>NQII01002262.1:76629-298636 GCA_002778355.1 Clitarchus hookeri | reverse complement strand
ATCCCATCAGCTACCAAAGAAAGTAGACACCATACTTTTCTTCCCCAAACCCATGTCGGCGAAGCAGTTATGATAATTCACAGATGTGCTTAATTAATCTGGCATTTCATACCCAAGGCTGCTGAAGTCCAGGCTCCACTACATGAGCTTCTGAGGGGCAACATCAAGGGTGTGGACATCACACCCGACTGGTGTGGACATCGGAGTGTAACAAGGCCTTTCAGGACTGCAAGAGTTGTCTTGCTTCAGCAGCCCTACTGACCCATTCTGTCCCAGAGGCCCCGCTGACCATCATGACTGATGCCTACGATTTTGCAGTCGGGTCACTACAGCAGAAGGTTCAGGGAGCCTGGCAACCATTAAACTTATTTCTCCAAGAAGCTCAACCAAGCCCTACGGAAGTACATATTTGATGCTTTCGTACAAAATTGCCAAAAAAGAACCTTTATATACGATGCTTCTAATGTACCCTGTATACAAACAAGTTTCGGTTGAATTTCGTTTTATTGGTGAATATATGTGTCAAACTTATCGAAATTATTTATAAAGCCGCCATTTTGAACATTGTTGCCCGGCCCATTTAAATCGTGAACGTTCAGATGGACTTCCGTAGAATTAATGATGTGGAAATATGGTAAATATGGTATTAGTTGTAATTATCCAGGGTAACATTTAGTGGGAATCAGTTTACTGGTCCTGGTAATATTGCATAAAACCTCCATTACTTTCATATAGCGATTTTCAAAAATGGAAAAAAAAAGTATTGTAGTAGCACATTCGATGTTTGTATACTGCCAATATACAAACATAAGTTAAAATAGATTACATTGCTTCGTAGATATGCCACACAAAGATAAAATGATTTTACAGCCGCCATTCTAAAAATAAGTGCGCCATTCTTAAAAATGTTATATATTAATATGGCTACCACAGCATTACACCTTCGCCAAATTTTGTTAGAATGGGTTAATTTTTACCTAAATATGAGACAAACCACCCTTTTTTATTAAGGGGCTATCATACAAAATACGAGAGAAATGAGGCTCTCCATATACATATTTGATCGTTGTAATAGGCACTGCCAACATACAAAAATTGGTAATAATTTGTTTCGTTGATAAAATATACAAGACTAAATTTTTATATATTCACCATTTTGAAAATAAGTTCCTGACCTACATCAAACATTCCAATGTATACAACCTTCTGTAGTACTATTTGTTTGCCAAATTTTGGAACAATCTGTAATTTTTTTTCGCGAGATATGACATATAATTTTTTTTTATTCTCATGTCACAATCCTACAAATTTGCGGACAAAATATGCTGCGTGTATATACAGTTGTTACTTTCATATATACGGCCAGAAATTAAATATAATTTGGAAATGATTACATTGTTTCATTTCTATAGCATTCTAAGCTAAAATGGCCTTATAGCCTCCAATTTGAAAACAAATGTATGACTTGATAAAAAAAAAATATTTTTTAACATCGTCTGCATCAGTGCTACTTGTTTGCCAAATGCGGTAGGAATCATGACTTCTGTTACAGAGATATGACATAATTACTTTATTTATTCGTATGGTTCTATCTTCTAAAATGGCAGATAAAAGTAATTATTTGTTGGTAAATATGATGCTTGNTCGTATGGTTCTATCTTCTAAAATGGCAGATAAAAGTAATTATTTGTTGGTAAATATGATGCTTGTAACAGATGCTCTCAGTATACAAAATGTTGTTAAAAATTTTTTATGGTACGGCAGATAAACGAAATAATCAAAAAAAAAATATGGCCTCCAAATAAGGTGAGATTTGATTGAATAGTTATCAAGATATAATATAAAATATTTACTTTTCATTTAGTGCTATTTTACAAAATGGCGGAACAACAAGAATTTAATGCTCACTTGATGCTTTGTCAGCATACAAAATTTAGTTTCAAAATATCCGCCATTTTGGAAAGTAACTGCCTGATGTGTTCGAAAATTTTCAAAGTCAGGTGTCCTTACTAAGTTTTATGTGTGTACTAAGTTTGGTGAAATTCGGTTGACACGTTCAAAAATTGAAAAGGAGGGACTCACACATGCAGACACACAGTCGCACACATTTATTCACCTATATATACACACAGACACACAGAATGGAAAGTGATCACGTTAGTCTCTGTCTCCTTCCGAAAGTAGGCTAAAATGACACAATACATTGAAATAGTACCAATTGCGCCCACAAACAATGTAATATTATTGAAATCACATAAGACTGCCATATCTATGTTCTTTATTACGAGTAAAGTATTTAAAGTTTAAAATTCGTAACAACAAACAGTCTGAAATATTCAGTTCCCTATCATTTACTACATACAAACCGTTACAATGTATTACTATGTGTCAAATCTTACTCATACTTAAATTATAATATTTTTTGAGCACTTAATATTATTAGACAATTACCTTGAACGTATACTTCATCTTGTCTCACGCGCCATCATATATTTCAAGAAAGTCTATGTAAATCCATTTATCCGCCATCCAAATTTCCCCTCCAGAAAGTGAATTCAAAATTTTTATATTAAAATGATTATGCAAAACTCACATGTGAAAAGAGCTCACCAATTCAACATAAATGAATAATTCTGTGGTATACCAATTCATGAACTGCAGTCAAGTGTTACGTAAATTTTAAATTATTCACAAAATTTTTACTACTTCACAGTGATCAGTTCGCCTGAAAAACGGGAAGGTAAACAAATAATAAGCTTTGGTATAGTTGTGTTGTAGATCTGTTCCAGGCAATGAAACTGGTTAGCACACATATGCACAGTGGTCTCCCCTCTTTACCACTCCTCGAGGAACTTGAGTTACGGTAATAACTGCTGGCTACCAAATATTCAAAATTAATAGTATGGGATTGCAAATAAACTTGGTGACTCCCAATGGCTGTGGTGAAAAAAGTTGACTAGGGTTGCCAGAATAAAATGTATCTCTTGTTGTTTCCCTTGCACCCCTTGGGAGATCTAAATCCCTACCATGTGGGAACAGGGAGCCATCGGGGGTGATTTAGTTTTATTTTCAGTGAACTCATAAATTGGATATCTCCGATCGCTGCAGACGTTAGCAAACAGGTTGGGAGGGAAAACAAGTTTCTGCAACTTTTTGGAAGTGAAGTTTGGCAAAACGCACACACAGAATGAACTTTAAGGCATACTAGTTAAATAATATTAAACATGAATTATAATATTTAATTGTAGAAACACATTAACAGAGGTGAAGATTTTGTTGCCATATACAATTGTGTAAAATTACACAACAGTTTTTTACAATGCCTAGAGCTAGGAAGTTAATCTTCCATTACTATCGTCGATTGTTAGCCTATAAATACAATCACAAAAAAAAAAGGGATTGCTTTTAAGGTTTGCGATTGTAGTGTTACTTGAAACTTATTTTCTTAACTCGAAAGCTTCTAGCCAAATTAATTCCTGAACATATAAATCACTTTGTGATGAATATATTTTGACACCTGTGACCATGATAATGGAATGTGAATAGTCTCCTCCCCCCTCCCCCTCAAAAAATAATGCCCATGTTCCTTTCTTTAAACGTATTAAACATGTGATATCTGATAATACTGTATTGATGGATCTGGCTGAAGGTGTTTGTGATGCTCGGGTTNCAAACGTATTAAACATGTGATATCTGATAATACTGTATTGATGGATCTGGCTGAAGGTGTTTGTGATGCTCGGGTTCTGGAGACTTCTGCTTTCGTCGCCTTAGTACTTACAACCTGGGATCAATACGGTTTATTACATACTCAAGTGCAGTATAATATAAATGATCCAGTTTGATAGCCATACTCAGTTCCATTTCTTTTATATACTCTTCGTTACACGGTTACTTCACTGTGTTAATGTTTTGTAATAATAATAGTACGTATTTATGAACAAAAACATGTTTTTTAAAAATTATTTTTATTTAATAACTTTATTCATACACAAGTAATACTACTGGAAAATTAGCTCTTCACTGCAGCTAGCTTATTTCTCGTAGACGTCGGAGAGTTTGCCAGCTCCACGCAAGTTTCCGACGTTGTATCTGAACATGTTTTTCCATTTCTTCCGACGTCGTCTGATAGCACGAGGGGTCGAACGTGCAGGGATTTGCAATACAGCCGCACTTCACATCACTTCCAAAGCAATCAGTGCACCAAATATAATATTTTCGACATTATTTTGTTAATTTTGAATTCCTGAATCTGAAATAACAACAGTTATTCGTATTTTAAATGTTATTTACAATTTGGATTGACCAAGAAATAACCGAAACCTGCAGGGATGTGAAAGGACAAACAGCATCTCTGTGAAACCACATTTGATTCTGAAAAATGTGATGGATTCAGAGCGAATACCTACTGGTCATCCAGCAAATACATATAATGCATTCAGATACTACCTGCGAAGTTTTTAAAAGATTAATATCTACTAGCAACGCAGATGTACTTCCGAGAATTTGAGGTATTAGACATGCATTGTGCGTCTGTCAGGTATTGATGAGTAGCCTTTCTGTTCAGTAGCACACTCCTATGAAAAGTTAAGATATTTACAAAATATTTGTAAGGTACTTCCCCACACACCGAAAATATTTATAGTCTCACAATTCTCATACAATGAATACAGCAGAATCCTACCCGGGATTAAGATACTTGGTATTGATAAATTATTATCACTCGTAGAGTATACAATTACTAAATAACAAAACGATACTTAACCGAGCATTCAGATGATATTAACAGGCACACATATCGTATTACCTTAATATTTAGAAACCTGCATTCAGTAAAATTTAAAAATCACCCAGAAGATATTTATGGGACAAAGCAGGTATTCGCTAGGCAATTAGAGACAGGTACTGGAAAAATACTTGCCATGCGTGTTAAGATTTTTTAACAAACATTTAAGAGGCGCCTAATTGGTGGTCGCTNGGTACTGGAAAAATACTTGCCATGCGTGTTAAGATTTTTTAACAAACATTTAAGAGGCGCCTAATTGGTGGTCGCTGAAGGTAATAATATTATGCACTCAGCAGTACCTACAAGTATTATAGCAATTCAGAAGACAGTTATCACATGCACTCAGCAAATAAGTTCCANGGTACTGGAAAAATACTTGCCATGCGTGTTAAGATTTTTTAACAAACATTTAAGAGGCGCCTAATTGGTGGTCGCTTAAGGTAATAATATTATTNTCGCTGAAGGTAATAATATTATGCACTCAGCAGTACCTACAAGTATTATAGCAATTCAGAAGACAGTTATCACATGCACTCAGCAAATAAGTTCCAGTTACTCAGCATGTGTTAACACGCACTCAGTATATACCTACTATGCACCCATGGTGTAACTACCAGTTATTTAGCAGGTGTTAACACCCACTGAGCATATACGTGTTACGGACCCATTATAAACCTACCAGGTATTATTCATCCAGGTGTTAAAACACACTCAGTATATACATGTTACGGACCCATGATATACCTACCAGGTGTTCTGCAGGTGTTAACACGCACTCAGTATATACGTGGTACACACCCATGATATACCTACCAGGTATTCAGCAGGTGCTAAGATGCACTCAGAACATATGTTTTACGCACCCATGATATACATACCAAGTATTTAGCAGGTGTTAACACCCACTGAGCATATACGTGTTACGGACCCATTATAAACCTACCAGGTATTATTCATCCAGGTGTTAAAACACACTTAGTATATACATGTTACGGACCCATGATATACCTACCAGGTGTTCTGCAGGTGTTAACACGCACTCAGTATATACGTGTTACGGACCCATGATATACCTACCAGGTATTATTCAGCAGGTGATGAAACACGCTCTGCATATACATGTTATGCACCCATGATATACCTACCAGGTATTCAGCAGGTGCTAAGATGCACTCAGAACATATGTTTTACGCACCCATGATATACATACCAAGTATTTAGCAGGTGTTAACACGCACTCAGCATATATGTTTTACGCACCCATTATATACATAAAAGTTATTCAGCATGTGTTAAAACGCACTCCGCATATACATGTTACACACACATTATTTACCTACCGGGTATTCAGCAGGTGTTTATACACACCCAGCATATATGTGTTACGCACCTATAATATACCTCCAGATAGGTATTAACATGCATTCAGGGCATTTCTACTATGCGCACATAATATGTNTTACGCACCTATAATATACCTCCAGATAGGTATTAACATGCATTCAGGGCATTTCTACTATGCGCACATAATATGTCTATTTGGTTTATTCACGCACTCAACATATAGTACTAGATAGACCGGGAGCAGATACATACTGTACGCAACAGCAAGTCAGCCGCCAGGGGCGGCTGACTTGCTGTTGCGGCCGCAAGAGAAGTGTCCTGTGGGTCCGACGCAGGGTTCAGGAGACATCTGCTCCCTCTGGCAGATCAGCATGTCCACAGTGGCCATCATACAGCCC
Organism: Clitarchus hookeri; assembly: GCA_002778355.1. Taxonomy (NCBI): domain Eukaryota; kingdom Metazoa; phylum Arthropoda; class Insecta; order Phasmatodea; family Phasmatidae; genus Clitarchus; species Clitarchus hookeri. The sequence continues at coordinate 292,108 of NQII01002262.1, read as the reverse complement.
ATCTCCACACCGCAGCAGATGTCTGCTACTTAGCAGTGGCCAGTCTTGGNATGTCCACAGTGGCCATCATACAGCCCATCTCCACACCGCAGCAGATGTCTGCTACTTAGCAGTGGCCAGTCTTGGCTGGACAACATCGCGGGCACTGCGCCAGAACACGAGCTTGGTCACAGAACCATTCTTTCTCAGACATTACGGACATTTCCGCTCTCAATCAGCTGGTGCGCAACTCTGTAGTGATATGATGGGTCGTGATCAGTGGCTGGTGCTCTTACCTTAAACACTGCTGAGGTATCAATTTTTTGTAAGTAGTAAATACATAACTAAAGTTCACTCCATGTATATTTTATATGTTCATACCTTACATATGCATGTAGTACCTAGTTTCAGGCAATCGGGACGGTTTAAAATGTTTTACCGTTTATTTCGAGTGTTTATATCTGGCAGGCTGATTTGAGTGTCTAGCAAAATCACACGTTCTTTAAAAGAAGGTCACCTTCACGGATATATTAAAAGAGACATTCAACTATATAATATAATATGGAAAATAACATCTGCATTGTTTCATTGACTCTAGTCGTTATTCTTTATTGTTGCATTTTGAATGCTAACTAAGTCTCTTTATAACTAGGCACATGACAAAAATTTATTTTTATGTGGCTTTCTTTATGTTCAGACTTAACACGTTACCGAATGTTGCCATAAAATTTATGTCTCGCCATTCGATCCATGGTGTAAATTTTATACCTACACAGTTAGCTCAAAGTCATGGTATTAGTTGAAAGGGAGACCCACTTCTATAGATTATTATATCTCTACGCAATGAGAAAAGTTTTTAGTACCTGACATCTATTACAATCTTCATACGAACACCTTCATTTTTTCTTGTATTTTATGTTTGCCAAACATTATTCTTATATGATCTGATAACACAGAACAATCACTAAGGTTACAGAAATTCCTAATTTATAAAATTTTATTGCGTTTTTATAAATTGATTATAATTAATTGAAACTAACGAAAGTTATATGCACAACTGCACTATATAAAACATTTTTTAAATATATATGAATATTTTATTAAAACAAATTAATTTTTATTGAACATATTCTAGCATGGGAAGCAAGAGCATGAAGTAGAGGGACTAGTTAGGGAGTCAGGGAGAAAACTTCTCTAGCATGAAATGCAAGAGAATGAAGTAGGGACCAGTTGGGACGTCAGGTATTTGGGAAGACTCGGAGAAAACCCTCTATAATAGAATGCAAGAGCATGAAGTAGGNGACCAGTTGGGACGTCAGGTATTTGGGAAGACTCGGAGAAAACCCTCTATAATAGAATGCAAGAGCATGAAGTAGGTTCTAGTCTGATAATCAGGGATTTGGGAAGACTCGGAGAAAATCCTCTAGCATAGAACGCAAGAGCATGAAGGACGGAAGTAATTACAACTATGTACAAAAATTATAAAAAAATAGCAATTTTGGAAAAAAAATTTAAAAAAAAAAGGAATTTTCTAAATAATTTTTTTTCAAATTTCGGAAAACATTATAAAAATTAATTTAAAAAAAATGAATTTTTTATAATTTCGGAAAATTTTGAAAACAANCAAATTTCGGAAAACATTATAAAAATTAATTTAAAAAAAATGAATTTTTTATAATTTCGGAAAATTTTGAAAACAAAATAGCCGCAGTGGAATGCACGAACATGAAACATTCGTGAAGACGTCATCGGTGCCCCCTCCCTCCACGAGGACACCTTCGCGAATTCCGAATCCAGTGCCAGGGTCAGGTGTTTTAGAACCGATTATTAATCACTACAATCTTGAAATGCCACAAAAGTGGCACGGATCAGAAATAAGGATAAGGCACGTGGGAGCCTTATATGCTTCAATGCTTAAAAGGTGTCATTGAACATTTCTGTTGAAAGATACATTACATGAATATTTTTCTATGTTTGCTTTGGAAACACCTGTAAGTGAGAGCCTGGTATACTGTAGTTTCGCTCTGGCTTCACCGCACCGAGCCTGGCCAAAAATTTTAACGTCATGGTAATGTATAATTCCGACAGTTTTTTTAATTTTCGCCTCGGAGACATACCTCGCATATATTAAACATCTAATTTTTACCTGTGCTGGGAAACGGACAAACATGGGGCAGTTCCACACGCAATACTGGACAAGGGGGACGCCTCGCAAAAAAGCAAGCAGACTGGCCTGAGGCCGTAACCGTGAATCAGTGAATTCACGAAAGCCTTTAGCATACCGAGCGCGAATGCTCTTTCTCTGTCTTTTGCGTGACTTCATCAAGTAACGTGGTCTTAGTTTCATGTTGAATGTACTAATCAAGACCATTCTACGTTTTCGAAGGGAAATCCATCTTCATTTTACAAAATTCGTAAAGATGTAAAATCCCACATGGATTAAAGTCATATTATAAAGATGAGTCGTTAATGTATGCTACACCAGAGTGAGACGAAATAATGACAAGTAAATAGGGAAATATATATAATATAAGGCCTAAAGTTATTTATTAGGGTGGAAGATGACCTGAAACGTTGAGATTGGAAATGTGTTATGCAACGATTAATGGGAAACCACTTGTTATCAAGCAACGAAAAATAGCATTCTGGCAAAATTTTGGACGCCAGATTACCATACAAAACCGTGTTACGGAGAGTAGACACCTTCATTTATTAAATGTGGGTTGGCAACTTCCATTTGCTTAGAACTTTGTTACACTGTACTTGAAGAACTTTTAAATGACCTGTAAATAACCAGTATGAAACAGCAATTTAAAGGACGTCTTGNTGTTACACTGTACTTGAAGAACTTTTAAATGACCTGTAAATAACCAGTATGAAACAGCAATTTAAAGGACGTCTTGTTAGTAAACTCTTATCTCTGCCGTTTCCTGATAAAACTCATGATAGTTTCTAAATCAAATTAATGTTTGCCTGAGAGGTGCGCAGCCTGTATCACGTCGTGCTGTNTTTGCCTGAGAGGTGCGCAGCCTGTATCACGTCGTGCTGTACTATTGAACTGCTACCCTGGATAATGTCCCTGTCCTTAGGCAACAAGATTTTTAAAATGGTGGACGGCTGAGAAATTACTGCGGGAAAGTGCCCTGTTGCATTGGCTCCGGTTGTGGTATCAAGTGGCGTCGAGGTTGCCTGCCTGATAGGATTGCGTTGGAAGTGTACGAAGCACGCAGTTGTTGAAAAGGTGTGACGGATTGTAGTAAGGAGCAACTGACAGACGTGCATCTCACGTATGGTGAAATTATGAATTATGCAGCAGCTGCGATCTTCGGTGCCCCGAAAATTTTCCAGCTTGGCATTTACCAGTTGGACGTGCATTCACTTCAGTTAATCGATGTACCACTGCATCTACGAGAATACATGTTGTACATGCACGATGGTGCACCAGCACACTCCAGTCTCACATCAAGATAGTTCATAGTTGCGCGGTACCCAGCGCGTTGGATTGGCTGAGGTAGGCTAGTGGGTTAGCCTTCGAGATTACCAAACTTGAAACCCAGTCGACTTCTACTCGTGGGGTCACTTGAAGGCACAAGTCTATCCAACTGACGTGGAGAATGTAGGGGATATCTGGCTATGTATTCTAGATGCATGCTGTACTGTACAGTCTTATCACTGATTTTCTCACCATGTGCGCCTGGTCATATGAGCATCAGATTAGTTAATTCACTTAAGAGCCAAGAAAACTGGCATAGGCGTGTGTATGTAAATAACAGAGGTGTGGAACCAATCAGAGTAACGCGGTGCGGTCGGCAGCTAGATCGGTTACTGCAGCTACAATTGCAGATTATCAACATTTAAGTGAGTTTGAACGTGGTGTTATAGTCGGCGCACGAGAGATGGGATATAGCATCTCCGAGGTAGCGATAACATTTGGATTTTCGCGTACGACCATTTCACGAGTGTACCGTGAATATCGGTAATCCGGTGAAACATCACATATTCGACATCGTTGCGGCCGGAAAATGATCGTGAAAGAACGGGACAAACGACGACTGACGAGAATCGTTAAACGTCAGAGACGTTCAACCATTTCTCATATTGGAGCAGACTGGATTTGTGGACTACCCTGCAGGATTCATGGTGTGAATTGCCTCCTGCATACCTTCAGACATTAGTGGAGTCCATGCTACGTCGTCTTTCGGCACTACTGCGTGCTCGAAGGTTATGCTTAAACCATGTAAACTATTAATATAATCAAAAAATCATTGATACTCGGAACCGGTGTTAGTGTTTTTGTGGACTACCCCACACTATCACTATTTACTATGCGGTCATTTACCTGCATTTGGACAGAAAAATCACTCAGGATGTCAGTTGGCATGTCTTGTAACACAATGACTGAAACAGCCTATCTTCCTCCCAAACAACCGTTATTCTACCGTCCAGCTTAACATGCGATTTCTGCTTTAACGGTTGGGAAACTACCAAGGCGGCCGACCCAACATCTCTATATGTAAAAGGTTTAGACTGATTATCTTTCATAAATTCGAATTTATCAGCATTCCTCAAGATACGTAAAGGTTTTAAATATTTATTAGATAGTAAGCAATTTAAAAAATTTGAGAGTTCGCACGTTTCGCTAAGATAAAGATATAAATTTACGGTCATGTTGTTCATATTTGTAATAAAAATATACTTGCAGCTTATTATAATCTTATAAATATTTTATGTAGGATCCATATTTGTGTTAGTACCTAATAATAAATTTTAAATAAATATAAATTTATATAAATATACAAGGAACATGGTAATGCATAGTGGTTCTTGCTTTTACACAAATGCCTCTGGAAAAAACAATAAACTTGATTTTGTGCACTACAGAGAAATTTGATGTTCTAAGAGTTTCTGGATAGAAATAATTAGTAAATGGGTACATTCGTTTGGCTGGTTCCAAATAACGATGGAATTGGCTGAATGTCTTTGTAAAGCTCAGGTTCTGTGGACTTCTTTTTCGTCGCCTAAAAATTTATAGCCTGAGTTCAACATGGACTTTACTCAAGTGCAATGATATATAAATGAAGTCTGTTTCCAGTTTGAAGGCCACTCAGTTCTATTTCTGTTATATACTATAGGTTACATGGTTAATTTATAATGGTTAATTGTTTAAGAAGAAGTATTTATGAATAAAATTATAAAATAAATATCGCCTTTTGTTAATAATTTTAATTTAATAACTGTAGTCATAAAAAAGAAAGTTTATATATACATTAGCAGACATTTTTTTTGTGCGGTGGCGTGTGATGGCAAGAGAGGTTAATCTTGTAGGAATATGTGACACGGTATCATTTCACATCGATTCTCTCTCATAAATCTGCCAATGAGGAGCAGAGTTGCCAATACTATATTTAAAATAATACTTTTTTTAAACATTAATGCCTTGATCTGAAAAAACAACATTGCTCTGAATATTTATTTTCTGCATAATTTGGATTACCAAAAGAAAACCGAAACAACACTTGATTGGGAAGAAATGTTTGAATGCCGAGAGAATACCTACTTGGTATATTGCAAATAAAAATATTGGCTTTAGATAATGACTGTGGAATTTAAAGATGATTAATAGCAACCATTAATGCTGATGTAATTAAGAGAAACTCAAGTTTTAGAAATGCAGTGTGAGTCTGATAGCCACTGATGAGATGCTTGTATGCTAAGTATCAAACTCCTAAATAAATTTATTTTATTTACAAAATATTCATCAAATTATATATAGCATTTCGTGAACATATAGTCACTCACAAGTTTCTTACCAGGTTTTTAGTAAAATACTAGCCAGAATTCAGTTGCTTGGTATTCAGCAAATACATATCAGGCATTAATTAAATTTAATAAGCTCACACATTATTTTATCTTAACGTTAAGTCAACCTGCATTCATCAAGTAGCTCCCAAAAGTTCACCAAAATTTTAAAAATCTCTCCCAGTATATATTTATGGGCAGTAAGCAGGTATCTACAAGACATTTACAAAAATGTTTATGTATTGCGAAAATATGTCCATGATATTAGGTTTACACAACAAACTTGTAAGAGACGTTAACTTGGTAGTTGCTTCAAAAAGTACTGATATAAAATCATAAATAACTAATTAATGTTGGTCACTGTAGTGTGTGCACTTATGAGGCCTTAGTTATATTCATCATTTAGCTATTATTTAATTTAACCACATTTTAAAATAAATATTACCATATAAGTAATAAACACTAATTGCATATTATACCGCACACGGAAATTAATGTCTAAGGCTAAAATACAATAAAATAATTTACTTTTGATCCAAATGAGATGGCACTTAAAAGTGCTTATTTTACCATGAATAGTCTATAGAAATTCAGCTGATAATTAGGGGAGGAACTCAAGATATTACAACCAGTTATCCGGCAAGTGCAAACAGACACTTTGCGTACACCTAATATGGACTCACACTTANAAGATATTACAACCAGTTATCCGGCAAGTGCAAACAGACACTTTGCGTACACCTAATATGGACTCACACTTAGAAAAAAGCCAACCATATAATTGTTTTTATAGTGACAAAAATGTATATAGTTGCCGAAACAATGTTTTTTGTTGTGTAGAGAAAGGAAACTGATTCTGCTCGTCTAACAAAATGCACGATTGAACAAACAAAACTTATTTTTTGGCTCACAATAAATCCAAATTTCAAGAAATATTTGTTTACTTAAAGGTATACATTTATTTGACCACTCATTTGAATTAATTCGTTCAAAATTCCGGTTATAGCATTTTCTTGTAATTTTCATGACAATTACGATAGCGAAAATGTTTGATAGCGCATTTATTAAAGGATTATAATGATATAAACATCCTAATGAAACTAGTTCAATTATAAACTATGAATAAAAAGCTGTGGAACTTGAAATATTTATTTGCGCGCATTGTCCATTATTCAAAATACATTAGTTCGAAAAATCTTCAATTTCATTAGAAGACAATTTATGAGCGGTTGCTGGAGCAAGGTGCTCGAGTAGAGACGATCTAGATTCGATTTTCGACCTGGATTCCATTTTTTTCTAACCGAAACTGAAAAATTTACGTAGAGACAAGGAAATCTTTAGTAGCACCTAGGAATCTTTGTTTGGGGCAATTATACTATTACAACAAAATATTCTGTTTCAGCAGCAATATTATTTATTGCCCGTATACAAAAACATTGTTTGGTTTAGTCAAGCAAATTGTGTTTTAATCAATAAAAAACATAATTTTTTGGAATTGGTTTTTACTCATCATCTAGTAATCTAAAATTACATTTTTATGTCATTTGTTTGTGATACATAGGTTTCTTATTGTATGGTGGTAACCATTTCAGGTGTACAATGTTTTGGTAATGTTTTAAAGAAACCCATACTTAGGATAAAATAACATCCTGTATTCGTTTTAGGAATTTGTTTTATTTTTAAACACCAGCTGTCAAAATGTTGGTTAATTTTGTGCGCCATTGCAGATAGCTTATTTCTCATCGACATCAGAGAGTTGGCCAGCTACAAGCATGTTTCCGACATTGTGGTACATCACCAGGTTTTCCTCTTCTTGCGATAGTGGCTGATGGCATGAAGAGTCCATTGTGCAAGAATCTGTAACACAGAAGCACTTCACATCATTTCCGAGTCATCACTCAGTCAATGCGTCAAAAATTATCTCACCATTAAGAAAGAAATATTTCAATATATTCATTTAAATTGTGGCAATTCAAAACTGAAGTATATATATATTTTTAATTGAATTCACGACTTGGTTTGATCAGTATAAAAATCCACTGGGGTGTAAAAGGCACCCAGTTTGTCTGGTAACCGATATACTAGATTAGGAATGAAAATGTTTCACTATCCAGCGTATGCGTATCATCCAGCAACTATACATAATAAAATAATTTATTTATTAAATGTGGGCTTTTAAGAACAGAATACCTAACAGTAAAGCAAATTTACTTTCGTAAATGTCAGAGAACATTTAACAGGCATATAGTGTATATTTCCTAAGCACTGATGAGTTGCATACCCGTTGAGTAGCAGACAATTTTAATTGAATTAATTTTGTATCTAAAAATGCAGCAGATACTTCCTGGCACACAGGGAATACGTAGACATTTGAGATATGTAATTCTTACTAGGTTTTCAGCAGATACCTACCGCGAACCCAGTTACTTGGCAATCGGTAGGTAACTATCACACCTGCAGTATAAATTAACTTATACAACCTAATATTTAGTCGATATCAGAGGCACACGTATGGTATTCAGTAAATATTTAGAACACCTGCGTTCAGCTAATGCGTACCAGGTTCTAAGTAAATATTAAAATATACCTAGCGACTATATGTGGGCATTGTTTGAGTACCCACTTAGCCATNTTACCAGGTTCTAAGTAAATATTAAAATATACCTAGCGACTATATGTGGGCATTGTTTGAGTACCCACTTAGCCATGGCAGTAATTAGGTAATACTAATGGAAAAATTATTATAATGCACGTAACTGTTACCAATAAGTCATATAATAGATGACTACCATGTAGTCAGTTGTTAATGACAGGACATGTCTGATAGTCTGATAATATTAATATGCAATGAGGAGTCTACTGGATACCTACGACGCACCCAAGATATACTTACCAGTGGTTCAATTCAGCAGGTGTTGACTCGCTCTCAGCATAAAGTACCTGACAGACAGCGAGCAAATACTTACCAGGAGTACAGCAGACGCCAGCAGCGGCACACTTGCCGTTGCCTCCACAGGGAACGTGTCCTGTGTGTCCGACGCAGGGTTCAGGAGACATCTGCTCCCTCTGGCACACCAGGGTGTCCACATTGGCCATCACACAGCCCATCTCCACACCGCAGCAGATGTCTGCTCCGTAGCAGTGGCCAGCCCTGGCTGGACCACACCGCGGGCACTACGCCACAACACAATCTTTGTCACACAACCAGTCTTCCTAAGGCACCGCNCCCTGGCTGGACCACACCGCGGGCACTACGCCACAACACAATCTTTGTCACACAACCAGTCTTCCTAAGGCACCGCTGACATTACCGATCTCATTCTGCTGACGCGCAACTCTGTAGTTCATGGTCATGCCGAGGGATATATTTTTCATTAGTAGATTAAATACATAAAATAATTTCCCGCAGTATTTACTATATCTCTTTACCTATTATATGCATGGCCCAATGTGGTAAACTAGATAACATGTAACATATTTTTCAAATAAATCCGAGAGGCTTTTTTAGGGGAAGGCTGATTAGAGTTCCTGGCAATACAGACACTCTGTAAGAGTATACGATATCACAGAACAGTTTAATATGTCGTACAATTACGTTAAATAAAGTGAAAAAAAGGATATGCAAAATGTTAATGAATCTGGTCTATATTTATAAAAGTTGTGTTTCAAAGTTTACCTACCGCTCTTTGTAACTCAGCGTGTATAAAAATAATTATATTTTTTCATGACTTTCTTTGTGGTCAGACGTTCTAGGTTACCGAATGGCGCCAAAAATTCACGTTTCGTTAATTAATGCAAGGTGTCGTTTTTATTCCAAAACAGTCAACTTAAAGTTATGGTACGAATTGAGGGGTGACGTTATAATGAAATCCATTTTATTCCTATCACAAGGATGACTTCTGTTAGATTGAANTGGTACGAATTGAGGGGTGACGTTATAATGAAATCCATTTTATTCCTATCACAAGGATGACTTCTGTTAGATTGAAAATTTTTATCGTCTGATATTTACAACAGCAATCAATATAAGAACATGTGCAATTCATCTCGTATTTTACTTTAATAAAGCATATTATTTTACATTATGTGGTTACACAGCATGACTCCCAAGGTCTCTTATTCTCCTGATTCCAAAAATTTCAATAAACTTTATTTATGTTATGATAATTAATTAAAGATTCCAAAAGTTATATGCAGAGTTGTGTATTAGTGATTTATCCAATGTAAAACTCGNTGGTACGAATTGAGGGGTGACGTTATAATGAAATCCATTTTATTCCTATCACAAGGATGACTTCTGTTAGATTGAACATTTTTATCGTCTGATATTTACAACAACAATCAATATAAGAACATGTGCAATTCATCTCGTATTTTACTTTAATAAAGCATATTATTTTACATTATGTGGTTACACAGCATGACTCCCAAGGTCTCTTATTCTCCTGATTCCAAAAATTTCAATAAACTTTATTTATTTTATGATAATTAATTAAAGATTCCAAAAGTTATATGCAGAGTTGTGTATTAGTGATTTATCCAATGTAAAACTCGGTTTTTTTCACTGCGTAATCGAATGCGTTGATAACAATTTACGATACGTCTTACGAAAATGATTTTTATCGTTTGCATTTATTATAATTATGGTTCATTACCTCTTTCATCAAATCCACTAAATAATCTATACATACGATAAAACTCAACGTCTCTCTGTCTGTTTGCCTGTTAGTGCGCTTATCACTCTAGCCAGAACCACCAATCCGAATGACATGTTTTTTTTTAATTCATAGCTATGTTTTCTGGCCAGGATTTTGTATATATTTTGTTACTTAAAGTAACATAAGGAATAAGCAATGGCGATAATAGTGAATCATTTCGGAAAAACGTTTGCTGCCAGTGCGCTCACTTGCAATACGCTGTCAAAACCGCTAAAGATGGAACAATATCATTTAGCAAGAATTGTGTGGAATGTAAAGACCTAAAAAAAAAAAGTTAAATAAAAATAAGCGTTTTTACCATTCAATTTATCAATATGTATGTTAACATTAAAAAAATTTGTCTAATGATAGTTTATCTCATAATTAACACTAAGTAAAATACAACCTTAGTAAAAAAAACCTTAAATAATAATTCTGTAGTGCACGCGAACGGAGCCGCGGGCACAGCTATATATCATAAATCTTAATGTTAAGAGTTTGGAAATGTGCTGTCCGAAACTTTAGTATCATGACGTAGAAAACAGATTTTATTACAATAAAATAAATGTCACAAAAAAAATGTTAATCGTACGTAAACTTCGTTGTTATTATTCTTTTGTTTATTTTGTGCCCCTGTGTTTTGTTTATATTTTAAGCTTTTCACGTCATAAAACAAATCCATAAATGGCACATTTCTGAAGTAATAACCGCTTATTGAACCTCTTTATTCCCTGCAAGAAAATTTTAAAAACTACAGCCAATAAATTTTGCAAATAATCAAATTTAATACGCTTGTCTTCTAACAAAGTATTCCTGTCTCGACGAAGATAAATACATTAAATATTATCTTCCTATAAGTTGTTTCCGGGTTCTATTGCGTGATGAAAAATTTGATTCCATAAGTTTTACACTGACGAGCCAAAAAATCTGGTACACCTGCCTAATATCGTGTAGGGCCCCCACGAGCACGCAGAAGTGCCGCAAGACGACAAGGCATGGACTCGACTAACGTCCGAAGGTATACAGGAGGCATTGAAATCTGCCCCAATTTGAGAAAGGGGTGCACGTCTGTCATGTTTAATGATTCTCGTAGGTCATCGTTTGTCCCGTTTGTTCACGATCTTTTCCCGGGCAGCGATGTCTAAGATTTGATGTTTTACCGGATTCCCGATATTCACAATACACTCGTGAAATGGTCGTACACGAAAATCCTAATTTTATCGCTACCTCGGAGATGATGTGCACCATCTCTCGTGCGCCGACAATAACCCCAAGTTCAAACTCAATTAAATCTTGACAACCGTCCATTACAGCAGCAGTAACCCATCTAGCAACTTTCCCAGACGCTTGTTGTCTTATATAGGCACTGCCGACCGCATCGCGCTACTCTGATTGGTTCCTTACCTCTGTTATTTGCCTACGCACGCTTATACAATTTTTTTGGCTCTCCTGTGTATATCAAAAAATTTTGTAGAGAAACAGGAGATAGTCGTATTCCACATGCACTATTCCCGGTTTCGAAAATGTAACGTCACGTTCAGGCAACGAAGGTGTCGAACTGGTGATGTTTTACGCACATGACTTGACATCACTAAAATTATATGCTTAAAATAACCTGTTTGACTTGGGCGAATACTTTCCCTAGGACCTTAAATATTTTACCTTTCTGCCCTTCGTCGCACGATGAAAAATTTATAATTTTCTTTTATTGCCGATGACATAAGAACGAGCTCTTTTTTAGTAAGCTTTATTGTACAAAATATGAAATTTGTGAATGGTTTATTATAATTAACCACACTTTATTAAGTCAACGGCTTATTATTATCTAAAATATCTTGTAATTTTTTTAATTGTTTAAATACAATATTGATATTAACAAATTACCTACATAACCAATATTTTTGCAGAACATATCAGGATGAAAGACAGTCAATATTATAATAATCTTCGTTTTCCAGAGGCATAATTTGGGTATAAATATATACGGATATATGTAGAACATGTATAAGGACAAATATGAAATTTTTCAAGTGCAATTAAGAAAATTACAGTGCTGCCTGAAAGATATTTCACGGTATCTCGTGGAGGGGACGTGATACGTAGGGTAAGTTCCAGCATCGCTGACAAAAATATTGTTCTCCTGACGTGAAAAACTGTCGAGTAAAAGCAAAGGCTTTGAAGTCATCATATATTTTCTCAGATTTGGTGTATTCTAGTACCACAACTTTCAAGTCCTCTACCGCTAGCGCCGGATTGTTACTTGCGAAGGTTAAACTAGCTTTCTTATTTTGTGATAAATCAGATTCCACCTGCGGGAAACTTCCGAATACACAATGCACGTATAAATCACTAATGCTATGTTCAATTGGATAAATGTACCTATGCCTTTTCTGAATTTGCTTAAGCACTGTGGGCAACACATACTTTGTAATAATGCCGGTCTATGACAAATTATTCTTCTAATGTTTGTGAATCTTAAAAAAGAAAAAGTCATGTCATAATGTGTTCAATATTAGCTCCCTTAAGTACACGAGTTAAAAAACTTACTTCTGTGCAATAAATATAAATTCTGATAAAAGTAAACGATAATAAGATAGCACCACCAGCCAAGTTGAAAATTATATTCATTATAAACTGATCCAGCAATACCTTCTCCACTCTTATGTCCCATAAATATTCCTATTAAAATTTCAGTTTAATGTCACGCTGTTGTGCACAGATAGTAAGGGTTACATGATATCCTAGTTATATTTTGCTGGTAACCACTGTAGTGCAGGTAGGTGAAAATAAATGTTCCAGTAAAATCGAGGGTTAAACTCGAACAATGATCTATCATTTCCAGTAACCACATGAACTCAGTTTGAATTTTCGAAGTGAATTCAACGCCATAGTTACAGAATGGCACACTGATTGCATGCTATCTCCCAGAATTCACAAATAATTTCTATTGAAAAATATCAACCATCTCCTTTAATGAGTAAAGTTAAAACTATGTGTCACATATTACCTCTAAAATGTCATCAATTTACGAAGGAAACAAGATGATACAAAAAAAAAAACATTATGTATACACTTTAAAAGTATCCAAGCCATATCGTCTGTGCTATTGTATGTTACATTTTTCAATGGAACTATTATTTAATTATATTTGCATTCACTGTGATATATATTGGTAATACTGGGTAGTATAAAATACACATACTTTCACAAATAGTATTTTGTATTAAGAGCCTGATTTTGTATTTTAATATTGATATATATGTATTTGACACCACAACCTATCATCATGCCTTATCTTCCTCCTGGGTCCTGCCTATGCCCCTATGTACCTGTCTGGGCGCGTCATTCCCTTCGCCCAAGGACCTCTTGCCACCTTTAGGGCAGTTAGTGATGAGGCAGGCGGAGCAAGTCGACACAACAACCAACATGGCGAACAGCGTGCCCAGGATTTGTGAAGTCTTCATGATGTCCTGGAGAAGAAGTGGTCGTGATCACAGCTGAGGGACGGCTGGAGTGGATGTGACAAGCAGCATTCCGCGGACTGGTATTTATATTTCCGCTGGTGAACCACGAGACTTGCATTTGCGCAGGACGCGGATAATCCCTCCATTGAAGGGTGGGCTCTACGAAGGGATCAACATTAGTATTCCCTCAAAGCTGCTCCACTAAGTGTATATATTATAGAGGATGTTTTTCCTGTGACGTAACAGCACAACGGCCCACATAGCTTCACCACTCAGCGTACCTAAATCACACGTGCAAGTTAAATGTTTTCTTCTTTGCGAGACAGTCCCTATCGTGTTCAGGATTGCGGTTGAGACGAGCAAAATTTAAACCACTCCAACGTTCACGACAGTTCTGCAAGTATACTTATACCGTGCAGGACTAACCCATTTTTCTGTATTGTTTTTTAAACAAACATTAAGTAATGTCAAATCTGCGGCTATAGCCACACGCCTACCGAAAATACTTAAGGAATGAAGAAAACTTTACTGATGAAAACTTTATAATTTCCTATTAATTTTTACATTTTCTATTCATTACCGAATGTCGTAGGTTTTTTGTGTTCGGTTTGCTATATTGAAATACAACTTTTAAAATTTCGCGCTGAAACAAGGAACATAGTACCTTGACTGAATATTTACAAAACATTGTGAGGTGATTTGTATTTCATTAGCTCACTTGTGTTTGATTTATCGTCAGTAACGACTTCTGTAGCATAAACATTTTTATAAACATGTTTTTTGCACTAGTTGTGCGATTTGGCAAATCCACTTTACTTAAAATGTTGTACCTAGTTGCATGTTGTTAGAAAAGTGCTTTGCATTTCTATCTTCACATGCAAGGCTCTGAAAATCATTCGACTCCCAAACACTTCCAAAAGAGGGCGTCACGACCAACGTTCATTAAAATATAATTTGATTTGCGTGATATTCAAGAGACATTCGTTTCTTATTCACCAGAATTTTGGGGGACAGCAAACTAAATGTTTTACAATGCTACCCTTAAAGCAGATAAAATTTAATACCTAATTATATACAAAAGCATTACAGTAAATAAGTGTTATGTCCATACTCATCAAAATCGTTTACAACATGTTTTTTAGTACACTCCCTAGCACCAAATATAATTAATAAAACGGGATAAAATTTATTCATTGTCATAACTAACTAGCTGTATCTCATATAAACATTGATAATTTTTTAATCATAATTTATTTGGAGCAAATAAATGTATTCCTTGTCCAGGATTGATTAGTAATTTTACTGATGAACCAAATTATTCCTTTGTTCTTTCAGGTTTACCGCAGGTAGACAGTAATTGTTTTTAACAAATGAACATTTACATTCCTAATCATACAGTATACTGTAGTTCAATTAGTTGATTAACGAAAGAAAGTTTCCTACGATATTTGAACTTGAAAACAAATATTCAAATATCGACCATTATTCTTTTCTTCCCAACGGATTTATTGCAAATGTTATCAGGCTTAAAACGTTTTTAACATGTGCAAAATTTACAGTATGGAAACAATATCATTAAAACTTATATTTATTTAAATTTTTGGTGTTTGGTTAAAATTATTTTATTAGAAATTTTTCTACCAAAACTCCATTTTTCCGTTTGCAACACTGTTATTACCCTTATTATAAGAGTAATTATAAGCAAACTCTCAATCTGTATGTTGTAAAAAATGCCAGTCAACTCATTACTTTACTGCCAGCCAAGTAATTACGATTTTGGACACAGCCGATGTTGTTGCTTCCAGAAACTTTGAATAAATAGGCCCATCAGTCTCGCAGAATAATTCACTAAACCAATGTTTAAGCACTCCAAACTAATATTAATTTGACTTTATCAGATCAGTTATAAACATCACGATATCCGAAATGATTACTTCAATTATCTACAATATGGCGAGGGTACTTAACACTTGGAAATTATATAGAAATATTTATATCGGTTTTCAGGTAAAAATATTATTTCTAAACGTTTTAGTTTGTTCGAGGTGAAGAATACAGATGTTTGGAACAAGAGCACAGTAAATGTGACAACAAATTATTGATAGGTAGAAACATATTATTGACTTTTTTTAAATTGGTACTTTTCTCTATCTTTCTTTCTGAGCAATATAAATTTTTTCTCGCATTATTTTAAGTTGAGATGATATGTGTAGGAAAAATTGTGTACTTGTCATGTGTAAATATTTTGACATTATTAAAAAGATTAATACGTAAACAGTACTTCAAGAAAGCAGAAAAAATAACGATTTAGTTTTATATGGGTGATTAAGATTGCTGAAGCTATAAGTATCACACAAGTTAAAATGTTGAAATATTTGGCTCGATTTGAACAAGGTTCATTAATTTGAATTAAGAAGCAGATACTTTTTGTTTATGCTGGTTACGAATGTAGCCGGTGTTTGTCATGCCAAAGGAAAAAATTATTCTGAAAAAAATTAAGTATTGTATTATGTGGCTTTTGCGAAGTTAATATCACTCAATTTAATTTTCTGAAAGCCTTTTAAATCGATGAAATAAACCAAAATAAATTAGTTCACAAGATTGAAATAATATTTTTGTTTTTATAAATTTATGATACATTTTCACTGAAGTTTAATGGGACTATAAGTGTAATCTTTAAAAATTAGAGTTATACGGAGATAACTGAGACATTGATAATTTAAAGATGTCTAATGTTAACAACATTTGTCAATAATTTAATCCCTAGTGGCAAAGAAGCACTGGCGTTTGAAAGCAGTTCATACAAAAATTAAGTTGCTTTCTTATTAAAGGAAAACCTTAAATACGAAGAGTCGTGTTTGTCCTATTAAAATATGAGGCACTATTCGCAATAAAAAGCTTGATACAGCGATGCAAGCAGTAGTGTGTGTGATATCATAGAAGCAAGAAATGTTGGCGAGCGACAACATGTCCCTCTTGACCAGATTATGTGTTTCGCTACTACTCGCTTCAACGGGCGTGCCAGTTTAAGGGGTGACGAAGCAAAGTGGCGCGTGGAAAATTTCTTCCGACAGCGAAATTTGCTTGTATATACAGTCCATTCTCTGTAAGTTAAGCATTTTTTAAGGCCCAGCTAAAATTTTTTCTGCCATTTTTATTTTTCCGTTTCTTTTACCAATATAACATTGCCATGTGTGTAAAAACCTCAGTGTATAAATTTCCCTAGTAAACGTCTAAAGCTGCAATATAATTTATTCATTAGTTGTTAATATAAGTTGGGAGGGCATTAGAAAAGGCTCAAACGCATGTATATAGAAGCACGCCCACTTTCAATTGCACAAACTGATGCGAGGTGGCACGCAAGAACTATTAAGAATCGTCCATAGGCTGTAGAAAAAAAACATCTTAGTGTTCACCTTTTCTGATTACGGGAAACATTGAAAAACTGAAATCCGTAAAACCAGACCCAGATTCGAACCCAGTGGCCTAATTACGAACACCTACCGACGACTACAATATGCAACGAGTGCTTACGAAACACGTACCGCAATTATTAAGTGCAAACAAACTCACGTTGTGCGTTTCGTTTAAATTTTGTGGAACTTCAGCCGTACCGAAGATCTATGACGTCAAAACGTGGGAAACATACGTGTTATCATTCAGCAAAAAATGTATGTTATTATAAAGTGAAAAATTGGAACTGCACTTAATAGGTGATATAGTATATTCAAGTATTCACGCTTTTTAGTATGTTTGAGAATACTTATTACTTCGCATTAATATTGATCATGCGAGCTATGTGAAACGTAAAGTATCTTTGTGGCCTTGCAATGACGACCCTGTCGAAAAGTGATTGTTTCAATCAAATACACCAACTGTGTTTTATTCCATGATGAAATAACTTTATTGCAACTCTTTTGTCTATTAATCTACGCCAAACAAAGAAATCTGCATCTTATGTACATTTATGTACGTTATATTTTTGTATGTCGAGAGTTACGACTCACCAAAATATATCTTCCTAAATACATATCACCCCATTGGGCAAACTAAGCGAGGGAGCACAAAAGGTTAGAAATCCATTCGGAACGCAATATAATGTTCACTTTAAAATATACATAATAAGTGGCGTAAATGGCCAATGTTGTTAATGCGTCTTACCGTATGATGAATAAAGTGTATTTTTTACAATAAGTCATAATGATTTTACGCTATTATGTTTTACGTAATTTAATTGTACTTAACGAAAGTTGATAACCGTGGCATTTTAATTACGGTAACAAAACCATAATAGTATTTTCTTCATGTATTACGAGTCCTATAACAGTATTACGGTTCCGAAAGACAAAAAAATGCAGTTTATTAATTTTGCATTATGGTCTTCACAACTTTTAAATCTCACGTCGCAAACATGCATTATGTACTAATATATAACACAGCATACTAACAAACGAAGACTTTCGCAACATATTTATATATATATATATTGTTGATAATTCAAAGTGTTTTAAATATTATAAAAACGTACTTCGTTTATTTCTTGGTTAACTAGCGTAAAGTTATTTTTTTTTTATTCTTACAGGGTTAACTCTCATCTCACCAAGAACAATCGTACTCATGGTAAATAACGAATGACAGTTGCTATGTTGGATGCACTAAATGTAGCTTAGTTATCACGCCTTACGATTACCACCGCTATGAATTCATTAAACTCGATCATCAGCTGTATAGTAAGAAAACACAAGGTGTTCATACTCAACTCGCTTCGGAGTGTGTTACACACAGATAACATCGCATCTCAACGACCCGATTTTTGCGATATGTAACGTTTGTAATCGGCCCACAGTTCCTACTGGATGCGCGTTCAAAGCTTAACCACTTGGACTCAATTCTCCTTAAGTTTTGTTCAGCCTACCATTTATTACATGCTGTGAGATCTTTTAATGAATAGTGTAATGGGGTTTTACGACAAGAAATAGATTTTTGGACATTCGCCATTGCGGTGTAGATGTCTTTCATGGAAAAACCAGACTGAACACGAATAAAAAACATACCAAATATGGCCATTTTGTTTTCAAAATTTTCCAAAACGTGGAAATACATGTTTTTGTCGGTTGGCGGCATTCTGCCTGCTACTTGTTCGCATACTATGAGTATAATGGTCGTCACCTAACATTTATAACTTTATTTTTATGAATACTGAATTGAGGTTTAGAATCTGTGAAAAAAATGTTATAACATTTCTTGACGCAAAATTGTGTTTCATTTATAAATAATATATTTAATTACACACATTAGACTTGACATGTGACAATCACTACAGGCGTTGACATTATAATTGTGATTTTTTTCTCTAATATTCATTACATAATATTTAATTATAAGACACGTAATTTTGAAATATTTTTTACACTTGTCATTTCATGTTACCCAAACCAATGGGAAAATTTAAGCAATCAATATATTCGTTTGTTTTTCTACATTATTACATAAAGTTACCTTTGATGTTGGTGATTTAATAAAAGTTATCTTACGTGTGCAAAATACAGGACACAAGTTATTGTTTTTAATAATTTTGTTCCTATACATTATATTTTTAAGACTTTAATATACACTCTTTATAAACGGGGTACGACGCGAAAACACAGGTTTGCTGGCTGGCAGCATTCTGCCTGCTACCAGTTTCCATACTACACTGAAGAGCAAAAAAAAAAAACTATTATAGGAGTGCGTATGCAAATAACAGGGGTTTNGAAAATTTAAGCAATCAATATATTCGTTTGTTTTTCTACATTATTACATAAAGTTACCTTTGATGTTGGTGATTTACATGTTTGCAACGTACCGCTGTCATTAATTTTTTTCAGCTTATATGTAGAGTTCTTACAGTTTATAAAAAATAAAAAAGTGTAGGCAACGTGACAATAGAATTATATAAACATATGTCAAAATATAGACATCATGACGTTAGAATAATAAAAGTTATCTTACGTGTGCAAAATACAGGACTCAAGTTATTGTTTTTAATAATTTTGTTCCTATACATTATATTTTTAAGACTTTAATATACACTCTTTATAAACGGGGTACGACGCGAAAACACAGGTTTGCTGGCTGGCAGCATTCTGCCTGCGACCAGTTTCCATACTACACTGAAGAGCAAAAAAAAAAAACTATTATAGGAGTGCGTATGCAAATAACAGGGGTCTGGATCCAATCTGAGTAACGTGATGCGGTTGGCAGCTAGATCGATTACTGCTGCTACATCAGCAGGTTATCAAGATTCAAGGGAGTTGGAACGTTGTGTTATAGTCGGTGGACGAGAGATGGGACATAGCTTCTCCGAGGTAACGATAACATTTGGAAGTTCGCGTACGTCAATTTCACGAGTGTACTGTGCATATCGGGAATCCGGTAAAACATCACATCTTCGACATCGCTGCGGCCTGAAAAAGATCGTGAAAGAACGGGAAAATCTACGACTGACGAAAATCATTAAACATGACAGACATGCAAACCTTTCTCAAATTGGCGTAGATTGGATTTGTTGTCTGCCCTGCAGGATTCATGGAGTGAATTGCCTCCTGCATACCTTCAGACATTAATCGAGTCTATTCCACGTTGTATTGCGGCGCTTCTGCGTGCTCGGGGAGCCCTACAGATATGAGGAAGGGGTACCAGTTTATTTTGTTCTTCAGTGTTTGACCATACACAATGTCATCTGACATTTATACATTTTTTTATGATTACTAAACGCGATTTAGAATCTGTAATATCTTAAATGTGGTTTCTCAATGTTAAATTAAGTTTCACTTCTAAATAATATTTATAATTATAGGCATTAGGCTTAACGTGTGACAAACAGTACAGTCGTTGACATTATAATCGTGTTTTTTATCTTTAATGTCTATTACATATGTTAATTATGATATATGTTTTTACTTAGGAATGATTTTTACACCTCTTATTTAAGGTTACCAAAACCAATGGAAAATCTAAGCAGACAATATCTAGTTGTGATCGTCCGACAGTGATTTCACAAAGTTGTCTACCATTCTTATTTCTTAGTGCTACGTGTTTGCAACGCGCCGTCGGCATTGCTACTAACAGGATAAATGGATGCTAACTCAAATGAAGGCCGTGCTACGAGGGCATTGCGGAAGGGGGTGTTAGTAGAAGAAGGGAATGGAGACGTCCTTTCCGATAGGACGCTTCCTCACGAGAGTCTACAGATATGGACTAACTAATATGTTTTTAATTTTTTAGAACAGCACCGAGCACCACCCCGCCCCAGACATTAGAGGTATTCGTCAACGCAGTTCAGCCACCCGGCCAGTGGTCACAGCGCCGAGCACCACCCTGTCAACGTGAATCAACCAGCCAACCGTCACAAATAGTGCCGAGCACCACGCAGACGTTGGATCAACCGTCCTGACATCACACACGGCGCTGGGGCTTCGCGCCCTCTGCAGACGTTAGGTCAACAATCCTGACGGTACACATGGCACGAAGCACCGCCCCGCAGACATGGAGCAGTCATCCGGACGGAGGTCACAAACAGCATCAAGCACCTCCCGCCAACGCAGGTCAGCCATCCTGTCAGAGGCCACATGCAGCACCGAGCATCGCCCGCAAAGAAGTATCCGTCACCGCAGGTCAGTCATCCGTGCGGAGGTCACAAACACTGCCGAGCATCATCCGTTGGTCAGCCAACCAGCCGGTGGTCACACACTGCGTTAGGTATCGTTCGCAGACGTTAGAAGCAGCCTGAAGATCACACAGTGTCAGGGCACCTCCGCAGGCTTTAGAAGCTGCCTACTACCAACACCCAAGTAAGCCATAGAGAAAGATACTGCTTTGTAAACTCTTCTCAGCCCTTCTACATGATAAGATATATATTCAAATGTTTAAATCATATATAAAAACATTTATATATATAAAAATATTTTTTAACCAATATATATAAATATTTTTTTCTTCCTCATGTAATGAGAGGTGACAGAAACTTATAGCCTCGTGTCTTATGTCCCTTTATCGATGTGTATGCTAGCAGCCTTTCTTCGGCTCGCTTCGTTGAGGTGTGCTGCGGCATTATTTATGATAGACTGCTCAAGAAGTTTGAATCCTTCGCCGCTGCGTTCTCCAGGAAAACAGTCGTTTTTCCACAACATCGCCGAGGTCTCCTAGAAATAAGTTGTCACCCACCAAACTACCGCGTCCCGCAAGAAGCGACACCACTGTGAACTTCCAAGAAGCGAGTTGTCTACCCACCACACCACTGTGACCTCCAAGGAGTGAGTCGTCTACCCACCACGCCACCGCAGCCCCCAGGAAGGTGGCGTAGTCGAAGAAAGTCATGGAATGCGTGAGAATGAAGTTTGTTTACTATCACCGCCATCTAACTCTCCAGGAAGTAAGTCGTCTATACGCTATACCATCGCAGCCTCAAGAAGCGAGTGGTCTACCCACCGTACCACCATGGCCGCAGGAAGCGAGTCATCCATCGCTACGTCACTGCGGCTCCCAAGAAACTAGTCGTCTCTCCGTCATGTCACCGCGGCCCCCAAGAAGCGAAAAACAAAATGGCATGATGTTTACGTACTGGCTGACCAAATGGCCACCGTGGAATACAAGAGCAGGAAAAATCTGTGATGACGTAATCGGTGTCCTTCCGAGGACGTCCCTGCGAATCTCGAATACGGTGCCAGNCTTCCGAGGACGTCCCTGCGAATCTCGAATACGGTGCCAGCGCCAGGTATTTTAGAACCGACTATTTACCGCTACTATCTTAAAATGCCACAAAAGTGGCACGGATCAGGAATTAAGATAAGGTATTAGGGAGCCTAAAATGTTTTAATCCTTAAATGGTGTCANCACAAAAGTGGCACGGATCAGGAATTAAGATAAGGTATTAGGGAGCCTAAAATGTTTTAATCCTTAAATGGTGTCATTCATCGTCTGAGTTGAAAGGTACATAACATGAATATTTTTCTGGGCTTGCTTTGGAAACGCCGGTAAGTGAGACCCTGGAATAACCTTGTTTCGATCAGGCTTCACCGTACCGAGTGTTGCCAAAAANTTGGAAACGCCGGTAAGTGAGACCCTGGAATAACCTTGTTTCGATCAGGCTTCACCGTACCGAGTGTTGCCAAAAATTATAACGTCATGGTAATGTATATTTCCGACCGTCTTTCAATTTTTGCCTCCAAGATATACCTCTCAAATNAAAAAATTATAACGTCATGGTAATGTATATTTCCGACCGTCTTTCAATTTTTGCCTCCAAGATATACCTCTCAAATAATAAACATAAAACTTTCATCTGTGCTGTGAACCGGGTAAACTTGCGGTAGTTCACCATGCAATAATGGACAAGGGGGACGCCTCGCAACAAGCAAGCAGACTGTCCTGCGGCGTTAACAGTGAATCAGTGAATTTACGAAAGCATTTAGCATGCCGAGCGTGAATGCTCTTTCTGCGACTTTTGCGTGACTTCATTCAAGTAACGTAGTCTTAGTTTCATGTTGAATGTACTAATCGAGACCATTCCACCTTCTCGAAAGAAAATCCATCTTTAATTTTCAAAATTTGTAAATATGTAACATGCCACATGATTTAAAGTCTTATTATAAAGGATGAGTCGTTAATGTATGCTACACCAGCGTGGGCCAAAAAAAGGACAAATAAATAGGGAAATATATACGATATAAGGCTTAAAGTTATTTATTAGCGTGGAAGATACCCTGGAACGTTAGATTAGAAATGTGTTATGCAACGATAAATTGGAAACCACTTGCGATTGAGCAAGGAAAAAAAGCATTCAAGCAAAATTTTACACGGCAGATTACCACATAAACCGGTGTTACGGAGAGTAGACCCCTTCATATATTAAATCTGGGAAAACACGTTCTAATTGCTTAGAACTTTGTTACCCTGCACTTGAAGAATTTCTAAATGGCCTTTAAATACGCAGGATGAAACAGCAATTTAAAAGGTTGCCTTGGTAGTATACGCTTATCTGTGCAGTTTCCTGAGAAAACACATGTTAGGTTCTAAATCAAATTAATGTTTGCCTGAGAGGTGCGCAGCCTGTAGCACGTCGTGCAGTCATGAGAACTGCTACCCTGGATAATGTCCCTGTCCTACGGCAACAAGATTTTTAAAATGGTGGACTGCTGAGAAGTTACTGCGGGCAAGTGCCCTTTTGTATTGGTTCCTGTTGTGGTACCAAGTGGCGTCGAGGTTGCCTGCCTGATAGGATTGCGTTGGTAGTTTACGTAGCAGACAGTTGTTCAGAACGTGTGAGTTGGATTGTAGTGAGGAGCAACTGACTGACGTNGCGTTGGTAGTTTACGTAGCAGACAGTTGTTCAGAACGTGTGAGTTGGATTGTAGTGAGGAGCAACTGACTGACGTAAATCTCGCGTATGGTTAAATTATGAGTTATGCAGCATCTGCGGTCATCGGTACGCCGAAAATTTTCCAGCTTGTCATTCACCAGTTGGATGTGCATTCACTTAAGTTAATCGCTGTTTGGNAATCGGTACGCCGAAAATTTTCCAGCTTGTCATTCACCAGTTGGATGTGCATTCACTTAAGTTAATCGCTGTTTGGATGACGACCTGTCACAAATATTTGAAGATATACCACTGAATCTAAGAGAAGACATGTGGTGCATGCACGATGGTGCACCAGCACACTCCAGTAGCACAGCAAGACAGTTCATAGTTGCGCGGTACCCAGCGCGTTGGATTGTCGAGGNGGTGCACCAGCACACTCCAGTAGCACAGCAAGACAGTTCATAGTTGCGCGGTACCCAGCGCGTTGGATTGTCGAGGTAGACCAGCGGGTTAGCCTTCGAGATTACCGAACTTGAACCCAGTCGACTTCTACTCGTGGGGTCACTTGAAGGCACAAGTGTATGCAACTGACGTGGACAATGTGGGGGTTNGGTGCACCAGCACACTCCAGTAGCACAGCAAGACAGTTCATAGTTGCGCGGTACCCAGCGCGTTGGATTGTCGAGGATGGCCAGCGGGTTAGCCTTCGAGATTACCGAACTTGAACCCAGTCGACTTCTACTCGTGGGGTCACTTGAAGGCACAAGTGTACGCAACTGACGTGGACAATGTGGGGGTTATCTGGCAACATATTCTAGAAGCATGCCGTACTATACAGTCTAATCACGGAATGTTTCATCATGTGCGCCAGTCACATGAGAACCGCATTATTTCATATATGGAGATTGGTTGCTCATACTTCAATTATATGCTGTAAACATGTAAATTATTCGTATAATAAATAAATCATTGATACTCGTAACCAGTGTTAGTGTTTTTTTGGTCTACCCCCAATACCACTATCATCCAGGTTGTTAGTTGATATGTCATTTACCACAATGACTGAAACAGCCTATCTTCATCCCAAACAACCGTTACTCTACCGTCCAGCTAAACATTTTATGTCTGATTTAACAGTTGGGATTAGCGGAAACTACCAAGGCGACCGACCCACCCTCTATTATGTGAAAGGGGTGGACTGATGTTCTTTCACAAATTCGAATTTATCAGCATTCCACAAGATNCAATGTGGGGGTTATCTGGCAACATATTCTAGAAGCATGCCGTACTATACAGTCTAATCACGGAATGTTTCATCATGTGCGCCAGTCACATGAGAACCGCATTATTTCATATATGGAGATTGGTTGCTCATACTTCAATTATATGCTGTAAACATGTAAATTATTCGTATAATAAATAAATCATTGATACTCGTAACCAGTGTTAGTGTTTTTTTGGTCTACCCCCAATACCACTATCATCCAGGTTGTTAGTTGATATGTCATTTACCACAATGACTGAAACAGCCTATCTTCCTCCCAAACAACCGTTACGCTACCGTCCAGCTAAACATTTTATGTCTGATTTAACAGTTGGGATTAGTGGAAACTACCAAGGCGACCGACCCACCCTCTATTATGTGAAAGGGGTGGACTGATGTTCTTTCACAAATTCGAATTTATCTGCATTCCACAAGATATGATAAGATTTTTAATATTGATTTGATATTAAATCATGTTAAAAATGAGGGAGTTTGCAGAAGTGTGGGATTTTGAAAAGGAATAAGGGATTTGACACGTTTTGCTAAGATAAAGATATAATTTTACCTTCATGTTTTTCTTATTTGTAATAAAAAAATTTATTGTAGCCTATTATAATCTTATATATATTTTATGAAGGATCCATATTTGTGTTAGTACCTAATAATAAATTTAATTTATTATGTTTATATAAGTTTACAAGTAACTTGAAAATGCATACTGTTCCTTCCTTTTACTCAAATGCCTCTGTAAAAACGCTAAACATGATTTTATGCACTACAAAGGAAGTTGTTGTTATAAGGGTTTCTGGATTCTAATAAATGGTAACTGGGTGCATTCTTTTGGCTGGTTCACAATGATGATGGAACTGGCTGAAAGTCGTTGTAAAGCTCAGGTTCTGTGGACTTCTTTTTCGTCGCCTAAGCATTTACAGCCTGGATTCAACATGGACTTTACTCAAGTGCAATGATATAGAAATGAAGTCTGTGTCCAGTTTGATAGTCACTCAGTTCTATTAATGTTATACACAATCCTTTTGATTGTTAAATTATAATGGTCAATTCATAAAATAAGAAGTATTTATTAGTCACATAGTAACATGAATATCGATTTTTGTTAATAATATTAATTAAATAACTGTAGTCATAAAAATCAAGTTATTAAATAAATTAGCAGACATTTTTTGTGTGCGGCGGCGTCTGATGGCACAAGAGGTTCATCTTGTAGGAATTTGCAACACAGTATCACTTCACATCGAGTCCTTGAAATAAATCCGCCTGATATGGTGTAGGTGTTGGCAATAGTGTATTTAAAACAATTTTTTTTTTAAGTTTAATGCCTTTAACAAAAATAACAAGAAGTGCTCTTATTATTTATTTAATGCATAATTAGGATTAACAAGAGATAACTGAAACAACTCTTGATTGAGGAAAAAATATTTGAATGCCGAGAGAATAACTACTAGGTATCCTGCAATTACAAATATTGCGTTCGGATAATGACTGTGGGATATAAGATGATTAATAGCAACCAGGAATGCTAATGTACTTAAGATAATCTCAGGACTTAGAAATTCAGTGTGCGTCTAATAGGCACAGATGAGATGCTTGTATGCTAAGTAGCACACACCTTAATGAATTTATTTTATTTATATAATATTTATCAGATAATATATAGCATTTCGTGGACCTAGAGTCACTCACAAGTAGTTTACGAGGTTTTTAGAAAAATACTAGCTATAATCAGTTGCTTGGTATTCAGAAAATACATATCAGGCTTTGAGTTAATTTTATTGGACACCCATATGCTTTTATCTTAATGTTCAGAAGACCTACATTCATCATGTAGCTCCCAAGAGTATAGCAAAATTTAAAAAATCTGTCCCAGTATATATTTATGGGCAATTAGCAGATATCGACTTGACATTCACAAAAAATTTATAGGTATACCAAAAATATGTTAGGTTAACCCAACAAACTTATAAGAGACGCTTACTTGGTGGTTGCTTCAAAAAGTACTAATATACAATCATAAATAACTAATTAATGTTGTTCACTGTAGTGTTTGCACTTTTGAGGCCTTAGTGACTTTTATCATTTAGCTGTTTTTTATACTTTAACCACCTTTGCAAATAAATATTACCATGTAAATAATTAACACGAATTGTATATTTTACCGCACACGGAAATTAACGTCTACTGCTAAAATACAATAAATTAATTTACTTTTGATCCAAATGAGATGGCACTTAAACGTTCTCATTTTACCATGAATAGCCTATAGCAATTCAGCTGATAATTAGGGGAGGAACTCAAGATATTACAACCAGTTATCCGGCAAGTGTTAATAGACACTTTGCGTACACCTAATATGGACTCACACTTAGAAAAAAGCCAACTATATAATTGTTTTTATAGTGACAAAAATGTATATAGTTGCCCCTAATTTTTTTTTTGGTGAAAGAAAACTGATTCTGTTTATGTGACAAAATGCATTATTGAAATAACAAAAAAATTTTTTGGCTCACATTAAATTCAAATTTCAAGAAATATTTGTTGACTTAAATGTATACATTTTTTTGGCAATTAACTTGAATTAATTCATTCAAAATTCTAGTTCGAGCTTTTTATTGTAATTTCCATGACAATTAGGATAGTGAAATTGTTTGATAGCGCATTTTTAAAGGATTAGAATTACATAAACGTCCTAATAAAACCAGTTCAATTGAAAACTATGATAAACAAATCTGTAGAACTTGAAATATTTATTTGCGCGCATTGTCCTGTATTCAAAATACATAAATTTGAAAAAAATTCAATTTCATTAGTAGACAATATATGAGTGGTTGCTAGGGCAAAGTTCTCGAGTAGAGACGGTATAGATTTGATTTTCGGCAAGGCTTCCATTTTTTACTAACGAAAATTTGTATAATTTACGTAGAGACAAGCAAACATTTAGTAGAACTTAGGAATCTTTATTCGTGGTAATAATACTAGCACAACAATATATTCGGTTTCTGCAACAATATTATTTATTGCCCGTATACAAAAACATTGTTTGGTTTAGTCAAGAAAACTGTGTCTTATTCAATAAAAAAAATCTTAAATTAGTGCAATAGGTTTTCACTTATCATCTAGTAATCAAAAATTACATTTTAATGACACATGTTTGCGTTACATAAGTTTATAATTGTATTGTGGTAAGCATTACTCGTGTAAAATGTTTTAGTAATGTTTTAAAAAATCCCATACATATGATAAAATTACAACATTTATTCCCTTTAGGAATTATTTTAATTTTAAAATTCCAGATGTAAAAAAAGTTGGTTAATTTTGTGCGCTATTGCAGATAGCTTATTTCTCGTCGACATCAGAAAGTTGGCCAGCTCCAAGCATATTTCCGACATTGTGGTACATCAACAGGTTTGCCTCTTCTTGCGACAGTGGCTGATGGCATGAAGAGTCTATCGTGCAGGAATCTGTAACACAGAAGCACTTCCAATAGTTTCCGAGTCATCGTTCAGTCAATACGTTGAAAATTATCTCAGCGTTATGAAACAAATATTTCAATATTTTCTTTAAATTGTTGCAATTTAATCCTGAAATATTAACATTTTTAATTTAGTTCACGACTTGGTTTTATCAGTATAAAAACCAAAACCTGCCGGGGTGTGTAAAGGCATCCAGTTAGTCTGGTACCCTATATATTAGATAAGAGATAAAAATGGTTCACTGTCCAGCGAATACGTATAGTGGGCATCCAGCAACTATACATAGTAAAATAAGATAATACCTGTGGGATTTTAAGAACTGAATACCTAACAGTAACGAAAATTTACTTTCGTAAAGTTCACAGAAAACTTAACAGGCATAAAGTGTACATTTTCTAAACACTGATGAGTTGCATACCCGTTGAGTAGTAGACATTTTAATTGAATTAATTTCTTATCTAAAAATTTAGCAGATACTTTCTGGCACACAGGGAATAGTTAGACATTTGAGACATGTTATTCTTACTACGTTTTCAGCATATACCTACCGTAAACCCGGTTGCTTGGCAATCAGTATTTAACTGTCACACCTGCAGTATAAATTAACATATCCAACCTTATATTCAGTTCATATCAAAAGCACACATATTGTGATCACTAAATATTTAGAACACCTGCGTTTAGCCAATCCTTATCAGATTCTAAGCAAATATTAAAATATACGTTAATACCATCCGTGGGCATTGTTTGATTACCCACTTAGCCTTTGCAGTTATTAGGCAAGACTATTGGAAAAATGCTTAAAATGCACGTAACAGTTACCAATATGTCATATAATAGATGACTACCATGTAGTCGGCTGTTAATAACAGAACGTATCTGAAAGTATGATAATTTTAATATGCTATCAGGAGTACCTACTGGATACCTACAGCAAACAAATACGTACCAGGAGTGCAGCAGACGCCAGGGGCAGCACACTTGCCATTGCCTCCACAAGGGACGTTTCCTGTGGGTCCGACGCAGGGTTCAGGAGACATCTGCTCCTTCTGGCAGATCAGGGTGTCCACAGTGGCCATCATACAGCCCATCTCCACACCGCAGCAGATGTCTGCTCCGTAGCAGTGGCCAGTCCTGGCTGGACCACACCGCGGGCACTGCACCACAACACAAGCTTTGTCACACAACCAGTCTTCCTAAGCCACCGCTGACATTTCCGATATCATTCTGCTGTTGCGCAACTCTGCAGTGCATGGTCATCACTAGGCGCTCTTATGAAAAATAGTGTAGAGGGATACATTTTCCATTGTTAAATTAAATACTTAAAAAAATTTTGCGCAGTATTTATTATAAATTTTTACCTATTATATGCATGGCCCAATGTGGTAAACTAGATCACGTGTAAACCATTTTTCATTTAAATCCGAGAGGCTTTTTTTAGGGGAAGACTGATTTGAGTCCCTGGCAATACAGACACTCTTTAAGAGTATACTACCTCACGGAACATTTTCATATTACGCAAAACTACGTTAAATAAAGTGAAATATAGATATGCAAATTGTTATTGACTGTAGTCGTTATTTATAATTCTTGTGTTTCAAATTTTATCTACCGCTCTTTATAACTCAGCATGTCTAAAAATAATTTTAATTTCACATGACTTTATCTATACTCAGACGTCCTAGGTTACCGAATGGCGCCAAAAATTCACGTCTCACCAATTAACACAAGCTATCGTTTTTATTGCAAAGCAGTTAACTTAAAGTAATGGTACGAGTTGAGGGAGACGTTATAATGTAAGCCATTTTATTCCTCTCACAAGGGTGCCTTTTGTTAAGTTACAAAATTTCATAGTGCGATATTTACAGCAATCATAAAAATAAAATAATGTGCAATTCATATCCTATTAGACTTTAATAAAACATATTTTTTACGTTATGTGGTTACACAGCATGACTCCCAAGGTCACTTATTCTCCTGATTACAAAAATTTGATTAAACTTTATTGAATGTATGATAATTAATTTAAGCTTCCAAAAGTTATATGCAGAGTTATGTATTAATGATTGATCCAATGAAAACTCTGTTTTTTTCACTGCGCAACCGAATGCGTTGATAACAATTTACGGTACGTCTAACGAAAATAATTGTTCTCGTTTTAATTTATTGTAAGTATGATTCATTACTGGTTTCATCAAATCGACTAAATAATCTTTACATTTTATAAAACCTAACGTCTCTCTGTCTGTCTGCGTGTTAGTGCGCTTATCACTCGAGAACCACCTATCCGAATTAAATGTTTTTTTTTTAATTCATAGCTGTGTTCTCTGGCCAGGCTTTAGTATATATTTTGTTACATAAAGAAACATAAGGAATAAGTCTTGACGAAAATATTTAATCATCTCGGAAATAATATTGCTGCCAGCGCGCTCTCTTGCAATAAGCTGTCTAAATTGTTAAAGATGGAACAACATAATGTCGAAAGAATTGTGTACAATGTAAGTACAAAAAAAAAAAAGTAAACAATTCTTATAATCGTTTTTGCAATTAAATTTATCAATATGTATGTTAACATTTAAAATATTTGTCTATTGATTGTTTATCTCATAATTGACACCAAGTAAAATTCAACTTTATTAAACAAATATTATTATAATTATGTAGTACACGCGAGCGGAGCCGCATGCACAGCTAGTATTTCATAAATCTTAATGTTAAGAGTTTGGAAATGTGCTGTCCGAAAGTTTAGTATCATGACGTAGGAAACCGATTTTATTACAATAAAATCACTGTCACCAAAAAATTTTGAATCGTACGTTATCTTCGATGGTTATTATTCTTTGGTTCATTTTGTGCCCCTGTGTTTTGGTCATATTTTATGATTTATGCGCCATACATCAAAGACTTAAATGGCACATGTCAAAAGTAATAATCGGTTTATGAAACTTTTATATTCCCTGCAAGAACATTTTAAAAACTACAGTCAATAAAGTTTGCACATAATCTATTTTAATTATCTTGTCTTCTAATGTGATATTCCTGTCACGACGAACATTAATACATTAAATTATATCTTTATAAAGATTGTTACCGGGTTCATTTGTGTGATGAAAAATTTGAGTCCATAAGTAAGTAGTATATGAAAAAATTAAGTAGAGGAACATAAGATAGTCGTATTCCACATGCACTATTCCCGGTTTCGAAAATGTAACGTCACATTCAGGCAACGAAGGTGTCGGACTGGTGATGTCTTACGCACATGTCTTGACATCACTGAAATTATATGCTTAAAATAACCAGTTTGCCTTGGGCGAATACTATCAGTAGGACCTAAAATATTTTGCCTTTCTGCGCTTCGTCGCAAGAAGAAAAACAAATAATTTTCTTTTGTTGCCAATGACACAAGAACGAGCTCTTTTTTTAGTAAGATTTATTGTATAAAATATGGAATTTGTGACCGGTTTATTATAATTAAACCCACTTTATTTATTTGAAGTATCTTCTATTTTTTTAATCGTTTTAATATATAATTGTATTTAACAAATTACCGATAGAGCCAATATTTTTTACAGAACATATCAGGATGAAAGACTGTCAATATTATAATAAACTGCGTTTTCCAGTGGCATAATTTGGATATGAATATAAACGGATATGGAGAACATGTATAAGGCCAAAAATGAAATTTTTCAAGTTATCCTAAGAAAATTACAGTGCCGCCTATGTTACATTTTTTAATATCATGAAACTATTATTTAGTTATATTTTCATTCACTGGGATATATATTGGTATTACTGCGAAGTATAAAGTACACATATTTTCTCAAATGGTATTTTGTATTAAGATCCAGGTTTTGTATTTGAATGTTTATATATATATAGTTGAAACCACAACCTATCATGCCTTATCTTCCTCCTGGGTCCTGCCTATGCCCCTATGTACCTGTCTGGGCGCGTCATTCCCTTCGCCCAAGGACCTCTTGCCACCTTTAGGGCAGTTAGTGATGAGGCAGGCGGAGCAAGTCGACACGACAACCAACATGGCGAACAGCGTGCCCAGGATTTGTGAAGTCTTCATGATGTCCTGGAGAAGAAGTGGTCGTGATCACAGCTGAGGGACGGCTGGAGTGGATGTGACAAGCAGCATTCCGCGGACTGGTATTTATATTTCCGCTGGTGAACCACGAGACTTGCATTTGCGCAGGACGCGGATAATCCCTCCATTGAAGGGTGGGCTCCACGAAGGGATCAACATTAGTATTCCCTCAAAGCTGCTCCACTAAGTGAATATAGTGTTGACGATTTTTCTCCTCTGACGTAACAGCACAACGGCCCACATAGCTTCACCACTCAGCGTAACTAAATCACACGTGCAAGTCAAATGTTTTCTTCTTTGCGAGAGAGGCCCTATCTTTTCTAGGATTGCTGTTGAGACGAGCAAAATTTAAACCACGCCAACGTTTACGATAACTCTGCAAGTATGCTTATACCATGACGGACTCACCCAACTTTCTCTATTGTGTTTTAAACAAACATAAAGTTATCACAAATCTGCGGCCTTAGCCACACGCCTACCGAAAACACTTATGGAATGAAGGAAACTTTACGTATGAAAATTTTATATTTTCCCGTTTCTCTTAAAATGTCTAATCTTTACCGATTGTCGTACGTTTTTATGTTCGGATAACAAATTTTGAAATAACTCTTTTAAATTTCACGCTGCTGCAAGGAAAATAATACCTTGACTGAATATTTACAAAAAAATTGTAAGGCGTTTTGTATTTCATTAGCGCAGTTGTGTTTGATTTATCGTCAGTACAGACTTCAGTAGCATAAACATTTATATAAAGATGTTTTTTGCACCGCTTGTGCACATTGGCGAATCCACTTTAGTTAAAATATTGTCCCTAGTTCTAGGTAGTCAGAAAAGTGCTTTGCATTTTTATCCTCGCACGCAAGGCTCTGAAAATCATCCGAATCCCAAATTCTTCCAAAAGAGGGCGTCACGACCATCGTTCATTAAATATAACTTTATTTGCGTGATATTCAAAAGTCATACCTCTCGTATTTGCCAGGATTGTGAGGGACCGCCAACAAAATGTTTCACAATGCTACCCTTAATAGCAGATAAAATTTACTGCATAATTTTATACAGAAGCATTACAATAAATTAATGATATGTCCATACTCATTAAAGTCGTTTCCAAAATGTTTTTTTAGTAAACTCCTTAGCACCAGATATGGTTAATAAAACCGGGAAAATTTATTCATTACCATTTCTAACTAGCTGAATCTCAAATAACCATTGATAATTTTAAAATTATAATTTATTTCGGGCAAATCAATTTATTGTTTGTCCAGGATTGATTAGTAATTTTACTGATGAAATAAATTATACTTTTGTTCTTTTAGGTTTGCTTCAGGCAGACTATAATTGTTTCGCATAAGTGAACATTTATATGCCTGATCATACAGTATTCTTAATTAATATAGTTGATTAACACAGAAAATTTTCTACGATATTTGAACTTGAAAAAAAATATTCAAATGCCGACCATTAACCATTTCTCCCGAAGGGATTTCTTAGAAATTTTATCAGGCTTAAAACGTTTTTAACATGTTCAAAATTTTCAAGATGGTAAAAATATTATTTGAACTTATCTTTATTTTAATTTCTGGTGTTCTGTTACAATTTTTTCACTATACATTTTTCTACCAAAACTGCATTCCTTCCGTTTGCAACACTGTTATTACCCTTATTATAACAGTTATTATAAGCAAACTCTCAATATGTATATATATTATAAAAAATGTCAATTAACTCATTACTTTACAGCCATCAAATTAATTACGATTTTACACACAGCCAATTTTCATGCTTTCAGAAACTTTGAATAAATAGGCTCCTAAAACTCTAGTAGAATGATCTACTAAACCAATGTTTAAGCATTCCAAACAAATATTAATTTGACTTTATCAGACCAGTTATACAAATCACAATATCCTAAATTATTAGTTCAATGATATGCAAAATGGTGTGTGGACCTAAAACTTGGAAATTATATAGAAATATTTATATCGGTTTTCGGCTTATCATATTATTTCTAAAAGTTTTAGTTAGTTCAAGGCGAAGAATGCAGATGTTTGTAACAAGAGCACAGTAATTGTGTCAACAAGTTATTGATAAGTGGAAACATATTATTGACTTTTTTTAAATTTGGTACCTTAGGCTTTATCTTTCTTTCTGATCAATATAAATTTTTCCTCGCATTATTTTAAGTTGCAATAATATGTACAGAAAAAAGGTTATACTTGTCATGTGTAAATATTTTGACATTATTTCAAATATTATGACGTAAACAGTACTTCAAGAAAGCAGGAAAAATAATGATTTAGATTTATATGAGTGATTAAGATTGCTGAAGCTATAAGTATCACACAAGTTAAAAAGTTGAAATATTTGGCTCGATTTGAACAAAGACCATTAATTTTAATTAAGAAGCAGACACTTTTCGTTTATGCTGATAATGAATGTAATCTGTGTTTGGCATGGCAATGGAAAAACATTAACTGAAAAAAATAAAGTATTGCGTTATTTGGCTATTCCTTACTTAATATCACTCAATTTAATTTTATGGAAGCCTAATAAATAGATGAAATAAACCCAAATTATTTTAGTGCACAAGATTTAATGTAAATATTTGTTTATATAAATTTATGATATATTTTCACTGAAGTTTAAGGGGACTATAAGTCTTATCTCCAAAAATAAGAGTTATATAGAGATAACTGAAACATTAATAATTTAAAAATGTCAAATGTAAACAGCATCCGTTCATAATTTAATTCCTAGTGGCAAAGAAGCACTGGCGTATAAAATATCAACGGAGCAGTTTATCCATAAATTAAGTTTCTTTCTTATTAAAGGAAAAACTAAAATACGAAAAGTCGTGTACCTCCTACTAAAATATGAGGCACCATTCGCAATAAAGAGCCTGACACCGCTGTGCAAGCAGGAGTGTGTGTGATGTCATGGAAGCAAGGAATGCTGGCGAGCGGCAACGTATCACTCTTGAGCAGTTGTAGTGTTCTGCTACTACTCGCTTCAACGGGCGTGCCCACTTAAGGGGTTACGAAGCAAAGCGGCGGGTGGAAAATTTCTTCCGCCAGGGATACTCTCATGTATTTACAGGCTATTCACGGCAATGTAAGCTTTTTTAAGGCCCAGCGAAATTATTTTCTGTCATTTTCATCTTTCCATTTCTTTTAGCATATAAACATTTCCATCTGTGTAAACACGTAGATGTATAAATTTCTGTAGTTAACGTAGGAAGCTGCAATACAATATATACATTAGTTGTTAATATCAGTTGATAGCGTATTAGAAAGAGTTCAAAAGCATGTATATAGAAGCACGCCCACTTTCAAAGACACAAGGTGACGCGAGGTGACATGCAGGAACGATTAAGAATCATCCATAGCCTGCAGAAAAAAACATCCCAATATTCACCTTTAGTGATTACGGGAAACATTGAAAAACCGAAATCCGTATTACCAGACCTGGATTCGAACTCAGTGGCCAAATTATGAACACCTACCTACGACTGCGATATGCAGTGAATCTAACGAAACACGTACCGCAATAAGTGAGTACAAACCGACTCGCGTTGAGTGCTTCGTTATAATTTTGTGGCACTTCAGCCGTACCAAATATCTATGACGTCAAAACGTAGGAAACACACGTGTTATTATTCAGCAAATAATATACGTTATTATAAAGTGAAAAATAGTAACTTCACTCAATAGGTGATATTGTATATTTAAGTATATACGCATTGTTGTATGTTTGAGTATATTTATTATTTCGCAATAATATTGGTCGTGCGAGCTATGTGAAATGTAAAGTATCCTTGTTTCCTTGCATTGACGATCATGACGAAAAGTCATTGTTGAGATCAAATACACGAACTGTGTTTTATTTCATGATGAAATAACATTATTACAACATTTTGTACGTCTATGTAAACTCTTTTGTCTATTAATATACGCCAAACAAAGAAATCTGCAGTTTATAAACATGTATGTACATTATAGTTTTGTATGTTGTGAGTTATGACTCACCCAAATGTATCTCCTCAATAACATATCCCCCCATTGTGCAAACTAAGCGATGGAGCACAAAAGGTTAGGAAATCATTCGGAACGCAATATAATGTTCACTATAAAATATACATTAAAAGAGGCGTAAATGGTTAATGTTATTAAAACGTATTATCGTATGATGCATATAGTGCAATTGTTATAATACGTCAATATAATTTTAACCTATTATGTTGTACGTAATTAAATTGTACTTCTACGAAAGTAGATAATCGTGTAATATAATTTACGGTACCAAAACAATAATATTATTTTCTTGGTGTATTACGAGTCCCATAACAGCATTACGGTTCCGAAAGACAAAATATTGCAGCTTAGTAATTTTACATTATGGTCTTTATAACTTTTAAATGTCACGTCGCAAACATGCATTATGTACTAATATGTAACACGGCATACTATCATACGAAGACTTTCGCAACATATATATTGTGAATAATTCAATTTTAGATATTATTAGAACGTAATGCGTTTATTTCTTGGTTAACTAGCGTAAAGTTATTTTCTTACAAGGTTTACTTTCATCTCACCAAGAACAACGGTACTCGTCGTAAATAACGGACGACTGTTGCGATGTTGGATGCACGAAACGTATATTCGTTCTCACACCTTGCGATTACCACCACTATGAATTCATAAAACTCGAACATCAGCAGTATAGTAAGAAAACACAAGGTGTTCATACTCAACTCGCTTCGGAGTGTGCTACACACAGATAACATCGCATCTCAACGACCCGATTTTTGCGATATGTAACGTTCGTAATCGGCCCACAGTTCCTACCGAATGCGCGTTCAAAGATTAACCTCTGAGCTTCTATTCTCGATACGTTTTGTTCAGCCTACCATTAATTACATGGTGTGAGATTTTTTAATGAATAGTGTAATGGGGTTTAACGACAAGAAATAAATTTTTGGACATTCGCCATTGCGGTACAGATGTCTTTCATGGAACTATCAGACTTAACACGAATAAAAGCATACCACGGTGGCCATTTTGTTTTCACAATTTTCCAAAACGTGGACATATATGTTTTGTCGTTTGGCAGCATACTGCCTGCTACTTGTTTGTATACTTTGAGTATACAGTTCGTCGCCATATATATTAATGTAATTTTTATGAATAATGAAACGAGGTTTTGAATCTGGAAAAAATTTTTATTACATTTCTCAACGCAAAATTGTGTTACATTTCCAAGTAATATAGTTAATTACACACATTGGACATGACATGCGACAAACACTACAGCCTTTGACATAATAATTGTTATTTTTATCTGCAATATTCATTACATATTATTTTATTATGAGACATGCAATTTTGTTTTTTTTTTGTTTCACCTCTAAATTCATGTTAACCAAACCAATGGGATAATTTAAGTAATCAATATCGTCTTGTGATTTTAGGGACATGTTTTCATAAAGCTACCTTTCATTTTGGTGATGTACATGTTTGCAATGTACCGCTGTCATTTATTTTCTCAGCNCATGTTTTCATAAAGCTACCTTTCATTTTGGTGATGTACATGTTTGCAATGTACCGCTGTCATTTATTTTCTCAGCTTATGTGTACGGTTCTTACGGTTTAAAAAATAAATTAAAAGGTGTAGGCAACGTCACGTTAGAATAATATAAAGTTATGTGAATATGTAGACATCATGACGTTAGATTAATAAAAGTTATGTTACGTGTGGAAAACACAGGACACAAGTTATTGCTTTAAATAATTTTGTTTCAAAACATTATATTTTTGAGACTTATATATATATTGTTTATAAACGGGGTAGGACGTGGAAATACAAGTTTGCTGGCTGGCAGCATTCTGCCTACTACCAGAGACCATACAACACTGAAGAGCCAAAAAAAAAAAANAATACAAGTTTGCTGGCTGGCAGCATTCTGCCTACTACCAGAGACCATACAACACTGAAGAGCCAAAAAAAAAAAAACTGGTATAGGCATTTGTATGCAAGTCACATAGGTATGAAACCAATCACAGTAACGCGTTGCGGTNAAAAAAAAAAAACTGGTATAGGCATTTGTATGCAAGTCACATAGGTATGAAACCAATCACAGTAACGCGTTGCGGTAGGCAGCTAGATCGAGTACTGCTGATACAACGGCAGGTTATGAAGATTTAAGGGAGGTTGAAGGTGGTGTTATAGTCGGCGCATGAGAGATGGGACATAGCATCTCCGAGGTAGCGATAACATTTGGATGTTCGCGTACGACCATTTCACGAGTGTACCGTACCGTGAATATCAGGAATCCGGTAAAACATCACATCTTTGAAATCGTTGCGGCAGGAAAAAGGTCGTGAAAGAACGGGACAAACGAGAATCATTAAACGTGACAGACGTGCAACCCTTTCTCAAATTGGCATAGTTTGGATTTGTGGACTGCCCTGCAGGTTGCATGGTGTGAATTGCCTCCTGCGTACCTTCAGACATTAGTCGAGTCCATGCCACATCATCTTACGGCACTTCTGCGTGCTCCCGGAGCCCTACACGATATTAGGCAGGTGTACCAGTTTTTTTGCTTCTTCAGCGTATGNCGGCACTTCTGCGTGCTCCCGGAGCCCTACACGATATTAGGCAGGTGTACCAGTTTTTTTGCTTCTTCAGCGTATGGCCATACTGCATGTCATCTGACATTTATACATTTTTTTATGATTTCTGAAAAGTTATTTAGAATCTGGAATTTCTTAAATTTTCTTTCTCAAAGTAGCATTGAGTTTCATTGCTAAATATTATAGTTAANCTATTTAGAATCTGGAATTTCTTAAATTTTCTTTCTCAAAGTAGCATTGAGTTTCATTGCTAAATATTATAGTTAATTATAGACATTAGGCTTGACGTGTGACAATCACTACAGACGTTGACATTATAATAAGATTTATTTTCTGTAATATCATTTATATATATTAATAATGAGAGATGTTTTTACTTAGAAATTATTTTTAACACATTTTATTTTAGGTTTACCAAACCAATGGAAAATATAAACAGTCAATATCTACTTCTGATCGTCGGACAGTGATTTCACAAAGTTGTCTACCATCTTTTTTCTTAGTTCTACATGTTTGCAACGTGCCGTCGTCATAGCTACTGACTGGATAAATGGATGCCGGCTCATAANTTTTTTCTTAGTTCTACATGTTTGCAACGTGCCGTCGTCATAGCTACTGACTGGATAAATGGATGCCGGCTCATAAGATGGCTGGGCTGGGGGGGTCTTGTGGAAGGGGCTGTTAGTAGAAGAAGAGAATGGAGACGTCCTTTATGATAGGACTATCCCTCACGAGAATCTACAGATCTGTAATTACTAATTTGTTTTTTCTTTTTTCAGAACATGTTTACTGCAATCACGTACAGCGGTTGTTGTTCTCCAAAGCTCNATTACTAATTTGTTTTTTCTTTTTTCAGAACATGTTTACTGCAATCACGTACAGCGGTTGTTGTTCTCCAAAGCTCTCCCTCCTGTACCTGTACCACAAGAGTTAAACAGGAGACGCTATTCCTGAGCTTAGTGATAGAGTGCACCTTGGGACAGGATTTCCAGGGATATATTGTCACTACAGACAGAATCACATCAGGCATCATGATGTGGAAGTGCACTCTTCCAGGCATTTTGTGCAGAACATGTCTAATTTGGGGCTTGAACAGAACCTCTAATTGGGAGCAGTTGAATGCTCTCAATAGAAAGAGTATCCGCCCTTTCCAATCGCAGTGGGTGGATGTTCTCCACCCGAGGATGGTTCCACCTCACCTATCAACAGCAGAGCACGGAGTTGAATCCGCACGTGCCACCTTGATGGGGCCGAATGCTATCCTCACTCTACAAACCCGCTTTGTAAACGAGTCCTCTTACTAGGTGGACCAGACCGTCGATCTTTCTTTAGCAAGCATCAACCCTTCGAAACCACATCCTGGGGCCGGCCAGCACGCTTGCGTTCCACGGCAGCTGCTACTGTCCTTACAGGCACACCAGGTCCAGCACTCCAGGCAAACACACACCTCCAGATCTCCTTCTAAGCAGAAGGTTCATTCAATGCCACCCAGAGTCCGATCTGCGATCAGCACGGCCTAAGCAGGGGCTTTCACACTGATCCCCTGGGTACCCACAATTTTCAGACATGCACGCTTGAATTTTCACCCGTGACAGCCCAGCCCCTCCAGGACGCCAGACAGTCTCTTCATTAGAACTCCCCGCCTCGAGATCAGCCCAACTTGCCAACTCGAGCCTTAGCTTGGGGAGTGCAATTCGGTTCGCGGGTCTTCACCGCAAGGTGAAGAATATATACAGACACTGGAGACTGCACATAACTTCGCCGCAACTGGTTATCTGTGCACAGACAGGCCATTGCATCCTTCAATCGCCCTCACTCCGTTAGCCATGGTGTGGCCACCATGTTACCAGCCAAACCACGAGGAGGTGGAGATGGACTTGAGCAGTGCTAGGCTATATATTCGCATCACTGCCCCATTTAGGAGTTTAGGTTGGCAGCCTTTGCAGCAGGAGGGGGAACCCCAATCATCTATGAGCAGGCCCCACCAGAGATCCCCAGCGGGCACTCCAAGCGTAACCGTGGGTCACTCTTACACTTCCGCCGGTTACTAACTGCTTGGGCTTTAGCCAGGGGATGGACCGACTAGAAATGACATTCCTCCGTCACGTCAGCTAAACCAGGTTGCCAGGACCTAGTTCCCCCTCTGCACGCACAGACTGGTCACCTCAGTCTGGCTTTCAGGGCACCTGGTCCCTTCACCTTACACCCATTACAGGCTGGTTGCCAGACCCACAGCCCAGCCCCAACCCGGCCTCTTTTTTCAGAACAGCGCGAACACCGCCCCGCCGCAAACGTCAGAGGTATTGGTCAACGCATTTCAGCCACCCGGCCGGTGATCACAGCACCGATCACCGCCCTGTCAACGTGAATCAACCAGCCAGCCGTCACTCACAGCGCCGAGCACAATGCAGGCATTAGGTCAACCAACCTGACGTTTCACACGGCACTGAGCTCCGCTCCACAGACATGGATCAGTCATCAGGTCGGAGGTCACAAACAGCATCGAGCATCATCCGTTGGTCAGCCAAACAGCCGGTGGTTTCACACTGCATTAGGTATCGTTTGTAGACGTTAGAAGCAGCCTGGAGGGCACACAGCGTCAGGGCACCTCCCGCAGATTTTAGAAGCAGCCTACTACAGACACCCAAGTTAGCCAGAGAGGAAGATGCTGATTTGTAAACTCTTCTCAGCCCTTCTACATGACAAGATTTTTTTTCCATATTTTTAAATTATATGTAAACATTACTATATAAATAAATATTTTTTACAAATAAAGATTTTTTTTTCTCCTTTATTTAATGAGAGGTGAGAGAAACTTAGAGCCTCGCGTGTTAGGCCCCTTTATCGATGTGTATGCTAGCAGCCTTTCGGCCGCTCACTTCGTTGAGGTGTGCGGTGGCATTCTTTATGATAGGCTGCTCATGAAGTGTGAATATTGTCACCTCTGTGGTCTCCAGGAAAATATTACTCTATCCACCACATCACCGAGGCCCCCAAGAAGCGAGTTGACTACCCACCACACCACAGTGACCTCCAAGAAGTTAGTCGTCTACCCAACATGCCACCGCAACCCCCAGGAAGGTGGCGTCATCGAAGAAAGCCAAGGAATTTGTGATGTTATGAGTCTTGGTGGCTCATAACACTCTTAAAAAAGGTTATGATTAACGAAAACAGGTTAAGCTCAGATAATTAAAAGGATTGTAGAAATGATTAATAAAGTATTTATTTGATCTAAAATTAGAAGCAAAACAATGATATTCAATTGAATTTAAGTATATCGGAAGTGAGAGGGAAGTACCTAAGGAAGGTTGTTAGTTAAGAAGGAGGATCACATATAAAAGAAGAAACCCACCATAGCCTCGCACCCGGAACTGCTGACGGATACTGCCCCCAGGAACGGCTGGTGCCTCGGCTGAAGTTCGTAGGAGACGACGACCTTTCACGGTCGCAGACGTCTATATCACACTACTCGCCCCACCACGTGACTATTGACGTACTGTGATTTAATTGGTGGTTCTTTGTGCGTCGGTTGCGGGCTCCTCCGGGTTGACTGTTCTTCTAAGGTAAAATACTCTTAGATCAGCACTAGCTCAGCGGATCCACTGTTGCCGAGCGTCATGCGGTTTATTCTCCCTTGATTGCTGCGATCACTCCAGCTTGGTGTTAATGAATTAGGTGGCGTA
Organism: Clitarchus hookeri; assembly: GCA_002778355.1. Lineage (NCBI taxonomy): Eukaryota > Metazoa > Arthropoda > Insecta > Phasmatodea > Phasmatidae > Clitarchus > Clitarchus hookeri. Next base: position 248,667 of record NQII01002262.1, on the reverse strand, counting down.
TTTCTTAGGTAAATGCTTAGTTAGCAATTTCACACCGGGACCCGGCCATAACATCCTCCCAAAGTGATTAAAAAAGATATTCTCATCTCTGGATGGATGCTGGAGAAAGTAGGAGAGTAGAGATATATTAGGGTGAGAGCTGAATTGGTATGAGGTTAGTAGAAGGATTGTTCTGTAGCGAAACTGGAATCATTGGAATAAATCTCGTGGATGAGGTGGGATGAACGAGTCTTGTTGAGAATGGTTGAGCATAGAAGTTGGGCGCACTGATCGTTCACCGTGGTTCAGCGGACTCTGTATACACGTGGGGGCTGGCTGTGACGTTCCTGACTGGTGAAGTCGGTCTCCTCCTGCTATGGTACCGTGTGAGGCGTGGCTGAGGTAATGATGAAGACGGTGGGAGGTTGGATGTTGGACGTACAATGATAGACATAACAGTTAACAGACACATTGTGATCATTGGACATGTGAACTTTGTCAGTGATCTTCAAATATATTGATATCACATTACGGATTGCCACTCTAGGAATTGTCCATACAGATTTTAATATAAATACATTTTGTTATCTACACAATACAAATTCAATAACATATTTTTGATTATCATCTAACCAAATGCAGTGATTTAATTTTTCTCTTTTGCATAGCTATTTCAATTTCTTAAAAAAATTATATCTTTCATATACACACATTTTTCTCAATGATTATATTATTCCAAAACGAAATGTAGTTTCACTCTTAATAATTATCTGGTAAATGGAACCTAAATAGCCTTCATTACAACCACTGACCTGTTACGGAAAAATATATTCTGTCCAATTGGAATTGCCATTCTGCTTNCTAAATAGCCTTCATTACAACCACTGACCTGTTACGGAAAAATATATTCTGTCCAATTGGAATTGCCATTCTGCTTATATGAAAATAAATAATATGAGAATGCACATGTTTATCTCGTATTTTAAGATAGAAGTGGTAAATAGTCGGTACTAAAATTCCTGGCACAGCGGCTGGATTCGGGATTCGCAGAGGCTTTCAAATAATAAACATCTAATATTTACCTGTGCTGTGAAACGGGCATTATTGGGGCAGTTCAAAACATCACACTGGNTTCAAATAATAAACATCTAATATTTACCTGTGCTGTGAAACGGGCATTATTGGGGCAGTTCAAAACATCACACTGGAGAAATGGGACGTCTCGCAACAAGCAAGCAGACTGGTCTGCGGCCGTAAAAGTGAATCAGTGAATTCACGAAAACATTTAGCATGCCGAGCGTGAATGCTCTATCTGCGTCTTTTGCATAACTTCATCAAATAACGTTGTCTTAGTTTCATGTTGAATATACTAATAGATACCATCGTACCTTTTCGAAAGCAAATCCATCTTCATTTTACAAAATTTGTAAAGATGTAAAATCCAACATGGATTAAAGTCATATTATGAGGGATGAATCTTTAATATATGCTACACCAGCGTGAGCGAAATAATGACAAAAAATAGGGAAATATATACGATATAAGGCCTGAAGTTATTTGTTAGGGTGGAAGATGCCCTGAAATGTTGAGATTAGAAATGAGTTATGCAACGATAAATTGGAAACCACTTGAGATTAAGCAACGAAAAATAATATTCCGGCAAAATTTAACACGGCAGTTTACCGTACAAAATGGTGTTACGGAGATTACTCCCTTTCATACATTAAATCTGGGTCTGCACCTTCCAATTGCTTAGAACTTTGTTCCCCTGCACTTGAAGAATTTTAAAATTACTTGTAAATATACACTATGAAACAGCAATTTAAAATATCGCCTTGGTAGTATACACTTATCTCTGCCGTTTCCTGAGAAAACAAATGTTAGGTTCTAAATCAAATTAATGTTGACCTAAGAGGTCCGCAGCTTGTAGCACGTCATGCAGTACATGAGAACTGCTACCCTGGATAATGTCCCTGTCCTAAGGTAACAAGATTTTTAAAATGGTGGACGGCTGAGAAGTTACTGCGGGCAAGTGTCCTGTTGTATTGGTTCCTGTTGTGGTACCAAGTGGCGTCGAGGTTGCCTGCCTGATAGGATTGGGTTGGTAGTTTACGAAGGAGACAGTTGTTCACAAAGTGTGTCACTGACTGTAGTAAGGAGCAAGTGACTGACGTGAATCTCACGTATGGTGAAATTATGAGATATGCAGAATCTCTGGTCTTCGGTACGCCGAAAATTTTCCAGCATGTCATTTACTAGTTGGACGTTCATTCACTTCAGATAATCGGTGTTTCGACAACGACCTGCCACAACTACTTAAAGATGTACCACTGAATCTACGGGAAGACATGTGGTACATGCCCGATGGTGCCCCAGCACACTCCAGTAGCACAGCAAGACAGTTCATAGTTGCGCGGTACCCAGCGCGTTGCATTGGCCGAGATAGGCCAGTGGGTTATCCTTCGAGATTACCGAACTTAAACCCAGTCGACTTCTACTCGTGGGGTCACTTGAAGGCACAAGTGTACGCAACTGACGTGGACAATGTGGGGGTTATCTGGCAACATATTCTAGAAGCATGCCGTACTATACAGTCTAATCACGGAATGTTTCATCATGTGCGCCAGTCATATGAGCGTCGCATTAGTTCATATATGGAGATGAGTCGCTCACACTTCGATTATATGCTGTTACCATGTAAACTATTCGTATCAAAAATAAATCATTCATACTCGGAACCGGTGTTATCGTTTTTTTTGGACTACACCACACTACCACTATTTACTATGGGGTCATTTACCTCCATTAGAACAAAAACATCATCTTGNTTTATGGAGATGAGTCGCTCACACTTCGATTATATGCTGTTACCATGTAAACTATTCGTATCAAAAATAAATCATTCATACTCGGAACCGGTGTTATCGTTTTTTTGGACTACACCACACTACCACTATTTACTATGGGGTCATTTACCTCCATTAGAACAAAAACATCATCTTGTACCACAATGACTGAAACAGCCTATCTTCCTTCCAAACAACCGTTATTCTACCGTACAGCTAAACATGCCATTTCTGCTTTAACAGTTAATATTAGCGGATACTACCAAGGCGTCCGACCCACCCTCTGTATATGTGAAAGGCGTAGACTAATGTTCTTTCATAATTTCGAATTGGTCAGCATTCCTCAAGATATGATAATATTTTAAATATTCATTTTATATTATGTCAGGTTAAAATATTGAGGGAGTTGGCAGAAGTGTGTGATTTTGAAAAGGAATTTGAATTTGAAATCTTTTGCTAAGATAAAGATATAGTTTTACCTTCATGTTTTCTTATTTGTATTATAAAAAATTAGTTGGAGATAATTATTTTACGAAGGATCCATATGTGTGTTAGTACCTAATAATAAATTTAATTTATAATATTTTTATAAAATATATACAAGTAACATGAAAATGCATACCGTTCCTTTCTTTTACACAAGTGCCTCTAGTAAAAACGTTAAACATGATTTTAAGCACTACCTAAGAAATTGTTGTTCTAGGGGTTTCTGGATTTTAATAAATGGTAACAGGGTACATTATTTTGCTTGTTCACAATGATGATGGAACTGGCTGAAAGTCTTTGTAAATCTCAGGATCTGTGGTCTTCTGTTTCGTCGCCTAAGAACTTGCAGCCTGGGTTCAACATGGACTTTACTCAAGTGCAATGATATATAAATGAAGTCTGTTTCCAGTTTTGTAGCTACTCAGTTCTATTTCTGTTATATACTATACGTTACATAGTTAATTTAGTATGGTAAATTTATAAAAGAAGACGTGTTTATGAGTAAAATAATGAAATATTTATAGGTTTTTGTTAATAATTTTAATTTAATAAATGTAGTCATAAAAAAGTAACTATATATAAAAATTAGCAGACATTTTTTCTGTGCCTGAGCGTCTGATGGCACGAGAGGTTCATCTTGTAGGAATATGCAACACAGTATTACTACACATCAATTCCTTGTAATCAATCCGCCTGATATGGTGTCAGTGTTGACAATAGTGTATTTAAAACAAATTTTTTTTAAAGTTCAATGCCTGGAACAAAAATAACAAATGCTCTTATTATTTATTTAATGCATAATATTGAATTACCAAGTAATAACCGAAAAAACACTTGATTGAGAAAAAAATGTTTGAATGCCGAGAGAATATCTACTAGGTATCATGCAAATAAAAATATTGCCTTCAGGTAATGGCTGTGGGATTTTAAGATGATTAATAACATCCAGTAATGCTGATGTACTTAAGAGAATCTCAGGACTTAGACATGCAGTGTGCATCTGAGAGGAACTGATGAGATGCTTGTATGCCAAGTAGCAGACTCCTTAATAAATTTATTTTATTAACATAATATTCGTGAGACTATATATAGCATTTCGTGAACATATAGTCACTCACAAGTAGCTTACGAGGTTTTTAATAAAATACAAGCCAGAATTCAGTTGCTAGGTATTCAGCAAATACATATCAGGCTTTCATTTAATTTTATTGGACACACTTATGCTTATAACTTAATGTTCAGAAGACCTACATTTATAATGTTGCTCGCAAGAGTACAGCAAAATTTAAAAAATCTCTCCCAGTATATATTTAAGGGCAATAAGCAGATATAAACTAGTAATTCACAAAAATTTATATGTATTCCAAAAATATGTCCATGCATGTTATGTTTACGAAACAATATCATAAGAGACGCTTACTTCGTATTTGCTTCAAAAAGTACTGATATACAATCATAAATAACTACTTTATGTTGTTCACGTTAATGTGTGCACTTTTGAGGTTTTAGTTACTTTTATCTTTAACTATTTTTTTATACTTTAACCACCTTTTTATATAAATATTACAATGTATATAAAAATACAAATTATGTATTTCAACGCACACGGAAATTAACGTCCAATGCTAAATTACAATAAATATATTTACTTTTGATCCAAATTAAAAGGCACTTAAAAATGCTCAGGATATAACAACAGGTTATCCGGCAAGTGTTAACAGACACTCTGCATACACCTAATATGGACTCACCCGTAGAGAAAAGCCAACCATATAACTGATTTCATAGTGACAAAAATGTATATAGTTGCCCCAACAATGTATTTTATTGTGTACAGAAAGAAAACTGATTCTGTTTATCTAACAAAAGGTCGGATTGAAATAACAAAACTTCTTTTTGGGTCACAATAGATCCAAATTTCAACAAATTTTGTTTACTTAAATGTATACATTTATTTGGCCACTCACTTTAATTAATTCGTTCGGAACTCCAGGTTTCAGCATTTCACTGTAATTTTTGTGACAATTAGGATAGTGACAATGTTTGATAGCTTATTAAAGGATAATAATTACATAAACATATTTTTAAATGAAAATCAATTACAAACAATGAAAAAAAATTGTTAAGCTTGTAATGGTTATTTGTGTGCATTGCCCAGTATTCAAAATCCATTAATTTGAAAAAATTTCAATTTCTGTAGTAGACTCTTAAGAGCGGTTGCTAGGGCAAAATGCTCAAGTACAGACGATCTAGATTCGAATCTACGCCAGGCTTCCGTGTTTCACTAACAGAATCTAAATAATTTACGTACAGACAAACGAATTTTTAGTAGCATTTAGGAATCTTTGTTTGGGGCAAATATACTAGTACAACAAAATGTTCGGTTACAGCAGCAATATTATTTATTGCCCGTATAAGAAAAAATTGTTTGGTTTAGTCAAACAAACTGCGTTTTATTCAATAAAAAAAACCTTATATTTGTGCAATACACTTTCACTTATCATCTAGTAATTAAAAATTACATTTTTTTGACATTTATTTGCGATACACAATTTTCTTATTGTACGGTGGTAACCATTACACATGTTGAATGTTCTGGTAATGTTTTAAAAAACCCCATACTTAGGGTAAAATTACTACATGTATTCGTTTTAGGAATTATTTTTAATTTAAAAACTCCAGATTTGGAAAAAAATTTGGTAAATTTTGTGCGCCATTGCAGATAGCTTATTTCTCGTCGACATCAGAGAGTTGGCCAGCTCCAAGCATTTTTCCGACATTGTGGTACATCAACAGGTTTGCCTCTTCTTGCGACAGTGGCTGATGACACGAAGAGTCTATCGTGCAGGAATCTGTAACACAGAAGCACTTAACATCATTTACATGTCATCGCTCAGCCAATGCGTCGAAAAATATCTCAGCGTTAAGAAACAAATATTTAAATATGTTTTTTAAAGGGTGGCAATTCAAAGGTGAAATATTAAAATTTTTAATTTAATACTCAACTTGGTTCGATTAGTATAAAAACCAAAACCTGCTGGGGAGTGTAAGGGCACCCAGTTTGCCTTGTAACCGATATATTAGATTAGGGATGAAAATGGTTCACTGTCCAGCGAAAACGTATTCTGGGCATCCAGAATAAAATAAGATACATAATAAAATATGATATTACCTGTGGGCTTTTAAGAACAGAATACGTAACAGTAAAGCAGTTATACTTTCTTAAACGTCAGAGAACATTTAACAGGCATATAGTGTATATTTCCTAAGCACTGATGAGTTGCATACCCGTTGAGTAGCAGACAATTTTAATTGATGCAGCAGATACTTCCTGGCACACAGGGAATACGTAGACATTTGAGATATGTTATTCTTACTAGGTTTTCAGCAGATACCTACCGCGAACCCAGTTGCTTGGTAATCAGTAGGTAACTACCACACCTGCAGTATAAATTAACATAAACAACCTAATATTTAGTTGATATCAAAAGCACACATAAGTTATTCACAAAAATTTAGAACACCTGCGTTCAACTAATGATTTTCAGGTTCTTAGCAAATATTAATATATGCCTAGCCACTACATGTGGGAATTGTTTGAGTACCCACTTAATCTTGGCAGTTATTAGGCAAGACTATTGGAAAAATGCTTATAATGCAATTAACCGTTACCAATAAGTCTTAACTGAAGAGTAAAAAAAAACCGGTACACTTGTCTAATATCATGTAGGGCCCCCCGAGCACGCAGAAGTGCCGCAAGACGACGTGGATTTGACTTAACTAATGTATGAAGGTATGCAAGAGGCAATTCACACCATAATGCCACAGGGCAATCCACAATTCCAATCTGCACCAATTTTAGAAAGGGTTACACGTATGTCACGTTTAATGATTCTCGTCAGTCGTCGTTTGTCCCATTCTTTGACGATATTTTTCCTGCCGCAGCGATGTCGAAGATGTGATGTTTTACCGGATTCCCGATATTCATGTTAAACTCGTGAAATGGTCGTACGCGAACATACAAATGTTATCGTTACCTCGGAGATGCTATGTCACATCTCTCGTGCGCCGACTATAACACCACGTTCAAACTCACTGAAATCTTGATAACCTGCCATTGCAGCAGCTGTAACCGATCTAACTGGCGACCGCATCGCGTTACTTAATTGGTTCCGTACCTCTCGTATTTGCATACGCACGCGTATGCCAGGTTTTTTGGATCTTCAGAGTATAAGAGATTACAACTGTGTAGTTGGCTCTAAATAACGGGACGTGCCTGAAAGTCTGAAAATATTAATATGCTATCAGCAGTACCTACTGGATACCTGTTATGCACTCAGAGTATACCTACCAGGTTTTCAATTCAGCAGGTGTTGACTCGCTCTCAGCATTAAGTACCTGACAGACAGCGAGCGGATACGTACCAGGAGTACAGCAGACGCCAGGAGCGGCACACTTGCCGTTGCCTCCACAGGGGACGTGTCCTGTGGGTCCGACGCAGGGTTCAGGAGACATCTGCTCCCTCTGGCACACCAGGGTGTCCACATTGGCCATCACACAGCCCATCTCCACACCGCAGCAGATGTCTGCTCCGTAGCAGTGGCCAGTCCTGGCTGGACCACACCGCGGGCACTGCGCCACAACACAATCTTTGTCACACCAACAGTCTTCCTAAGGCACCGCTGACATTTCCGATATCATTCTGCTGACGCGCAACACTGAAATGTACGGTCGTAAGTTGGCTATCTTATCTAAAATACTGTCGAGGGATAAATTTACCATTAGTATATTAAATTCATAAAAAAATTTCCCCGCAGTATTTACTACATATCTTTACCTATTATATGCATGGCCCAAAGTTGTAAACTAGATAAACATGTAACATATTTTTCATTTAAATCCAAGAGGCTTTTTTAGGGAAGGACTATTTTAAGTCCCCGGCAATACAGACCGACTTGAAGAGTATACGACCTCCCGGAACAGTTTCATATGTCGTACAACTACGTTAAATATAGTAAAAAAATAGATATGCAAATTATTATTGACTCTGGACATTATTTATAATAGTTGTGTGTCAAAGCTTACCTATCGCTCTTAATAACTCAGCATGTCTAAAAATAATTATATTTTCACTTGGCTTTCTTTTTGCTCAGGTGTCCTAGGTAACTGAATGGCACCAAAAATTCACGTTTCGCCAATTAATGCAAGGTGTCGTTTTTATTCCAAAGCAGTCAACTTAAAGTAATGGTACGAGTTGAGGGGGGACCCTATAATGTAGGCCATTTTATTCCTATCTCAAGGATGACTTCTGTTAAGTTGAAAATATTTATTGTCTGATATTTACATTAACAATCGAAATAAGATCATGTGAAATTCATCTCTTTTTTGATTTAATAAATCATATATTTTACATAATGTGGTTACACAGCATGACTCCCAAGATCCCTTATTCTCCTGATTACAAAAAAATTTATTAATGTTTTTTTAATGTATGATAGTTAATTATATCTTCCAAAAGTTAATTGCAGAGTTGTGTATTAGTGATTTATCCAATGTGAAACTAGGTTATTTAAATGTGTAATCGAATGCGTTGATAACAATTTACAATACGTCTTACGAAAATACTTCTTATCGTTTGCATTTATTATAAGTATGATTCATTACTTGTTTCAAAAAATCGACTAAAATATATTTACATATTATAAAACTCAACGTCTCTCTGTCTGTCGGCAAGTTAGTGCGCTTATCACTCGAGAACCACCTAATCTATTTACATTTTTTTTTAACTCATAGCTATGTTGTCTGGNCACTCGAGAACCACCTAATCTATTTACATTTTTTTTTAACTCATAGCTATGTTGTCTGGCCTGGTTATAGTATATATTTTGTTACGTAAAGTAACATAAGGAATAAACAGAGACGATAATAGTGAATTATGCCGCCAGCTAGCTCTCTTGTAATACGCTGTCTAAACCGTTAAAGATGGAACAATATCATGTAGAAAGATTTGTGTACAATGTAAATGCAAAAAGAAGAGAGAAATACTAATAAGCGTCTTTACTATTAAATATATCAATATGTAGGTTTACATTAAAAATATTTGTCTAATGATTGTTTATCTCATAATTAACACTAAGTAAAATTCATCTTTNATATGTAGGTTTACATTAAAAATATTTGTCTAATGATTGTTTATCTCATAATTAACACTAAGTAAAATTCATCTTTATTTCAAAAAAACCCTAAATAATAATTATGTAGTGCACGCGAGCCAAGCAGCGGGCACAGATATATTTCACTAATCTAAATGTTAACAGTTTGAAAATGTGCTGTTCGAAAGTATAGGATCATGACGTAGAAAACAGATTTTATTACAATAAAATCAAAGTCACCAAAAAAATTTGAATTGCACGTAAACTTCTATGGTTATTATTCTTTTTTTATATTGTTCCCCCTGTGTTTTCGTAATATTTTAAGCTTTTTGCATCATACAACAAAGGCTTAAATTGCACGTGTCCGAAATAATATTCGCTTAATGAAACTTTTTATTCCCTGCAAGAACATTTTAAAAACTACAGTCAATATTCTTTGCAAATAATCTATTTTAATTCGCTTGTCTTCTAACATTGTATTCCTGGCACGACAAACATTTATACATTAAATATTATCTTTATAAAGTTTGTTTCCGGGTTCTTTTGTGTGATGAAAAATTTGAGTACATAAGTAAGTAGTATATGAAAAAATTAAGTAGAGGAACAGAACATAGTCGTATTCCACATGCACTATTCAAGGTTTCTTAAATGTAACGTCACATTCAGGCAACGAAGGTGTCGGAGTGGTGATGTTTTACGCATATGTCTTCACATAACTTAAATTATATGCTTAAGATAACCAGTTTGCCTTGGACGAATACTATCCGTAGGACCAAAAATATTTTGCCTTTCTGCGCTTCGTCGCACGATGAAAAATAAATAATTTTCTTTTGTTGCCGATGACACAAGAGGGAAATCTTTTTTAGTAAGATTTATTGTATAAAATGTGAAATTTGTGAATGGTTTATTATAAATAACCACACTTTATTAATTAAACGGCTTATCATCATCATAGATATCTTCCATTTTTTTTTAATTATAAAATATATAATCGAAATTAACAAATTACCGACATAGCCAATATTTTTTACAGAACATATCAGGATTAAAGACAGTCAATATTATAATAATCGGCGTTTTCCAGTGGCATAATTTGGACATAAATATAAACGGGTATATGGAGAACATGTCTAAGGACAAACATGAAATTTTTCAAGGGATGCTAAGAAAATTACAGTGCCACCTGCAAGCTATAACACAATGTTTCGTGAAGATGGCGTGATTTGTATGTTAGTTCCAGCATCGCTGACAAAAATATTGTTCTCTTGAAGTGGAAAATTTTCGCGTAAGAGCAAAGGATTTGAAGTCGTCATTTATTTTCTCAGTTATGGTGCATTCTAGTACCGCAACGTTCTGGGCCTCCACCGCTAGCGGCGGATTGGTACTTGTGAAAGTAAAACTATCCTTGTTATTTTGTAATAAAACTGATTCTCCCTGCGGAAAACTTCCGAATACACAATGCACGTATAAATCACTAATGCTATGTTGTCTTGGAGAAATGTACCTATGACTTTTCTGTATTTGCTGAAGCACTTAAGGCAACATTTAATTTGTAATAATGCCGGTCTATAACAAATTCTTCTTCTAATGTTTGTGAATCTTAAAAAAGAAAAAGTCATGTCATAATGTGTTCAATATTAGACCCTAAAGTACACGAGTTAAAAATCTTACTTCCGTGCAATAAATATAAATTCTAATAAAAGTATACGATAATAAGATTGCACCAACAGCCAAGTTGACAATGATATTCATTATTTAATTATCGAGCAATACCTTCTCCATTCTTATGTCCCATAAATATACCTATTAAAATTTCAGTTCTATGTCACGCTGTTGTGTTCAGATAGTAACGGTTACATAAACCCTGGTTATATTTTTCTGGTAACCACTATAGTGCACGTAGGTGAAAAGAAATGTTCGAGTCAAATCGAGGGTTAAACTCGAACAGTCCTCTATCATTACCTCTCACCACATGAGCTCCGTTTGAATTTTCGAAGTGAATTCAACGCCATAGTTACAGAATGGCACACTGGTTGCATGCTTTCTCCCAGATTTCACAAATAATTTCCATTGAAAAATATCAACCATCTCCTTTAATGAGTATAATTTACACTATGTGCTACATATTTCCTCAAAAATGACATCAATTTGCGAAGGAAACAAGATGAAAAAAAAATAAAACAAATATGTATTTACGTTAAAAGTATCCAAGCCATATCGTCTGTGCTACTGTATGTTACATTTTTCAATGAAACTATTATTTAGTTATATTTTCAATCACTGGGATATATATTGATATTACTGCGAAGTATAAAGTACACATATTTTCTCAAAAAGTATTTTGTATTAAGAGCCTGATTTTGTACTTTAATATTGATATATATGTATTTGACACCACAACCTATCATCATGCCTTATCTTCCTCCTGGGTCCTGCCTATGCCCCTATGTACCTGTCTGGGCGCGTCATTCCCTTCGCCCAAGGACCTCTTGCCACCTTTAGGGCAGTTAGTGATGAGGCAGGCGGAGCAAGTCGACACAACAACCAACATGGCGAACAGCGTGCCCAGGATTTGTGAAGTCTTCATGATGTCCTGGAGAAGAAGTGGTCGTGATCACAGCTGAGGGACGGCTGGAGTGGCTGTGACAAGCAGCATTCCGCGGACTGGTATTTATATTTCCGCTGGTGAACCACGAGTCTTGCATTCGCGCAGGACGCGGATAATCCCTCCATTGAAGGGCGGGCTCCACGAAGGGATCAACATTAGTATTCCCTCAAAGCTGCTCCACTAAGTGTATATATTATAGAGGATGTTTTTCCTGTGACGTAACAGCACAACGGCCCACATAGCTTCACCACTCAGCGTACCTAAATAACACGCACAAGTTAAATGTTTTCTTCTTTGCGAGACAGTCCCTATCGTGTTCAGGATTGCTGATGAGACGAGCAAAATTTAAACCACTCCAACGTTCACGACAGTTCTNCCACGTTCATGACAGTTCTGCAAGTATACTTATACCGTGCAGGACTAACCCAACTTTCTCTACTGTGTTTTAAACAATCATAAAGTTTTCACAAATCTGCGGCCGTAGCCACACGCCTACTGAAAACACTTAAGAAATGAAGGAAACTTTAGGAATTAAATTTTATATTTTCCTATTACTTTTTATATTTTATATTCATTACCGAATATCGCAGTTTTTTTTGTGTTNAATGTTTTCTTCTTTGCGAGACAGTCCCTATCGTGTTCAGGATTGCTGATGAGACGAGCAAAATTTAAACCACTCCAACGTTCACGACAGTTCTGCAAGTATACTTATACCGTGCAGGACTAACCCAACTTTCTCTACTGTGTTTTAAACAATCATAAAGTTTTCACAAATCTGCGGCCGTAGCCACACGCCTACTGAAAACACTTAAGAAATGAAGGAAACTTTACGAATTAAATTTTATATTTTCCTATTACTTTTTATATTTTATATTCATTACCGAATATCGCAGTTTTTTTTGTGTTCGGTTTGCAAATTTTAAAATACCACTTTTAANTCGGTTTGCAAATTTTAAAATACCACTTTTAAAATTTTACGCTGCAGCAAGGAAAATAGTACCTTGACTGAATATCTTCAAAACATTGTGAGGTGCTTTGTATTTCATTAGCACATTTGTGTTTGATTTATTATCAGTACCGACTTCAGTAGCATAAACTTTTATATAAAGATCTTTTTGCACTGCTTGTGCACATTGGCGAATCCACTTTAATTTACATCTTGTACCTAGTTGCCGGTAGTTAGAAAAGTGATTTGCATTTTTATCCTCGCACGCAGGCTCTGATAATCATCTGACTCAGAAAGTCTTCCCAAAGAGGACGTCATAACCTTCGTTCATTAAAATATAACTTGATTTGCGTGATATTAAAGAGGCATTCTTCTCTTATTCGCCAGGATTGTGGGGGACTACGAACGAAATTTTTCGCTATGCTACCCTTTATAGCAGACAAAATTTACTGCTTAATTCTATACAAAAGCATTACAATAAATTAATTGTATGTCCATACTCGTTAAAATCGTTTCCAACATTTTTTTATTTAGTATACTCTTTAGCACCAAATATGGTTAATGAAACGGGTAAAATGTATTCATTGCCATAGCTAACTAGCTGAATCTCAAATAAACATTGATAATTTTAAAATCATAATTTATTTTGCCCAAATCCATTTATCGTTTGTCCAGGATTGATAAGTAATTTTACTGATGAAACAAATTATTCCTTTGTTCCTTTAGGTTTGCCTCAGGCAGACAATAATTTTTTCGCACAAATGAACATTTATATACCTGATCACACAGTACACTGTAGTTAAATTAGTTGATTAACGAAAGAAAGTTTTCTACGATATTTGAACTTGAAAACTAATATTCAAATAACGACCATTATCGATTTCTTCCGAAGAGATTTTTCAGAAATGTTATCAGGCTTTAAACGTTTTTAACATGTGTAAAATTTTACAGTATGGTAACAATATTATTAAAATGTATCTTTATTTTAATATTTAAAGTTCTGTTTAAATTTTTTCATTAGAAATGTTTTTACCAAAACTACATTATTTCCGATTACAACACTGTCATTACCAATATTACAACAGTTATTATAAGAAAAATTCTCAATCGTCATATTTAAAAAAATGCAAATGAACTCATTACTTTACAGTCAGCCAAATAAATACGATTATGGACGCAGCCAATTTTATTGCTTCCAGAAAATTTGAATAAATAGGCCTAACAGTCTAGCAGAATGATCCACTACACCAATTTTTAAGCACTCACAAACAAATATTCATTTGACTTTATCAGACCAAATATAAAAATCACAATATCCTAAATGATTAGTTCACTTATCTGCAAAATGGCGTGTGAACTTAACACTTGGAAATTATATAGAAATATTTATATCGGTTTTCGGCTTAACATATTATTTATAAACGTCTTAGTTATTTCGTGGCGAAGAATGCAGATGTTTGGAACAAGAGCACAGTAATTGTGTCAACAAATTAGTGATAATTGGAAATATATTGCATTAATTTTTTTGAATTTGGATTCATATGCTCTATCTTTCTTTCTAAGCAATATAAATTTTTTCTCGCATTATTTTAAGACGCGATGATATATGCAGGAAAAAAGTATACTTGTCATGTGTAAATATTTTGACATTATTACGAAGATTAACACGTAAACAGTACTTCACGAAAGCAAGAAAATTATGAATTCGTTTTATATGAGTGAATAAGATTGCTGAAGCTTAAAGTATCACACAAGGTAAAAAGTTTAAATATTTGGCATGATTTGAACAAGGTTTATTTATTTGAATTAAGAAGCAGATAATTTTCGTTTATGCTGATAATGAATGTAATCGGTGTTTGGCATGTCAATGGAAAAACATTAACTGAAAAAAATAAAGTATTGCGTTATTTGGCTTTTCCTTACTTAAAATGACTCAATTTAATTTTATGGAAACCTAAAAATTAATCAATGAAATAAACCAAAATATTTTAGTGCACAAGATTTAATTAATTTATATTTTATATAAATGTATGATATATTTTCACTGAAGTTTAAGGGGACTATAAGTCTTATCTCCAAAAATAAGAGTTATACGGAGATAACTGAAACATTGATAATTTATAAAAGTCAAATGTAAACAGCATCCTTTCAAAATTTAATTCCTAGTGGCAAAGAATTACTGGCGTATAACATATCAATGTAGCAGTTTATCCATAAATTAAGTTGCTTTCTTATTAAAGGAAAAGCTAAAATACAAAAAATTAGTGTTCGCCCTATTAATATATGAGGCACCATTCGCAACAAATAGCCTGATACAGCGGTGCAAGCAGGAGTGTGTGTGATGTCATGGAAGCAAGGAATGCTGGCGAGCGGCAACGTATCACTCTTGAGCAGTTNGTGCAAGCAGGAGTGTGTGTGATGTCATGGAAGCAAGGAATGCTGGCGAGCGGCAACGTATCACTATTGAGCAGTTGTAGTGTTCTGCTACTACTCGCTTCAACGGGCGTGCCCACTTAAGGGGTTACGAAGCAAAGCGGCGGGTGGAAAATTTCTTCCGCCAGGGATACTCTCATGTATTTACAGGCTATTCACGGCAATGTAAGCTTTTTTAAGGCCCAGCGAAATTATTTTCTGTCATTTTCATCTTTCCATTTCTTTTAGCATATAAACATTTCCATCTGTGTAAACACGTAGATGTATAAATTTCTGTAGTTAANTCATCTTTCCATTTCTTTTAGCATATAAACATTTCCATCTGTGTAAACACGTAGATGTATAAATTTCTGTAGTTAAAGTAGGAAGCTGCAATACAATATATACATTAGTTGTTAATATCAGTTGGAAGCGTATAAGAAAGAGCTCAAAAGCATGCATATAGAAGCACGCCCACTTTCAAAGACACAAGGTGACGCGAGGTGACATGCAGGAACGATTAAGAATCATCCATAGCCTGCAGAAAAAAACATCCCAGTATTCACCTTTAGTGATTTCGGGAAACATTGAAAAACCGATATCTGTATTACCAGACCCGGATTCGAACCCGGTGGCCTAATTATGAACACCTACCTACGACTGCGATATGCAGTGAATCTAACGAAACACGTACCGCAATTAGTAAGTAAAAACCTACTCGCGTTGAGTGCTTCGTTATAATTTTGTGGCACTTCAGCAGTACCGAAGACCTATGACGTCAAAACGTAGGAAACACACGTGTTATTATTCAGCAAATAATATACGTTATTATAAAGTGAAAAATAGTAACTTCACTCAATAGGTGATATTGTATATTTAAGTATATACGCATTGTTGTATGTTTGAGTATATTTATTATTTCGCAATAATATTGATCGTGCGAGCTATGTGAAATGTAAAGTATCTTTGTTTCCTTGCAGTGACGATCATGACGAAAAGTGATTGTTTCCATCAAATACACAATCTGTGTTTTATTCCATGATAAAATTATATTATTGCAACATTTTGTACGTCGATGTAAACTATTTTGTCTATTAATCAACGGCAAACAAAGAAATCTGCAGTTTATATACATTTATGTACGTTATATTTTTGTACTTTGATAGTTACGGCTCACCCAAATGTATCTTCTCAATTGCATATCCCCCCATTGGGCAAACGAAGCGAGGGAGCAGTAAAGGTTAGGAAATCATTCGGAACGCAATATAATGTTCACCATAAAATATACATAATAAGTGGCGTAAATTGCCAATGTTGTTAATACGTCTTACCGTATTATGCATATAGTCTATTTGATATAATATATCATAATAATTTTAACCTATTATGTTGTACGTATGTTATTTGTACTCGTACGAAAGTAGACAATCGCGTCAATTAAATTACGGTCCAAAAACGGTAATAGTATTTTCTTCATGTATTACAAGTCCCATAACAGCATTACGGTTCCGAAAGAGAAAATATTGCAGTTTAGTAATTTTACATTATAGTCTTTATAACTTTTAAATATCACGTCGCAAACATGCATTATGTACTAATATATAACACGGNATATATATATATATATATATATATATATTTATATATATATATATTGTTGATAATTCAAAGTGTCTTAGATATTATAAGAACCTACTACGTTTATTTCTTGAATAAGAAGCGTTAAGTTATTTTCTTGCAGGGTTTACTTTCATCTCACCAAGAACAATTGTACTCGTGATAAAAAACGAATGACAGTTGTGATGTTGTATGCACGGAACGTAGTTTCGTTCTCACACCTCACGATTACCACCGCTATGAAGTCATAAAACTCGAACATCAGCAGTATAGTAAGAAAACACAAGGTGTTCATATTCAACTAGCTTCGGAGTGTGCTACACACAGATAACATCTCATCTCAACGACCCGATTTTTGCGATATGTAACGTTCGTAATCGGCCCACATTTCCTACTGGATGCGCGTTCAAAACTTAACCACTGCGCCTCCATTCTCGGTAAGTTTTGTTCAGCCTACCATTAATTACATGCTCTGTGAGATCTTATAATAAATAGTGTAATGTGGTCTAACGACAAGAAATAGATTTTTGGACATTCGCCATTGCGGTGCAGATGTCTGTCATGGAAAAACAAGACTGAACAGCAAAAAATACTTTAAAATGACAAGTAACGTATGGACGACCGAATAAAAATGTACACAGCATTGGAAAAATCACAAGAGAAAATTGAGTCAAAAACAAGAGCAACTAGATACAAATGCAGATATTTATATATGCAGATATTAGTATATCACTGTTAACATACTCTTGCAAATAATACCTTTCTTTAGTAAACAGGAATCATGTAACTCGTATGCAAATAGTTATATTTCCCTGTTAACGTGGTGACTGATGTACAGGATGATTCTAAAATCGTGGGACAAACATTGAGGGGTGGTAGAGCTCAGTAAAATAAACAATTATTGTATAGGAATATATGGGCGGAAGTGACGCGTTGAGGCACAAATACAAAAACATAACACATTAACGGAACCATAAAATGTTCATTAGCAGCATACGTAACGGAGTGATTCCGTACAGAAAATGTTAAAACTGTTACTGGAAATGCATCCACCAACAGTCACGCATGCTTGGCGACCTCTACATATGGCGTGATTGGCTGACAATGGTGGCGTGCGTGAAAAACCCGGCTTATTTGAATATGTTCGCCAATCACTCCACCGACGCTACCAAGTCGGTGGTAGCATTTTGAGCAATTATTATAAATATTGCTGTAAAAAGGCATTTAGCGGTGACGTTGTAAATAAACAGAGCATTTCATGTGTTAGTCCCATGATTTAAGAATCAGCCTGTATAATAAAACAATAGAGTTAACAGGTTTATGGAAACCTTATACGTTTGAGTTAATTACAGTAATAATAGGTAACCAACAATCGGAATACAATTTTTCATTTTTATTTTATTTCAGATATTTTAGGAATAAAGCAATGAATAGAGAAGAGTCACCATCTTTCCACTCAGTGGCTGCAGCCTACTGCCTCCTTTTACCAGATTGGAATTATGCAATACTACAATTAAGGGTTCGAATCATTATTTCATCCTTTTCATAATAAGTTCATAATATAAAAACAAGTGCAGTAACAGTTCCCCCTTCTTCTAGAAGGCAAGGTTCTGGCCACCGGAGGAAAAATCAGTGCTAATTCTTTCTTAGGCCGTCAAGCGCGACCTCTACCTGTGACGTCAACGGAGTTGGCTGGTGGCTTCTACTCCTAGAATCCTGTCTCCGCTGTCTCATTTTAATACTACTGGTAAATCTTAATGAAACTTTAATTTTAATATTTTTTGTTAACGTATTTATGTACTTCAGAATACCGCAGACTTTTATAAAGACTTTACAAATCCCTTTATTTAAGGTAATAACATTTGAAATCCTCATATTCAAAATTGATGGCAAGGAATGGCATATAGACGTGACGACTCCCAATGTCAGTGGTGAAAGCAGTTGACTGTGATTGCCTGAAGGAGAAGTATCGTTTGTTCTTTCCCCTGCAACCCCCGCCATGTGGAAACAGTGACTTATCGGTGATAACGTATTTTCTTTTTAATTAACTCATTAATTCAATATCTTCAATCGCTGCGGCTGTCAGCCCAGGCCGGGATGGAAAACCACTAACCGCAGCTTTTTGATGTGAAATTTGGCAAGACGCACACCGTTAATTAACTTCAAGTCATGATATTTGAATAATAATATTTGATTAAATAATAAAATTATCCCTGATTTTTAGAATAAATTTACTTGGATGCATAATTTAAAAAAATTACTTTCGTGTAAAAATACACCGATATCGGTGGAGATTCTTCTTCTACATATGTTTGTGTAAAGTTACACAAAAAGTTTTACAGTGTATATAAATGAGGTATCTATATATTTTTTAACTGTCACTGAAATTTAGACTCAAAGTACAACTGCAATGTACACCCGATCGCTTTTAAGGTTGCAGGTAGTTGTTTTTCCTGAAGCTTATTTTATTATATCGAAAGCTTCTATTTTCATCCCCTAAATAGCTCCTGAATATGTGAACCCCTTTGTGGTCAAGATGTTTTTGACGAATGTAAAAATTATATTGAAATATAAATAGTATCCCACCAAAAGAAATAAAGCCCACGTGTCTCACCTAAAGTATTTTAAACCTGAGAGATCTGCAAATATCATTTAATTTTTTTGTCTCAAAGTCTCGAATTTCGGCAACTTTTCGCTCAGGTCATCTCATCAATTTTAGAAACCCTGTAGTTTGTTACATATATAAGTTTTTTGTAACCTTAAATTGCTCTAAACTGGCGTGGATCAGGATTAAGAATAGAAAACCAAGGAGCCGAACATTTTTTCAATTCTGGAAAGGTGTGATTCAACATCTGGTTTGAAAGTTCCATGACACGGATTTTTCCTACGTTTTCTTTGGACAGGCTAGTAAGTGATACACAGCCTTCACGACATGTAAATTTATCATTCCGACCGTCTGCATATTTTCTTCTCCAAGACTATTCTCTCAAAAATATGATTGTCCCAGCTGTGCTGTGAATCAGGAAAACTTGGGGGTGNATTTTCTTCTCCAAGACTATTCTCTCAAAAATATGATTGTCCCAGCTGTGCTGTGAATCAGGAAAACTTGGGGGTGCTCACAGTGGCTTAACGTCACAACGTGCAGGTCAAATGGGATACCTCGCAACAAACAAGCAGCCAGGCCAGTGGCATGGCGGTGGCAGTGAGTCAGGTTCTCACGAAAGCATTTAGCATACAGGATGAGAAGGCGCTTGTGTGTCTTTTGCGTGACTTCATCAAGTCACGTGGTCCCAGTTTCTGGTAAAGTGTACTAAGTGAGATAATTGTACCATATTAAAGGCAAATTCAACTTATTTGTATACAATTAGTAAATATATAAAATCTCACGTGAAATAAATTCATACTATATACAGTGGCTCACATTATTATCACAGTTTCATGGCCTTATGTTACATTAGTAATGATGATAAACATAAATAATATTGCACAATCACTCTTGTGTGCTTTAAATGAAATATAGCGGTAGCCAATAACGAAAATGAGCAATGCAATTTAACAAAAAATATGATTTTGTTATCCAATGCTGCATAAATAAGTCACTTTAATATTCGGCCATCATCATTCAAACACAAACATAATCCTTTTTGCAAACTAAACGAACAGTCTTTTAGTATCTGGTAGTATTGTCATTCTGTCCAATTACTTCTCGCAGGCGTTGTGGCATATTAGCAATTATATTCCTGGTACATTCGGAGCCAATCTTACTATATTCTTCCTTGTACCTTTTCTCTAATTCTTTTGTTGTCATAATTGTTGTAGTACGCAGTCTTCTTTCGAGTTCTTCCCACATATTTTCTATGGCATTCAGGTCGGGAGAATGNTCATAATTGTTGTAGTACGCAGTCTTCTTTCGAGTTCTTCCCACATATTTTCTATGGCATTCAGGTCGGGAGAATGAGGAGGTGTGTTAATGACTTTGGGACAGTTATACAAAAGCCAGCTCTTGACAATGTACGACTTGTGTTTTGGGTCATTATCTTGGTAGAACTTATGCATGTTTCTAATGCCCAGATTATCAGCCCTCTTTTGTAGGTTTGCTTTCAGGATGTTTAGACCATCTTCCTTTTTCATTGTTCCATTAACATATACAGCTTCTCCAACACCTGCTGAAGATATAAAACCTCTGATCATAATAGTAACTCTACTGTGATTCACAGTAGGTTGTAAGTTCCCAGGTTTTAGCTCCTCATTTTGCTGGCGCCATACTGTTACCCTGCCATATGAACCAAACACATTCAATTTCGTCTCATCAGCAAAAATAACATCATTCCACCAGATTTCATCTTTGTCAGCGTGGTCTTTTGCGAACGTAAGTCATTTTCTTCTATTTGCCTCATTTATGAAAGGCTTCTTTCTAGATACCCTGCCATTATGTCCTGCTCTTCTGATAACTCGTCGAATGGTTTCTGGATGGACGTTCTTTCCACATTCATTGAGTACCTCCATAGTAAGTTTGCCAGCACTAATTTTCAATCTTTTTCCTGATTACTAGACGTTCTTCTCTCTCGCTTAGCTTCTTTGTCTGTCCTTTTTGAAGTACCGAATCTATTCTGGCTGACTTCTGAAACCTTTTTATGATGTCTCCGACAGTGGACCTAGGCAGATTCAAGTGCTCCGCAATTTCTCGTTGAGATTTATTCTTTGTATGATGAAGAATGACCAGCTGCTGCTGTTAAAACGTTGTATTCTTGCCCTACGTCCCATTTGCCTGAATGATTCAGCCAACAGCTACCCAATACAACCTCTCAGCGCAGAGAGCATGCAGGGAATGACACGAGGTACGAACGCAATGTGCATCGTGCCTGTACTACGCGTCCACCACAACTGGCCGAATATTAAAGTGGTGTACTTATGCAGCACGCGAGCACACAATAGTTTGTTTCATTAATTTACACTGCTCATTTCAGTTATTGGCTACTATTGGATTTTATTTAAAGCACACAAGAATGATTGTGCAATATGTTTTATGTTTATCTTCATTTCTAATGTAACATAAGGCCGTACAACTTCGATAATCATCGGTGGCCGAATGTTAATGTGAGCCACTGTATGTGAATTAAGAAGACTGAGGTGCCTTCACAAGACAAATTTATTAGTATTCCTCAAAGATTTTAAATATCCATTTGAGTTAGAGTCATGTTAAATATCCGAGAGGTGACGCTAGGGTCGGTTTTTGTAACAATCTGGATTTTATATGTTTTCTATGATATATATTATTATATATTATTCTAATTTATAATTTAACAATTACCTGGAACTAATAATAAACTCAAAACATGTTATTAAGATTGCATGTGCTTGTATATATAATAAGTTTTAGAGTTATTATGCTTTTATATGAAATAACAATTGCCATGAAAATGTATGTATTTTCCTTTTACACCAACGCCTCTGAAAAATCTTCTACCTTGATTTTGTGCACTACAAAGATGTTTATTATTCTAATGTTTTCTGTGTTTTAATCATTATTACTTGGGAACATTCGTTCTGCTGGTTCCAAAGGATTATGGATCTGGCTGTGAAGGTCTTCGTGATGCTTGGGTTCTGGGCACTTGTACTTTCGGCGCATAAGTTCTTACAGCAAGGGATCAACATTGGTATTTACTCAAGTGCAGCAATATTGAAATGAAGTTTGTATCAAATTAGTTTGCCACACTCACTTTTATTTATGTTAGGTACTCTTCGTAACACAGGTAGTGTGTTTATCGTGGTATAATTATTTATCAGTAAAAAAAATAAATTAATATTGATTTCGTTAATAAACATTATTTCATAACCCCAGTCACACAACAGTTAATTACTGGTAAAATACGATATGCATTGCATCTTGCTTATTTCTTGTCGATGTAAGAGAGTTTGCCAGTTCCAAGCAATTTCCGAACAGTTTTGCCATTTATTGCGTCGGCGTTTGATTTTAAGAAGGGTCAACCGTGCAGGAATCTGCAAGGCAACAGCCCTCCACATGATTTACAAGTCATCAATGCGCTAGAACATGTGTCATAGTTACCAAATAGTAATTCTAATATTATTTTGTTTAAGTTTAAACCCTAAATCTTAAATAACAAAGTTATAATTATAAATTAAATTTTATGCATAATTTGAACTACCTAAGAGATAACCGAAACCTGCAGGAATGTGGAAAGACGTACAGTATACCTGTGAATCCACATTTAATTGAGAACAAATGATTGGATGCCTAGCGAATACCTACTTGGCCTCCTGCAATACTCTTAACGCGTTCAGATACTACTTGTAGGATATTCAGAAGATTAAAACCTGGCAGTAACGCAGGTGTACGTACGAGAAACTCAGGAGATAGTCAGAGTCAACTAACTTTTAAGTAACAGACTCCTGTCAAAAATTAACTTATTTAAATACATTCCTCAGCTTATACCTAACACACCGAGAAAATTTTGGCATTTGCAAGACGCTTACCAGGTTTTCAGAAAATTCTAAGCGGAATTCAGTTAATTGGTATTCATAAAATACTTATCACTTCTGCAGTATTTACTTACCAGGTATTAAAACAATTACCAACTGAGCATTCTGATGAATCTTACAGGTACACAACCGAAATTACGTTAGTTTTTAAAATACCTGCATTCAGGATGCAGTCTCCAAGCCTCCAGCAAATTAAAAAAAATCACCCAGTAGTAGCTAATTTTATGTAGTAAGCAGGAACCCATTAAGCATCCACGTACTTTTTTTGGTATTAAAAAAAATTACTTGTCATCCATATTAGGCTTCCTGTCGAACTTGTAAGATACGCCTACTGGGTAGTCGCTTAAAAATGTACTAATATGCAATTAACAGCGCCTACATTGCATTCAGCAGAAATGTACTAGGTATCGATGGTTTGTGTTTAAGCGGTTTTATGTTGACACGCAGTCAGCATAAATTGTCTCACAGAGAGCGAGAATATACGTACCAGGGGTGCAGCAGACGCAAGGAGAGGCACACTTGCCGTTGCGGCCACAGGGGACGTGTCATGTGGGGCCTACACAGGGTTCAGGAGACATCTGCTCCCTCTGGCAGATCAACGTGTCCACAGTGGCCATCACACAGCCCATCTCCACACCGCAGCAGATGTCTGCTCCATAGCAGTGGCCAGTCCTGGCTGGACCACANATTGGCCATCTCACAGCCCATCTCCACACCGCAGCAGATGTCTGCTCCATAGCAGTGGCCAGTCCTGGCTGGACCACACCGCGGGCACTGCGNAGTGGCCATCACACAGCCCATATCCACACCGCAGCAGATGTCTGCTCCATAGCAGTGGCCAGTCCTGGCTGGACCACACCGCGGGCACTGCGCCACAACACAAGCTTCGTCACACAATCAGTCTTCCTAAGGCACCGCTGACATTACTGATCTCATTCTGCTGACGCGGAACTCTGTAGTGCATGGTCATCAGTGGTTGGCGCTCTTATCTAAAACGCTGCTGAAGAACCAGTTTTCAATTTCGTGTGAACCAGATTCCTTATATTATATGTCCATGTATACCGCACATATGAATGTACCTTGTTTGAGGAAATCAGAAAAGTGTAAAATATTTTTCCATTTAATCTGAGTTTTTTTTTCGGGGCTGATATTTTGGTCCCAAGCAACACCAGGACTTGAATAGTATGTAACTACTCCATGACTATTTAGAGTGACTCATGACAATTAAATAGTTTCAATGTTTATGAAATAAGAATAAATTAAATGTGCAAATTTATGTTGACCGCTGTTTTTATTTTTAATGTTGACTCTAAAATTGTGTAATGGCTTATGTATAATTGATATCTCAGCAAAGTACTGTAACAAATAATGGTTCAAACATTTCGAAGTACCGGCAGCTTTCTTAATGCACAAGCGTCCTGTTATAGGAATGAGTTTTTCTGTTAACAATAACTTCCTGTCCCACCATTTGAAGCAGGATACTAATTTATTATATTCCTATGCAGTTAGCTCAAACATGTTATGAGACGACAGGTAACATTAATAAATAGTTTAATCACTATATGAAGTTACGTACAGAAAGGATTTTTATACCGTTTAGTAAAGCATTATCTTAACAAAAAAAAAACTAACTAAAATGTTAATAATTTTCTTTACATTACTTTTTTGAAACATAATTTTGACGTTTTACGGTAATACAGAATATTTCTAAAATTATGAGATGTTGTTATAAAAATTACGAACGAAAAGTAGAAAATTTTACTAATAATCTGGAAACAATAGTGGTATATAAATCTTCGCATAGCTACTTTGTGTCTTATAAAACGTTTTTTTGTTGAATAATTTGATGTAAGATTAACATACAATACAGCACGACGTTTAAAAAAGTTGTAATTATATTTATAAATTTTTAAAAAATTTAATAATTTTGTAATCAAAAGCGACATTATAGTAGTCAATAGTCCCATTTTTAGACAAATTTCGGAAATATGCTATTTAAAGCATAATATTTTGCGCAGAAAACCCAACATATTAAATTAAAAACCACCCTCATACAAAATACAAAGTTTTATTTCAGGAAGCCTGAAGTAATAATAGCTCAGTCAATCATTCGCAAGCAAGAAACTTTCGAAAATTACGGCTAATAAGCTTGGAAAACTATATCACTGGCTTTGTATGTCTTCCGACATAGGAATTCCTAGCGTGTACAACATGATTACATAAAGAAATTTTATCATTTAATTTTTTGCTTTTGAGGATTTATTGGGTCTTTTAAACAACTTTTTGAGGCTTGAGCTTGAGTCGTTACGTGTCATTACCTCGTCACCCCACAACCACAGTATAAAGTTTTGTAGCGGATTTACCGGCGTAGTTCTAGGAGCTAACACGTGTTCAAGTTCCCTCACAAATGTAAAGTATTCAATTTTAATATTTAAAAAGCACTTATTTAAGGATAACTAACTCTTCATGCTTATAAAATTACCCCGAATTACATAAATATTTTAAGAATACAAACTGCTATTATAACCCCGACCAGTAGATTTCTTAATATCTAGAATGTACCATTTGTGNCGCAGCAGATGTCTGCTCCATAGCAGTGGCCAGTCCTGGCTGGACCACACCGCGGGCACTGCGCCACAACACAAGCTTCGTCACACAATCAGTCTTCCTAAGGCACCGCTGACATTACTGATCTCATTCTGCTGACGCGGTACTCTGTAGTGCATGGTCATCAGTGGTTGGCGCTCTTATCTAAAACGCTGCTGAAGAACCAGTTTTCAATTTCGTGTGAACCAGATTCCTTATATTATATGTCCATGTATACCGCACATATGAATGTACCTTGTTTGAGGAAATCAGAAAAGTGTAAAATATTTTTCCATTTAATCTGAGTTTTTTTTTCGGGGCTGATATTTTGGTCCCAAGCAACACCAGGACTTGAATAGTATGTAACTACTCCATGACTATTTAGAGTGACTCATGACAATTAAATAGTTTCAATGTTTATGAAATAAGAATAAATTAAATGTGCAAATTTATGTTGACCGCTGTTTTTATTTTTAATGTTGACTCTAAAATTGTGNTGAAATAAGAATAAATTAAATGTGCAAATTTATGTTGACCGCTGTTTTTATTTTTAATGTTGACTCTAAAATTGTGAAATGGCTTATGTATAATTGATATCTCAGCAAAGTACTGTAACAAATAATGGTTCAAACATTTCGAAGTACCGGCAGCTTTCTTAATGCACAAGCGTCCTGTTATAGGAATGAGTTTTTCTGTTAACAATAACTTCATGTCCCACCATTTGAAGCAGGATACTAATTTATTATATTCCTATGCAGTTAGCTCAAACATGTTATGAGACGACAGGTAACATTAATAAATAGTTTAATCACTATATGAAGTTACGCACAGAAAGGATTTTTATACCGTTTAGTAAAGCATTATCTTAACAAAAAAAAAAACTAACTAAAATGTAAATAATTTTCTTTACATTACCTTTTTGAAACATAATTTTGACGTTTTACGGTAATACAGAATATTTCTAAAATGATGAGATGTTGTTATAAAAATTACGAACGAAAAGTAGAAAATTTTACTAATAATCTGGAAACAATAGTGGTATATAAATCTTCGCATAGCTACTTTGTGTCTTATAGAACGGTTTTTTTGTTGAATAATTTGATGTAAGATTAACATACAATACAGCACGACGTTTAAAAAAGTTGTAATTATATTTATATATTTTTAAAAAATTTAATAATTTTGTAATCAAAAGCGACATTATAGTAGTCAATAGTCCCATTTTTCGACAAATTTCGGAAATATGCTATTTAAAGCATTATATTTTGCGCAGAAAACCCAACATATTAAATTAAAAACCACCCTCATACAAAATGCAAAGTTTTATTTCAGGAAGCCTGAAGTAATAATAGCTCAGTCAATCACTCGCAAGCAAGAAACTTTCGAAAATTACGGCTAATAAGCTTGGAAAACTATATCACTGGCTTTGTATGTTTTCCGACATAGGAATTCCTAGCGTGTACAACATAATTACATAAAGAAATTTTATCATTTAATTTTTTGCTTTTGAGGATTTATTGGGTCTTTTAAACAACTTTTTGAGGCTTGAGCTTGAGTCGTTACGTGTCATTACCTCGTCACCCCACAACCACAGTATAAAGTTTTGTAGCGGATTTAGCGGCGTAGTTCTAGGAGCTAACACGTGTTCAAGTTCCCTCACAAATGTAAAGTATTCAATTTTAATATTTAAAAAGCACTTATTTAAGGATAACTAACTCTCCATGCTTATAAAATTACCCCGAATAACATTAATATTTTAAGAATACAAACTGCTATTATAACCCCGACCAGTAGATTTCTTAATATCTAGAATGTACCATTTGTGTNAATATTTTAAGAATACAAACTGCTATTATAACCCCGACCAGTAGATTTCTTAATATCTAGAATGTACCATTTGTGTAATCGTGACTTATGATTTTGGAAAATAAATATTTTGAAATTAAAAATGTAGATATATTTTGTTATATTCTTATTATTTTCCATTAAAATACACACATTGTTCTCGAATGGTTTCTTGTATCGACAACTCGATTTTGTACTCTTACACTTGAATAGAGTTGACATTAGAATCGATAGTGTCTTATCGCGCTCCTCTAGGAGTATGGACCGTGTCTACGCCACCGGGTACCTGTCTAAGCGTGTCCTTCCCGTGGTCTAAGGACCTCTTGCCTCCTTTAGGGCAGTTAGTGATGAGGCAGGCGCAGCATGCTGACAGGACAACTATGGTGACCAGCGTGCCCAGGATCTGTGAAGCCATCATGTCGTCCTGGCGAAGTGGTCTTGGTCACAGCTGACGGACGGCTGGGTTGACTGTGGCGAACAACCGGTTGCGGACTGGTATTTAAGTATACTACATTCAGGAAGAACGCAGATAATTCTCTCTCTGTCGGGTGGCCTCGATATGGATCAATATTTGCTTTCCCTTAAAGGTGCACCGCTACGTGACATGTAGTGTGGCTTAGGTTTCATTTCTTACGAAAGAAACTGGTCCGCATAACATTACCATTCATTTTACCAGTAGATCAAGTGCTTAAGTCTATTCACGGCCAAGTGACCACTTTTAAAAGCCCTCTCATATGAAATAATAGAAAAAAAAATGTATTTTATCGTCAGGCGTTAACTTTCGAGTACGGTGGAATTTACACACTNTCATATGGAATAATAGAAAAAAAAATGTATTTTATCGTCAGGCGTTAACTTTCGAGTACGGTGGAATTTACACACTGTGTTTATTACTTACATGGAAATATTTATTTTAAAATGAAATCAAAAGACAAAAAAAGGCTAAAAGGAAAAAGTAACTAGGGCAACAGAAGTGCTCACTTTAATGTGTACTGCCTATATTTGAGAAGTTCTTCGCCTTCTCAAGGCGGTCGCTAATGGTAGCGGGTTGACGGCGAAAAGAGCTAATTTTTTACCACTCCACCGTTCATGAAATTTCTTGAAGTACATTAACTGCCTGACTGACTATGTGCCAGTAAAAAACGCGCATTTGAAGACAAACCTTATTATACACGTAATACAGTCACAGTAGCGGTTTCCCACAGAAAAGAAGAGCATCTAACCTGGNAGAAGACAAACCTTATTATACACGTAATACAGTCACAGTAGCGGTTTCCCACAGAAAAGAAGAGCATCTAACCTGGGCCTAAGCGAAGGGTAAATGAAATGTTTATACAGCGGAATAATTTTTTGGCACAATAGTGCTATACATACTGCGAACACGCTTAAAATTATAGTTTGATGTTCGCCGTTGTATACAGGAAACCTTAAATCGCTTGCTTGGAATCCGTCCGTTCCACGTTAGTTACCTACGTGTAAACTGATGTGATAGCATTTTGTTCTCATATAACACCGAAGAATAAGTGCACAGAATAATCATTGCTGTTTTACGTTTACGTCGCTGTCCGTTTGTGGATTGATTCCTGTTCAATGAATACATGTTAATATCCCTTTAAAAGCAGGGAAAACTATTTACATAATGCTGCACATAGAGACTAGTAAGTTTCTGGAAGCGAAACTTTAATTTAAAAACAAATTGTATTAAGAAATATTTATGTTAACAAAATATTTATATAATTTTTTAAGTTTATGCTTGGTACCTCTCTAAACATAAAAAATGGGACACTGATAAGGCAATAATAAATTTAATGCTTCAGCTAAGAAGTAAAACTTCACGCAGGTAAGAGAAATTTCACGCAGGTCTGCTATTTTATGTTGCAGGAAAAATTATAGGAAATATTATATTTGTCGTGTGTACAGTTTTTGACATAATTTAAACATTAACAGACAATAAATAGCCTACTACAAGTGTGCAGGTAAAATATTTTACCTGCCAACTGCATTGGATCAATAAAGCCCAACAACAATCAAGCTGCTGAATTAAAATCATGCATCTATTTTCAACAAGCTTTAGTAATTAAAGATGCAGCGTACGTTAGTTTATGCTGCATACGATTGCAACCGGCGTGGCGCCAGGCTTGACAACGGAAACAGCAGAATTTAGATCAAGTGGCTTAATATATTATTAACGCCTCTTTACCGAATTCAAGACCCTCCATATTTTTCTGCACTGCCACATAGATATATTTAAAAGACTATAATTTTTAAGTGCACAAAATTGTATTAAATAAAAGTTTCTTTAATTTTTTTTATTTTTGCAGAATGTTGCCGGAAATGTTTAGGGTTACCTGTTAATATCGATTATAAAAAATTTTACATAGAAAAAGTTAATAGTTTTAACGCAAGCAGAAAACGACAATATATAGGCATAGCGTGTGAATAAGTATAGGTCAATAAAACTTCCAATAATATAAAATCAAATTATACACACACACACAGAAGTAGAAATTACTTTACATTAGCGGTATAAATAAAAATACCAAAGAAAATATTTAACTTTTGCGTCTTGTCTGTAATTGAGGCAGTGAAATGTTTTTCACTATTATGAACCACATCGGTTTTGTAAGTATAACGTTGTTGGTACATATAAATTCTTAATTTTCTATGAGGTAAGAAAATAATTTTTAAATAATTTCTGCATCAGATAAATTTTACAGCTTCACGGATATAATTTTTTGTAAACGTGATCAGCAGGCAAATGTCAGTGATTAAACACTCCTCATTACCTACGAGAAGGTAATGTTTTTTTTCAATTGATTAAACTATATTTGCATTTACTTTATTCTGACCAATGATATTTAAAGCAAACGGTAATGATATATTTGAAGAAAATATTTGTGAATCTATTTAATTTTACAAACTAAGGGACGTCAGACATTTGTAAACATTTCTATTTGTTATAATATATTTTCCTTAATAAAAACTTAGAATAATTATAAATTTTATTGGATTGCGTATATTCTCAAAGAATGTTTTTTCAAAATCTAATTTGTTCACATATTTTGATACAGTTTCAAATCATAAATTTTTTTTAAGCGTTTAACCAGAATTTAGATCCTTCTATTGTTAAGAAATTTGCTGTGATAAGTAAACTATTTGTTATATAATTAGTTATATTTTCTTATTATATGTTAAGACAATAATAATAAAGGTAATTGTAAATATGCATTAACAATCAAGTATATCCTTTTTNTAAGTTTCTGGAAGCGAAACTTTAATTTAAAAACAAATTGTATTAAGAAATATTTATGTTAACAAAATATTTATATGATTTTTGAAGTTTATGCTTGGTACCTCTCTAAACATAAAAAATGGGACACTGATAAGGCAATAATAAATTTAATGCTTTAGCTAAGAAGTAAAACTTCACGCAGGTAAGAGAAATTTCACGCAGGTCTGCTATTTTATGTTGCAGGGAAAATTAAAGGAAATATTATATTTGTCGTGTGTACAGTTTTTGACATAATTTAAACATTAACAGACAATAAATAGCCTACTACAAGTGTGCAGGTAAAATATTTTACCTGCCAACTGCATTGGATCAATAAAGCCCAACAACAATCAAGCTGCTGAATTAAAATCATGCATCTATTTTCAACAAGCTTTAGTAATTAAAGATGCAGCGTACGTTAGTTTATGCTGCATACGATTGCAACCGGCGTGGCGCCAGGCTTGACAACGGAAACAGCAGAATTTAGATCAAGTGGCTTAATATATTATTAACGCCTCTTTACTGAATTCAAGACCCTCCATATTTTTCTGCACTGCCACATAGATATATTTAAAAGACTATAATTTTTAAGTGCACAAAATTGTATTAAATAAAAGTTTTTTTAATTTTTTTTATTTTTGCAGAATGTTGCCGGAAATGTTTAGGGTTACCTGTAAATATCGATTATAAAAAATTTCACATAGAAAAAGTTAATAGTTTTAACGCAAGCAGAAAACGACAATATATAGGCATAGCGTGTGAATAAGTATAGGTCAATAAAACTTCCAATAATATAAAATCAAATTATACACACACACAGAGAAGCAGAAATTACTTTACATTAGCGGTATAAATAAAAATACCAAAGAAAATATTTAACTTTTGCGTCTTGTCTGTAATTGAGGCAGTGAAATGTTTTTCACTATTATGAACCACATCGGTTTTGTAAGTATAACGTTGTTGGTACATATAAATTCTTAATTTTCTATGAGGTAAGAAAATAATTTTTAAATAATTTCTGCATCAGATAAATTTTACAGCTTCACGGATATAATTTTTTGTAAACGTGATCAGCAGGCAAATGTCAGTGATTAAACACTCCTCATTACCTACGAGAAGGTAATGTTTTTTTTCAATTGATTAAACTATATTTGCATTTACTTTATTCTGACCAATGATATTTAAAGCAAACGGTAATGATATATTTAAAGAAAATATTAGTGAATCTATTTAATTTTACAAACTAAGGGACGTCAGACATTTGTAAACATTTATATTTGTTATAATATATTTTCCTTAATAAGACTTAGATTAATTATAAAATTTAATTGGATTGCGTATATTCTCAAATAATGTTTTTTCAAAATCTAATTTGTTCACATATTTTGATACAGTTTCAAATCATAAATTTTTTTTAAGCGTTTAACCAGAATTTAGATCCTTCTATTGTTAAGAAATTTGCTGTGATAAGTAAACTGTTTGTTATATAATTAGTTATAGTTTCTTATTATATGTTAAGACAATAATAATAAAGGTAATTGTAAATATGCATTAACAATCAAGTATATCCTTTTTNGTTTCTTATTATATGTTAAGACAATAATAATAAAGGTAATTGTAAATATGCATTAACAATCAAGTATATCCTTTTTCCATGATACCTATTAGGTGCTTAGTTTGTTAGAAGGAAATTTCTTTTTAATATTTCAGGTATTTAAACAAGATAAATATATAACAAATCTGTTATTTTCCTGATAATTTAAAGTGTCATTATAAAAATTTGTATTTTTTTAGGCCATGAATAGTAAGTCTTTTCTTCGAAGTTTGCTTTACTTAATGTGTTTTTTGTCACTAAATATTGTATCATTTTCCTCAATTTAATGAATTGGGAACTGGCTCTCTAGTGAAATGGGTAAGTATTAGGGGGAGACACTCAGATATACACACTAACACGATAGTTTGTTTCCTTAGGACGTTGGCTGTAAAATTTCTCACAAACATTCACAGAAAAAAATGAGGAACTTACAACTATTCCCGAAGACAAATATCTCAGACGAAAAACGTTTTGATATTTATTAATTGGCAAGGGTGCATGCAAATTTTAACACTTAAAACATCAACGGAAATTTAAATTTGTCGGATTGCATATAAAATTGACAAACGAAAGCAATGATATTTAATGGGTCTTGTCAAATTATCGAGAATATTATGATATGGTTACTTAATTACTCTAAAGCTTTTTAGTATGCCGTAATTTGCTTAACTTATTTGCAGCGCAAGATTTAATGCTCTGCTCAATATAAAGGGGCAATAACCTGTTCACAAAAATATGAGTATAATGTATGTTTCAAGACTGCCTGTTTCTAAAATGTTCTACATGCTTTTCTGTTGACAAAGTTTGGTGGAATTTATACGAACATTGAAAATTTATTGGCACTCAGAGATCCACGAGAGTTCGCCCACTTTTAGAGCCTCGTCATAGACAGGGAGAACAACGATTTTTGTTTAAAAGTATCTTTCCTTCGTAAACACAAACTGCAGCCTACACAGCTGTCTTCGCAGCAACTTTATTTTCGTTCTTAAGAGCACCCATCGATGTAGAAATAATTTAGCGCTCTGTCAGAAGCCGAGAGCGTCGAATTCGATATCCCGCATTTAAGGATATATCCCAGTTGTATAAAATGTTTGTGAACAAATTTGTAGTCATGTTACAATCCGAATTTGATACAATGGTTAGATCCACTGTAAATGCTGGGTTAAGTTTTTGAGTGGAGTGGAGACATTTGGGTGGCTCTTAATATCGGGTCTTCAGAGACGATAAGGGAGAAACTGAGGTAAGTATGAAGCAGCGCCGGAATGTAAGGGCTGGGGAAACGGGTGATATCTCTGAGAAAATCGTCCGACCAGCGGCATCGTCGGGCTTTATTCACACATTCGAAAATCCGGAAGCGACTACGCGTTGAATAGAACCCGGTTCGTCTAGTCGTGTGGGGGGGGNGGGGGGGGGGGGTTTCTGACCTCTACACCACCGCGGCCTCATTTCTGAAACTACTACGTACAGAAAAGCGTGTATACATTCACTTTATACTGTACAAGACTCATTAAGATACAGAAGGTATCTAGCAGTGATCAATAAATCCTTCGCCCGCGTGACGTGTAGATTATAGATTATGCTACACAATTTTAAGTATGCATAACACCACTGCCAACATTTTGCCGGAGGTCCGATCTGAACCCAGCCGTCAGGTTGCGAAGCTGATAGCAGGCCAGCTACGCTGTCAATCATACATCTGCCTGCAGTAATCGAGAGGGCGTTTCTCGTGAAAATTACACGCGATACAAATGTTAATATCCGAGCTGCAGTTAATGGAAATAGCAATTGCAGCTGGTGTGGTGCCCGTATTATCGTGTGTAAATCTGTCCGCAGGAGATAAATGGTTCTCATAATTCACTACGTGATATCAAACGTAGAGGAAAAATTATTCGAACCTTTATGATGCATTAATCTCTAAATTGTAAAAAAACAAAGTCGCTTATACGCGTCTGTCTGTGTATACTCTTAGTACTTCTAAACTACTTGATGGATTTTGATACGGTTTTAAAAATAATTTAGAGAATTTCTTGAGGAAAGTTTTGGTTTATAATTCATATATATTTAATGTAAGGATGGTAGATAAATGTGGAAACGTTTGTAATCAAGTCGTTAAACACCGCTTTTAGGGCGCTTACATGGCTTTTGCTGACTAAACCATAAGAGATACATCAAATTAATTTACTACAGGACTGTAGCTCTCAAAAAGGTTTACAGAAACGTACACAAAAGCATATGTTCATCTCTTAAGGATGTCCTACAGTAACCATTTTTGTCTTTCAAAGTATCGCTGTAAAAACTAAATTGTTACCGGGCGGAGCCGGGCCGGTTCGCTAGTGTTTGATAAAATCTGGTAAATGCTATCCATTAGTCAAGCTATAAAATGTCCGAATTTTAGAATTGTTTTACCATTGGGGTTGTAAGTGATGAAAGTCACGTGGAAATAACTTCTCTGCTTTTATCGAAGTTGTCCTGTTGGCACCATTGCCCTGATAATTTCTCAACATGCTNTTCAAAGTATCGCTGTAAAAACTAAATTGTTACCGGGCGGAGCCGGGCCGGTTCGCTAGTGTTTGATAAAATCTGGCAAATGCTATCCATTAGTCAAGCTATAAAATGTCCGAATTTTAGAATTGTTTTACCATTGGGGTTGTAAGTGATGAAAGTGACGTGGAAATAACTTCTCTGCTTTTATCGAAGTTGTCCTGTTGGCACCATTGCCCTGATAATTTCTCAACATGCTNCACGTGGAAATAACTTCTCTGCTTTTATCGAAGTTGTCCTGTTGGCACCATTGCCCTGATAATTTCTCAACATGCTTGAGATGTGAGCGGGTAGAATCTGGTCAGCTTCACTTCTCAATCTGTATGAATTTCTTTAAATTTGAATTTGGAAATTTACGTCACACTGTTGAAAACCGATAGTTACAGTATCTCAATTATTTAAAGTGGGTTCAGTTTTGTTTGAAATCCATTTCGTGCTAAGAAATTAAACCACACCAGAATATCAGCGCAGACCATTAAAGTCATGGTCTACTCACCACCCGAGTGACACGCTTTAAGGATCGGCTTCGCCTCTTTCACAGAAAGTCTTTGTTTCCGCGTCATAATTTCATATTCATAGTAAGAGGTGACAATGTAAAATTGTATAACATTTGCAAATNAAGTCTTTGTTTCCGCGTCATAATTTCATATTCATAGTAAGAGGTGACAATGTAAAATTGTATAACATTTGCAAATGACGAGTTGTAAAAATTTTTTTTGCTGAATTTCAATTGCGTGTTTTCTGATAACTGTACAAAGTCGAAAACATATACATATTTTACCAATATTTTCATTTTGACGTGCAGCATATATAATGAAAGTGTTGAAACACCAAGTCAAACTAACTGACCATTTCGTCGCTCGTGAATTTTTGCATCTAAAATGATATATTAAACATATTTTCCCTGGAATTATGCTGTCCTATTCAAAAGTTTGCCATTTATCTTACGAATGCGTTCATTTCCCTTGAAGGTTTCCGTTTGGTGAAAGTTGCTTGGCTTCGTTATAAAACATAATTGCTATTAAATCTTCGTTGCGCCCTGATGTTGTGAAATTAATTATTTACCGAGGCTATATAACATAATGGTATGTTATCTGGTACACATGGTTATTTACTTATTCGTGAAATACTAGCTGTGCCCGCAGCTTCACTCGCGTGGACTACAGACTTATTGTTTAGGTTTTTTTAAAATACACCCCCCTCCCCTTTCCCAGCTCAATGACACGGCTCCCACCCGCCGCCGCCATGGCTCTCCACGTCCGCATATGGTCAACCCGACGAGTGAAAAAATTTCTATTTCACAAAACTTCTGAGATCTCTTAAAGTATAGGCGGGAATTGTATGTTGTATGGGGAAACAGCAGTTGAATATTACGTATTTATTTATTGAGAAATTTAATGGTAAAAACGCTTATTAGTGTTTTATAGACAGATATATTATACCGCTGAGTTTTTTTTTAGGTATTTTTATTCTGCACAATTATTTACTACACAATATTGTTCCTTCTTTAACGATTGCAAGCTGGCGGTAACCTTTTTTCCTACATGTATAACTATTATTGTCACTTCTTATTCCTTGTGGTACTTTACATAACCAAATATACACTTCAACCTGGCCAGAGAACATTGCTATGAAATAAAAAAAACACGTGGATCGGATACGTGGTTCTCGAGTGATAAGCGCACTGACATACAGACAGAGATACGTTGAGTTTTATAATATGTATTGACTATTCAGGTGCAGAGAAAAAGGCAAGTTCTAAACTGCGTCCTATGATAAACATAAACATTCACTATATCCTTTTACTTATTCACTTGAAATAACCAAAATTATATCTGGCATTTCCGATCAGTTCATTTCTGGTTACAAGCAAAGGTAAAATAATAGAGTTACAGTGCTAGAAATTGGAGTTCGCTGTTTGTGAAGCTACGCTCGATACGTTTTTCTGAATGAATGCAAAGTTCAAGTGTCTGGACCAAACTCAAATTTGTGGAACAGTACAAAATAATTATTGATAGGAGGTCACACTGAAACGATTTGAGGCTAGTAGAATCAAATAGCTGGTTTTGGCACATCAGAACCTGGGACCGGAGATCCAAGCTATTATTTATCTGTCATTCCTGTCCCCCGGCGGCCATCTTGTCCTTCATATTGGATCAAGGTGACCATTGATCGTGATCCATAATCATGACCTTGGCACTGTACCCGTGACCTTGTATAACCTTGAACGCAAATAAAACCCAAAAATTGCAGTAAAATAATAAAATACCCAAAATAATTAATAAAAAAAAAAATTAAAAGCTATTAAAAAAATTAATTTAAAGATTAACATGTAGGAGGTCGAGGGTTCAATAGCAGGTGGATCGACAAAGCTCCCGATACGACCGGCTCTAGCCAGGTCGACTAGTGTTCAATTTGTCAGCTATGTTAGATGTTCATTACCTTGTCCTTCACCTTCAACATTGACCTTGGAAGACCTTGAACACAATTTTTTTTAATTATTAAATCCTAAAAAAATATATTAAATTAAAAAATTATTAAAACAAATTTTAAATAATACTTTGAAAAAGTTATTTAAATATGTAAATGTAGGAGGTCCGAGGTTCGATGACAGGTGGAGCTACTAAGCTCTTGACATTATTGGCCACGCCAGGTCGGCCAGTCATCAACTCGTCAGACAGTTAGATGTTGATGACTTTTAACTTGGCCTCGTGCCCATGGACTTGGATAATCTTGAATCCAAAAAAATTGCAAAGTTAGTTAAAAAAATTTAAATAAAAATGGTAAAAGCAGCTAAAAATGATTTTAAGAATGTAATTTTTTGTAAAAAATGTATTACAATTTTTTATAACAAATTTAAATACCTTTTGTTATGGCTTAGGGAAGACGGGGGACTGGAACTGACCAGTCATCATGTTATGAAGTCACCCAAATACCATATTAAGTCCAAGTGATATTAACCTTGACCTTTCCCCATGTCTGTGACCTTTAATAACCTCAAACCCGAAGACTAAAAATTATTATAAATATTAAAAGTTTTGTTTTACGAAATTTATAAAAAAACTAACATTTCCGGAGGTTTCCTCACCACCATGTAAAGCAGATGAATTGACCCTCACCAATGTTTCTCATTAGTTGATTACTTGTCTTCGCTTCGCCACCCAACAGTGTTTTTTGTTGGTTGATTATTCACGCTCGTTCTACCAGCCACCAATGTTTCTCATTGTATTAACATTACGCCCTCAACAGCCTCACCATTGCTCATTCCGTAGAATTCGCTCTACCAGACATATTGTTTTCTTCGTTTATCATTTGTTTACATGACTCCGAAAATATGTTATATCTGGGTGACCTTGACCTTGTCATCAAATATGTGACCTTGACCCCATGATCATGACCACGGATAACCTTGAGTTCAATAATAAATTCTTAAAACCCTTATAAAATCCAATAATTTTCCAAAGAAATTTTAAAAATAAAAATGAAAAATTATTAAAAATTGGTTTTTTTATCATTTTTTCGATCAAATTCCGCAATGTCTTCATCAATCAGCACAGCAATAAGCACCACAATCAGTGCAGCAATAAGCTCTACATTCAGTACCGTAATCAGCAACGCACACCAATCCATTCCAATCTACACACCTATCCACACCAACCCAAACCAATACACATGAATCCGAACACCAATCCGCACCAATCCACACGAATACACATGAATCCATATGCCAAACCACACATGAATTCACACACCAATCCACACCAATCCACATACAATTCCACACTAAACTACACCAATCCATTCCAGCCCACGCCAATACACACCAATTAACACCAATCCGTCGCAATTTGCTCCACAACCGCACCACAATCCGCTCCACATGCTCTATCTACTACACATACTCCAAAATCGCTCCATCTGTTCCACATGCCACATGATACATAGCGACCCATGCCAATCTTTCGATCTATGCCAATCTTTGGATCAATCCCAATCCTTAGGAACCCTCCTCCACAATCCACAGCANCATGCCAATCTTTCGATCTATGCCAATCTTTGGATCAATCCCAATCCTTAGGAACCCTCCTCCACAATCCACAGCAATCCATGTAATTCCTTCAATAAATCCCAATACTTCGATCAATTCCAATCATTCTATCAATCTAAATCCTTAAATTAATCCTAATCCTTCGATAAATCCCAATTCTTCGATAAATCCCAATCATTGGATCAATCCCAATCCTTGGATCAATCCCATTTTTTCGATCGTTCCTTCGATCAATCCTTTGGTTTGTTCCCCACACATATGTGCAGAAATTACATTCGTTTGCCAACTGTTTCCAAATTTGTACTCGCCAACAGAATTAATTTTTTTTATGCAGTCAAATAGTTATGCATTTGTATACTTAAGTGTTAATTACATTCCATATACAGATATTTATGTAAATAGTCGAGTGCTCATAGCGCCACTTTAAAGTTGCGAGAGAAAAAAAGATACGACACACAAAAATAAAAGAAAACCAATCATTTTATAAAATTTAATTTGTATTATTTAGTAATTACAATTTTAGAAGAAAGCAGTTCATCACACTATGCGATATATATCTGATCCTTCAGTTTATTAATGATATAAATTATCTCGTTAATGTGCATGAGGTCCTCCTGTTTCGTATTCTATATTAAATTTGCTTTTCTTCGTAGCAGTAGTTGTAGGCTCTATTTAGCGCCGACGGCAGTTTTTTTTAAGTTTGACGACTTCATCCGAACGTGTTGCTAGTGTACATTTCATACAATCCGACTCCACTGCACTCATTCCGTTGCTTGCAGGCATATGTATATATATATC
Source organism: Clitarchus hookeri (assembly GCA_002778355.1). Taxonomy (NCBI): domain Eukaryota; kingdom Metazoa; phylum Arthropoda; class Insecta; order Phasmatodea; family Phasmatidae; genus Clitarchus; species Clitarchus hookeri. The sequence goes on along the minus strand of NQII01002262.1, from coordinate 208,437 downwards.
ATTTATTAAAACTAATATTTTATTAAGTACTTATACATAATTATGTATAAAATAAATAAAAAATAATTTTAATTTCTATATTTATTTATACACAATTATCTGCTGACGAGATGGACACTGGTCGACCTGGCTAGGGCCGGTCATGTCGGGAGTTTAATCAATACACTTTTCATCGAACCCGGGACTTCCTACATGTATATCTTTAAATAATTTTGAAATAAAATTTGTAATTTTTTTTATTAATTATTTGGGGGTTTTATAGTTTTCTGCAATTTTTTGGTTTTTTTACAAGGTCATCCTAGGTCACGGGTACATGGTCAATGTCAAGATCATGGGTCAATGTTAAAGGTCACCTGGGTCTCATATGGCGGAATATATGGCTGCCGGGGGACCGGAACGATAGAGCATGCACAGCTCTGTTCTACGGTCCTAGGTCTCGATGTACCAAAACCTGCTATTTCATTCTACTGAGACTTTTTTTGCAGATATTAGAACAGGCTTTCCGAATACTTTAAATGAGAGTTTAAAAGTTGTGCACTTATAACGGGTACTTCACAAACTGCCAGTTAGTGTTTCAACGACCACTACACAGGAACTAGGTGATGTAACTTCAGNTTATAACGGGTACTTCACAAACTGCCAGTTAGTGTTTCAACGACCACTACACAGGAACTAGGTGATGTAACTTCAGGTATTGGGAATCACTTGCTTTTTCCTTCTTTTACATCCGCTTCCCAAAGACAAACAGATTTCATTACTTCGAATATTCTCATGCCATTTCTTGAATTTTGGCCAATTTTCAACAGAGTTGGAGGATAGTAGCCTATTTTCTGAAATAAAAGCCCACTTATGAGAACGCCCTACACTCTAAATTCCCATCAGTGGAAAAACACTGATCGCCATAAACTGCAACTACTCGAATCAGTGAAAATGGCACCCTTATAATTGGTGGAAAACCACTGGTTCTTTAAGTGAAACAGTTTCACTGATTGAATTAGTGATGCTTCGAAATGNCCTTATAATTGGTGGAAAACCACTGGTTCTTTAAGTGAAACAGTTTCACTGATTGAATTAGTGATGCTTCGAAATGCATGCGGTGAATTAAACATGTTTTTTTTTATTAAGCGAAATAATTATGAAAAATAAACCTATTTTCAATACCCACTCCTTGTGATATGCAATTAAGTTAAATTTAAAAACCCTAAAATGAAATCCTCGTAACCAGGATTTTAACTTACAGTCTCATAGTCCCCCACGTGCAGTTTGTCACCTTACCAACCAAAATGCCAAGCCAATTCAAAAATTTAAAAGGAATATATATTATTACCTACATCAAAAATATTTAACTTAATGTTATGCAATTTAATTTATTTTTTAGTTCAATTGGTAACATTATGGTTGATAATAAAAATATTACGTATGAATCGACTCACTTCACTTTATTAAAAACAGTTTAATCCTTTAATCTGAGCGCTTTGATCATAACGTGGAAACAAATTGAAAATCGTGAAAATAGAAATATAAGACTAATGTTCATGTTATCTGGTAAAGTGGTATTATATAAGACGAAACCCACATAAAAAAAATTATTTTGTAGGTTTTGTTAGTTTATGTGTTAATTCATATGATATGCCGTGTTTAACTGAGCCATCAGTTAAAAAGAAAGTCANGTAGGTTTTGTTAGTTTATGTGTTAATTCATATGATATGCCGTGTTTAACTGAGCCATCAGTTAAAAAGAAAGTCACAGAAAAAACATAGAATGAAATGATAGATTAATCTATGAAAAACGTGACTGAATCAATAAGTGAAGTAAAACTGGCATTTTTTTACTAATTCGTTAGTTAAAATATCTGAAATAACTGTTGAATAACTCAGGGTTTGTTAGCTGATTAAATCAGTGATTTTCTCTCTTATTTAGATTAAGAGTATTTTCGCGGTTTCTTCACACTTTTTAAATGAAACCTTTGCAAAAAACCCCAAGAATTATGAATTTGTTTGTTTCCTAAATTTGTCACGTATCTATAAGTTTTGTGCTTGTATTTACATAGAGGAGTCTCATTTTTGGTTAAACTGAACTTTCACTTATATTTGATCTATGAACGACAATATGTAATTTATAACAAAAATGAATTGATACAGAGAGAAAATAGGTGTATTGATAATGCCTAGTAATAAATAGTTGTTATGCAAAATATAATTACGCAGAGTGCGCACAAATGCGGTGCGTTGGCCGCCTGGTTAATTTTCTAAGCTTTGTTTGGATGAGGTGGATGAATATTCTGGAAGTAGAACTTTAGCAGGGCTTCAAAAAAGTTGGAAGTACCAGTGAAACGGACTTTACTAATTGTTTGTGTGGGACTGTGTATGTGTGTGTCCTAAACACATCTGACCCGTTCACCGAGTTTACTCTAACTTGCTACACATAGTTCCCGGCGAAGATACTTTTAGAACATGCTGGTTGTTATTTTCTAGACAACACGAGGCCAACAATTTCATGTGGAACAGTTATTTATATTCTACATTGCTACCTCGTTATAATTCGTGGAGTGGAGGGGTTTGATCGGTTCAACATCGATATCTTGAGAGACACACTCACCTCGCATTACCCTCAGGTGAAGCAAGGTAAGTTTGGAACAGCGCCGAATTGCAAGAGCGTTGGAAAAACGGAGACCTCCTAAAAAAAACCCGCCGACCAGCGTCATCATCTGGCACGATTACCACATGCGAAAATCCGCGAGCGATCCCGCCGGGAATAGAACCCAACTCGTCTCTGTGGGAGGCGAGCGCCCCCGTGGCCCCCACCCTGTTTCACAATTCGTGTTACATATTTCAAATAAAACTATTCTGACTAGGAGAATTAAACTTGGCCTACTGGCAGTTCTACATTGTGCAAATGTATATCTTTATTGCTTCGTGTTGGTGTATGTCACCTAGATTTAAAGTAATCTTCATATCTCAGAAAATTTTCAAAGAATTTTGACACATTCTCCGTGCAAAACATACTATTTAAGGCAACATGAAACAATGTGATTATATACTGCCTTCATTTAGCACTCCAAGNATCTTGGCCTACTGGCAGTTCTACTTTGTGCAAATGTATATCTTTATTGCTTCGTGTTGGTGTATGTCACCTAGATTTAAAGTAATCTTCATATCTCAGAAAATTTTCAAAGAATTTTGACACATTCTCCGTGCAAAACATACTATTTAAGGCAACATGAAACAATGTGATAATATACTGCCTTCATTTAGCACTCCAAGATTGAATCAAATCAGTTTAGAATTTACAGATTGCTGTCATACAACACAAAGTCAGTGATAACACTGCTTTGAAAATAAAGTTTGTTTAGGATTACATCTAATATATATATATATATATATAAACGTTGACTAGCAACATATCTCAGGAATTGCTCAAACGATTACTGTCAACCCCTGTCAATATTTATTGTGCGTGATCTTTTTTTTTCACACGTTACTCTATTGTCTATGTAATAAGAATCTGATTAAAATTACTCATATATATGTGTGTGTGTGTGTGTGTGTGTGTTTGTGTGTGTGGGTTGGAAGAGTAGGAAAATTAGTTCCATTAGTAACTGAGTTATTTTCATTCTCGATAAGCAATTCATGTCCACGATCCAACATAGCATGCAAATTACCTCCACTAAGCACAGCATTTTCACTAACATTTTAAGCTGTTGCCAAAAATTAAAATGGAATGACCAAATTTTCAATGCTTTAAGAAGTGGATCCAAAATTTTATTTAATTGCACAATTATTAAAGAACAAATTTTTTTCATTTGGATTTATAAGCTACCCGGCTTCTCTGATTAACTAATATTAACAATATCTAAAACAACATTCGTGGGTTAGAATCCAGAACGACTTAAATTTAAGTAGTCCTAAATCATGAGAGAAAATGTTTTATCAAAACCTCATGAAATACTCTGACTCCAAATATTTCGTGGATTGCTGGAATATTTTACGCGTTTATTTGTTCATCTTAGGTGGTTCACATGATGCAGCCCTAACTTAAGACGTCACAGAAACATCTATAGAAAAGCTAGAAAAATTTAAACAATACCTTAAAATGTATTACACATAGCCTTATTTGTGAAGCGAAAATTAAAACAAAATATGAGAGCGAGAATGTTTAAATAGTAGCTTTCATACTAGCAATCTTGCAATAAATTATGTGAGCACACACGATAAAATTTTAATAAAAGTTTTGACTGTACTAAGTGAAATAATTTCACGCAAGGTTAGGTTAGTAATATTTTATCAGTAAGTTCCTTTTCAATTGGTTAAATTAAATTTTGCTCACAATACAACATATATAATAGCTTCTCAAATTAAATCAAGCTGTTACGACTTTACCCTAAGCCAAAAAGGATAACAAAAATTGTATTATCCTTATTCAATCAATTAATACGGTTGCCCTAAATAAACATAGTAAACCTTTTTTAATTAAAANTATTTTACGCGTTTATTTGTTCATCTTAGGTGGTTCACATGATGCAGCCCTAACTTAAGACGTCACAGAAACATCTTTAGAAAAGCTAGAAAAATTTAAACAATACCTTAAAATGTATTACACATAGCCTTATTTGTGAAGCGAAAATTAAAACAAAATATGAGAGCGAGAATGTTTAAATAGTAGCTTTCATACTAGCAATCTTGCAATAAATTATGTGACCACACACGATAAAATTTTAATAAAAGTTTTGACTGTTNATCTTGCAATAAATTATGTGACCACACACGATAAAATTTTAATAAAAGTTTTGACTGTTCTAAGTGAAATAATTTCACGCAAGGTTAGGTTAGTAATATTTTATCAGTAAGTTCCTTTTCAATTGGTTAAATTGAATTTTGCTCACAATACAACATATATAATAGCTTCTCAAATTAAATCAAGCTGTTACGACTTTACCCTAAGCCAAAAAGGATAACAAAATTGTATTATCCTTATTCAATCAATTAATACGGTTGCCCTAAATAAACATAGTAAACCTTTTTTAATTAAAATTTCCTTTAAGGTTTATTATTAACATTTTGTGAAAAGAAAAGGGAAGTTTTGCCACCATCATACACTTTCATTTTCCTCAATGATACCTGTCTACATAGAGAACACATGTAGTAAAATGTTAAAGGCTCGTACTGCTAAGGTTATTCTATAAATCGCCAACATCCTCCTCACACTGGTCAACCTCTACCGGGATGATCAGCTGAATAGGTCGACTAATCTTGGTTCTATCAGGTAGGTGGAGAATTATACCTCTAATCGTATTATCTCGTCAACGTCGTAATTCTTCTATACGTACTCTCTTCCACATGTGTCTGGAGTAGTATAATTATCTGCGTTCGGGCATAATGTATTTTAGATGGGACAAAACTGGCACCTAGCACAGGCACCAGGTGCCGTTCATGCGCTGAAATTCCGGTCGGTCGGTGATGTATCCGGGTAACATTTGAACTTGACCAGTGGCCTTGAAATTGACCCTGTACCCGTGACCTTAGATGACATTGAACCCAAAGAAATCGTAAGAAAAGTTATAAAATCAAAGTGAAACTTATAAAAAATTTCAAAAATATATTTTTTTTAAATAATTTATTTAATGATGTAAGTTGGGAGTCCGGAATTCGAGGGCAGGTGAATCGACTAAGCTCTCAATACGACCGACCCTCACCAGGTCGGCTATTTTCCATCTCGTCAGCAAAGTTAGATGTCGGAGACCTTGATCTTATAACATGACCATGATCCCCATCCCGGGACCTGTAATAACCTTGAACACAAAAATTCACAAAATTTCCCATAACGGAAATATGAAATCCTTAAAAAAAATGTTAAAAAAATTATGAAACAAATTAAATAATATTTTAAAAAATTATTAAATTAAGTACACGTAGGAGGTCAAGAGTCGATGACAGGTAGATAGACTAAGCTCCAGACACGACGGACCCNTATAACATGACCATGATCCCCATCCCGGGACCTGTAATAACCTTGAACACAAAAATTCACAAAATTTCCCATAACGAAAATATGAAATCCTTAAAAAAAATGTTAAAAAATAATGAAAAAAATTCAACAATATTTTAAAAAAATATTAAATTAAGTACACGTAGGAGGTCAAGAGTCGATGACAGGTAGATAGACTAAGCTCCAGACACGACGGACCCTNTATTAAATTAAGTACACGTAGGAGGTCAAGAGTCGATGACAGGTAGATAGACTAAGCTCCAGACACGACGGACCCTCGCCAGGTCGACCGGTGTCATTTCATCAATAATGTTAGATGTTGATGACTTTCCCCTAGACCTTCGACCTTGATCTTGGATGGCCTTGAAATAAAAATATTCTAAAAGTCCTCAAAATTTTCCAAACTTCCAACAAATTCGAAAAAATTCTTTACACTTGACTAAAGACTCAACACCCAATAATCAAGAACCTTGACTCAATACCTAAGACTTAGGACCCTTGACCCAAGGCTCGAGGTCCTTGACTAAAGACTTAGGACCCTTGACCCTTGACTCAAGACTCAAAACCCTTCACCAAAGACTCAAGACTNGAGGTCCTTGACTAAAGACTTAGGACCCTTGACCCTTGACTCAAGACTCAAAACCCTTCACCAAAGACTCAAGACTTAAGACCCTTGACTCAAGACCCTTGACACAAAACTCAAGACCCTTGACTCAAAACTCAAGACCCTTGACTCAAGACTCAAGATTCAAGACTTCTAACTCAAAACTCAAGACTCAAGACATTTGACTCACGAATCAAGACCTNAAGATTCAAGACTTCTAACTCAAAACTCAAGACTCAAGACATTTGACTCACGAATCAAGACCTAGGACTCAAGACACAAGACTCAAGATTAAAGTCCCTTGACTCAAGGCCCAAGAACCAATACCATTGACCCAATACACAATAATCTTGATACATGACCCAAGATCCTTGACCCAAACACCAAGACCCTTGATCCTTGATCCAAGATCATTGACCTTTGACTCAAGACACAAGACCCAAGATACGTTACCCAATAACCAGGACCNGAGGCCCTTGACTAAAGACTTAGGACCCTTGACCCTTGACTCAAGACTCAAAACCCTTCACCAAAGACTCAAGACTCAAGACCCTTGACTCAAGACCCTTGACACAAAACTCAAGACCCTTGACTCAAAACTCAGGACCCTTGACTCAAGACTCAAGATTCAAGACTTCTAACTCAAAACTCAAGACTCAAGACATTTGATTCACGAATCAAGACCCNTCAAGACATTTGACTCACGAATCAAGACCTAGGACTCAAGACACAAGACTCAAGATTAAAGTCCCTTGACTCAAGGCCCAAGAACCAATACCATTGACCCAATACACGATAATCTTGATACATGACCCAAGATCCTTGACCCAAACACCAAGACCCTTGATCCTTGATCCAAGACCCTTGACCTTTGACTCAAGACACAAGACCCAAGATACGTTACCCAATAACCAGGACCTAATACCCAAGACCTAAGCCAGTTGACCCAGAACCTTGAAACTTTAACCAAGATGCTTTACCCAAGACCGAAGATACCTGACCTTTGATTCAAGACCCTTGACCTTTGACTCAAGACACAAGACCCAAGATACGTTACCCAATAAACAGGACCCAAAACCCAATACCTAAGACAGTTGACCCAGAATTTNCCTTGACCTTTGACTCAAGACACAAGACCCAAGATACGTTACCCAATAACCAGGACCCAAAACCCAATACCTAAGACAGTTGACCCAGAATTTGAAATTTTACCGAAGATGCTTTACCCAAGAAACAAGACTCTCGACCCTTGACTTTAAACCCCCAAACAATGAAAAATTCCAAAAATTCTAAAAAATGTAAAAAAAACCTTCAAAAATAAAAAATGATAAAAAATGTAATAATCTACATTTATTTATGAATAAAGGAGGTAACCATACTTCACTGCTAAGGTCTTTCTGATTTTTCACAAACAAAACTGCATAATTGTTTTAACCACGCACACAGCTCGATTTTTATGTTAGTATAAGTATGATACTCAGAATTTTTTATAATATATGTGTATATGTGACCAATCCAAGCCCTTCATACGAGTAGAAACCACCTACCCAAGGCATTTTATAATCATAGAATGTATCAACATCAAAAAACCCTTTCATAAACATACTTGGCATCAATTGAAATACCAGTTGTGGTAGTCCCTTGGGACTTGGAATTTACGAAGTTGATAAACAGCCTAATCTCCCAGGGTTTTCTTGAACATCAATCCCTCAACCGTTCAATCATTCCATTAAATATTCCCAATCTTTCAAAATATTTCACAATAGTCCTCCTCAGCAATATTTCCATAAATCTTGAGCAATATTACCATAAATCTTTTGCAATCTTTCCATCAATGTTTTGCAATATTTTCCTCAATCATTAGCAATCTTTTTATCAATCTTTCTCATCTTTCCATCCATTTTCCAACATTTCCCTCAATGTTCCAATCTTCNTCATTAGCAATCTTTTTATCAATCTTTCTCATATTTCCATCCATTTTCCAACATTTCCCTCAATGTTCCAATCTTCTTATCAATCTTTCGTTCTTTCATTTCATCAATCATTCGCTGTCTTTCACAATCTTTCGCAATTCTCCTCCACAGCAATCTTTCCATAATTCTTTAGCAATCTTTCCATAAATATTTTGCAATCTTTTCATCAAATTTTCGCAATCTTTCCATCAATGTAACAATCTTTCATCCAATCTTCAAAANTCATTAGCAATCTTTTTATCAATCTTTCTCATCTTTCCATCCATTTTCCAACATTTCCCTCAATGTTCCAATCTTCCTATCAATCTTTCGTTCTTTCATTTCATCAATCATTCGCTGTCTTTCACAATCTTTCGCAATTCTCCTCCACAGCAATCTTTCCATAATTCTTTAGCAATCTTTCCATCAATATTTTGCAATCTTTTCATCAAATTTTCGCAATCTTTCCATCAATGTAACAATCTTTCATCCAATCTTCAAAANCAATATTTTGCAATCTTTTCATCAAATTTTCGCAATCTTTCCATCAATGTAACAATCTTTCATCCAATCTTCAAAACTTTTCATCAATCTTTCGATCACTCTCGCAATATTTCCATCAATGTTCTTATATTCTTATCAATCTTTCGTCCAAGCTTTCCATCGAACATCTATCCATAATCAGTCCATGTGTGTGCCTTCTGCTCCCCATCCACACATACATAAAAAAAACATTCACTCACCAAATGTATCCATACATTTGTACTTGACGACTGCATTAATGTTTTGTATGCAGTCCACTACCTATGCATTTTTATGCTTAAAATCCTCATTAATATTCTGTGCATAAATATGTGTTTCAGTAAACATGTACTCAAAAACCACTTTCATGTTATGAGGGATGAAAGCACCGAAAACCGAAATTTTAAATCACAAATATTATTAAAGGTATTTAGGATTTTCTAATTACAATTTCAGAAGAAAGCAGTTAATCACATCATGCGATATAAGCCCTCTTCTTTAGTTCGCTAATGATTGAAGATATCTCAACACTGTATGAGAGATCGCTATGTTTTTTCAGGTAAATTAAAGGTCTGAGTATATCAACAAGATCATTCGGGTCTTCGAGAAATAGGTAGCAAGTATTATCAGCATATTCTGCCTTCTTTATGTCGCTCGTTCNACAAGATCATTCGGGTCTTCGAGAAATAGGTAGCAAGTATTATCAGCATATTCTGCCTTCTTTATGTCGCTCGTTCAAGCATGTGCCAGTGCATCGAGAAAATCGCCATCGTGTTTAGCGCTAGAACTGTATTCATGATCGTCTTCACCTCCTGCTTCATACTGAATATCAAGTTTACTTTTCTTTACAGGNACAAGATCATTCGGGTCTTCGAGAAATAGGTAGCAAGTATTATCAGCATATTCTGCCTTCTTTATGTCGCTCGTTCCAGCATGTGCCAGTGCATCGAGAAAATCGCCATCGTGTTCAGCGCTAGAACTGTATTCATGATCGTCTTCACCTCCTGCTTCATACTGAATATCAAGTTTACTTTTCTTTACAGGNTAGCGCTAGAACTGTATTCATGATCGTCTTCACCTCCTGCTTCATACTGAATATCAAGTTTACTTTTCTTTACAGGGGTCGCACAATCATCATCAATATTTAGAACCGACAACTGTTTATTCTGAAGTTAGTCGATTTCATGCCAACATATTGCAAGTTGTACATTCCACACATACTGACTCTCTCAAACCCCGTGGATTTTTCATTCATTAGCATTAACTGTAATGTTATAATCGTCTGTGGGCCATGGGTTAAGATTATTGGGACTTTGGTCAAGGGTATTGGTTATTGGGTATAAGGTNTGTTATAATCGTCTGTGGGCCATGGGTTAAGATTATTGGGACTTTGGTCAAGGGTATTGGTTATTGGGTATAAGGTCAAGGGTCTTGAGTCTTAAATATTGGGTCAATGGTCTTGAGTCTTGGGTAAATTGTCTTGAGTCTTAAGTCAAGTGTCTTGATTCTTGAGTCTTGATTCTTGATTCAAGGTGTCTTAGTTATGAGTCTTGTGNCTTGAGTCTTAAGTCAAGTGTCTTGATTCTTGAGTCTTGATTCTTGATTCAAGGTGTCTTAGTTATGAGTCTTGTGTCATGAGTCTTGTGTCTTGAGTCAAGTGTCCTGAGTCTTCAGTCAAGGGTTTTAAGTTATGAGTCTTGGGTCAGGGGTCTTGAGTAATGAGTCTTGGTTCATGGGTCTTGAGTCTTGGGTCAAGGGTCTTGAGTCAAGTGTCAGGGTTTTTTCGGGAATTTGTTGGAAATAAAAAAAAATTATGGCTTTAAAAAAATTGCTTCAAGGTCAAGGTTTAAGTTCTAGGTCATCAAAATCTAACATGGCTGACGAGATGGACATCAGTCGACCTGGTGAGGGCCCGTCTTGTCTGGAGCTTATTTGATCCACTTGCCATCGAAACTGTGACTTCCTACAAGTTAATCTTTGAATATTTTNCCGTCTTGTCTGGAGCTTATTTGATCCACTTGCCATCGAAACTGTGACTTCCTACAAGTTAATCTTTGAATATTTTAAAAAAAATTTAATTATTTTTTATTGTTTCAATTTTCTTATACATTTTTGTGATTTTATAAATTTTTTTGATTTTATAATTTTTTAGGAACTTTTTATAATTGTTTGGCTTCATGGTTATTCAAGGGCATGGGAATTGGGCCAAGTTCACCGACATATAACATGGTTGACGATATATACTGTGTGATTCTAAAATCATGGGACAAACATTGAGGTGTGGTAGAGCTCAGTAAAACAAACAATTATTTGTATAGGAATATATGGGCGGGAAAGACGCATTGAGGCACAAACACAAAAATAACACATGAAATGCAACACATTGTTTATTTACAGCGTTGCCGCTAAATGCCTTTTTAGGGCAATGTTTATAATAATTGCTCACAATTGCTACCGCCGACAGTAATGCAAGCTTGGTAGCGTTGGTGGCGTGATTGGCGAACAGATTTAAATACGATGGGTATTNGCTACCGCCGACAGTAATGCAAGCTTGGTAGCGTTGGTGGCGTGATTGGCGAACAGATTTAAATACGATGGGTATTTCCCGCACGCCACCATTGTCAGCCAGTCACGCCATATGTAGAGGTCACCAAGAATGCGTGACTGTTGGTGGATGCATTTCCAGCAACTGTTTTAACATTTTCTGTAAGGAATCACTCGGTAAATATGCTGCTTATGAATATTTTATGTTTCCGTTAATGTGTTTTTTTTTGTGTTTGTGCCTCAACGTGTTACTTCCGCCCATATATTTATATACAATTATTGTTTGTTTTAGTGAGCTCTACCACCCCTCAATGTTTGTCCCATGATTTTAGAATCAGCCCGTATATAGCCTACCGGGTGAGGGTCAGTTGTCTTGGGAGCTTGGTAGATACTCCTGCCATAGAACCCCGGACCACCAACATGTACAACTTTAAATAATTTATAAAAATATTGTTTTTAATTATTTTATAAATTTACTGGGATTTTATATTTGTTCTGCATTTTTTCGGAATTTTAAGTTCAAGATCATTCAAGGTTAAAGGTACAGGGTCAAGATCACAGGTCAATGTCAAAGGTAATTTGGATCCAACATGGCCGCCGACAGACCGGAATGACAGAGCATGAATGATGCCTGGTGCCTGTGCCAGGTGCCAGTTTTGTCAAGTATAAAATAAATTATGCCCGAACGTAGATAATTATTGTACTGTCTGGATCTAATATCATCTTGAAGGAGAACAATATCCCGTACTCTGAGATCGTGTTGTCTCTGTTGTCCGATCATTTAATGATAGTTCTTCAATAACAAAAATTTCTCTCTATTTCCAGTGTAGCCAAAAGCCATCAGCTACTATTTGTTTGTATGTAACTCTCTCNCAATAACAAAAATTTCTCTCTATTTCCAGTGTAGCCAAAAGCCATCAGCTACTATTTGTTTGTATGTAACTCTCTCATGAGATCTCTTTCAGTTGATCGTTCTTGGCTACTTGGGATAGTTGTCAGTTTTTCACCATCAAGGATGTGAGCAGGTGTCAGAAATTGACTGCTGTCAGCATTCTGTGAAAAAGGTCTTGAATTTAGGGCGGCTTTAATGCTAATAAAGATGGTTTTTAAGCCTTCTTCGTCTGTCTGAGATCGTCCTAGTATATTCCTTAGGCAGCTTTTGGTGGAACCCATAATCCTTTCCCACCATCCTCCCCACCAAGCCGCCCGTGAGCAATGAATTTCCAAGTAACTCTGCGATGTGCACAACTCCAACACTACGTTGGAGTTTACAATCTTGCACATAACAGAAAATCTCCTCTTATGTTATGTTGTCTGCTTGAAAAGTTGTAGCCTTATCTGAATATATTGTATGAGACAGGCTACAGCGACCACCAAATAGTTTTATTGTCATTAGAAGTCTGTGTGTTGACATGTCTATTACTAGCTCAATATGTATGGCATGAGTAGTGACACATGAGAACAAAAATATGAATGACTTATTGGTTTGCTTTCAAAATTTTATAAATCGNCGTCTGTCTGAGATCGTCCTAGTATATTCCTTAGGCAGCTTTTGGTGGAACCCATAATCCTTTCCCACCATCCTCCTCACCAAGCCGCCCGTGAGCAATGAATTTCCAAGTAACTCTGCGATGTGCACAACTCCAACACTACGTTGGAGTTTACAATCTTGCACATAACAGAAAATCTCCTCTTATGTTATGTTGGCTGCTTGAGAAGTTGTAGCCTTATCTGAATATATTGTATGAGACAGGCTACAGCGACCACCAAATAGTTTTATTGCCATTAGAAATCTGTGTGTTGACATGTCTATTACTAGCTCAATATATATGGCATGAGTAGTGACACATGAGAACAAAAATATAAATGACTTATTGGTTTGCTTTCAAAATTTTATAAATCGNATATGGCATGAGTAGTGACACATGAGAACAAAAATATAAATGACTTATTGGTTTGCTTTCAAAATTTTATAAATCGTGAACCAGTGAAGTCTATCCCAGTAACTCCAAATGGTAGAAAAGGTTCGATTCTATCTAATGGTGGAGGAGCTATAATTTCTTCAAATCTTTGATTATGCACTATTTTACATGGTAGACACTTGTCAAAAACTTTTTTGATAGTGTGTCGAGCTCTAAAAATCCATAATTCATAGCATAGTTCTTTCAGCACAATACTGATGCCCAAAATGATAATGTCTGCATTATTAGAAATTCTGTGGATTTATGAGAGCCATCCAGGATAATAGAATGTTTCTCTGTCATTGACAAGACTGCAAAATGTAGTCTTCCTCCCAGTCTGATCACTTCGACCTGTAGAAAACGATAAAATCGAGCAATTGATGATTATAATGACAGTGAAGTATTTTCTCGTAGTACGTTTAATGCAGCAGTGAAACATTGTTTTTTAATTTTATGGATACAGTATTTCCGAGCATATGCCATTTCAACAGCAGTCAGTGTGTGTGAGAATTTCCTTTTATATATGATGGCTTCTATGAAGTGGGAGATCCAGTTAGTGACATGCAGTAATTTCCAATGTTGTGCATTCAAGAGTGTTAAAGGTTTAGTAATAGTAAGAACTCGAGATTGGGAGCTTCGGGTTACTGGTAGTGTTATATCTGAGCTATTTATATTTGAAGTCCATGATGTGTATTCTTCTGTAAGCCAATTTGGCACATTCCACCTGTGGTCTAACGAACATAATTCATCTGGTTCAGTATTGTGTGTTACGTGGTCTGCTGGATTCTCAGTCCCTGTGCATGGTCTCCATTGACTCGGAGTGGTATAATGATGTATTTCTCTGATTATATTACAAATAAATATTTTCCACTTATTGGATCTTTGCCTAACCATCCACTCCATAATGTAGCCTTGGTAATACCAAGGTCTTTTGCTGTGCAGAAATAATAAAGGAGTCGTGAGGCGGTTAATGCGGCAAGAAGTTCCAATCTAGGTAACGTAATATTCTTTATAGGAACGAGTCTAGCATTGCTGCAAACCATTCGTGCTAAACCGATATATCTGTATTAGATATTATGTACAAAACAGCACCATATGATTTTCTGACAGTTACTGGTGTGAACAAGCCTAAAAAGTAGTATAATTTGGCTATTACAGATAGGATGTTCTGCTTTGTTCCAGGTTTATGTGCTATGCCTGTAGTGCTTGTTTGCACATCAGTGAATATGTGATCTACTATTGTATTCCAGTCCACTCCCAGAATAATTGTCTCTGACTTGATTTCTCGGCCTTCAATATTCCATATATTTCTCAATGGCTTTGAACATGTAGCCCATTTTGCGAGTGGAAGTTTGATGTTCGTGAACAGTGCTGTTGGTTCAGAGTAAAGTGTTATTACATAGTTTTCACCATAGCTGCTGACAGTGAAGTCATCCATGAAAGTAGCATTGCTGATACGATTGGAAAACTTTATGAATAAACTG
The DNA here is from genome assembly GCA_002778355.1 of Clitarchus hookeri. Lineage (NCBI taxonomy): Eukaryota > Metazoa > Arthropoda > Insecta > Phasmatodea > Phasmatidae > Clitarchus > Clitarchus hookeri. Next base: position 193,385 of record NQII01002262.1, on the reverse strand, counting down.
GCTGACAATCGGAAGGGGCTACTAGTTAGACCAAATGACAGACGTGTGAAATGATAAAATATTACTTCACTTGTGGTATTATGGTATTTATCATTGTCCACTTCTATGTAATACCAAAAAAAGCATTTTAAGTTTCTGTCTTTTTCATATAGACTGAACTGTAGAGATGCTTGTAGACCATCGCAAGAAATGGCCTTGGGATATTTTCGAAACCTTAGTAAAGTTGCTAATATGTCAAGGAATAAGTTTGGACCCATTTGTAAAACATTATTTCAAGAAGGTTAGTTAATATAATAAGAATAAGTGTCAAAAACTATTCTGTACTTCATACAGTTACTTTTCTGTTCTTTACTGCATGGTGAGGTAAATAATATACATTATTACAAGCGTTGCCATGAGGTACTATCACAACTTGTTTCTTTGGAATGTAGTTCAACATATTTTGGTGATAAACATATTTAAATTATTCATTTGTTGAGAAATATTTTCTGTAGTATAGAAAAGTGATTCTTTGCTGTGCGTAAATTATCAGATAAAACGATGTCTCTTTTCTTGATGAGCGAGAAACTCTTCTCCAGTTTTCAATTTTGTATGAGTTGTGGAATACTTCAAGGATAGCACTGTATTTGTATGTGAGTGGACGATTCTGTTTCTCCATTATACCTATGGTCTCTAATTCCCAAAAGTTTCGTATCGTTTCATCGGATAGGTGTGTNATTCTTTGCTGTGCGTAAATTATCAGATAAAACGATGTCTCTTTTCTTGATGAGCGAGAAACTCTTCTCCAGTTTTAAATTTTGTATGAGTTGTGGAATACTTCAAGGATAGCACTGTATTTGTATGTGAGTGTACGATTCTGTTTCTCCATTATACCTATGGTCTCTAATTCCCAAAAGTTTCGTATCGTTTCATCGGATAGGTGTGTNTACGATTCTGTTTCTCCATTATACCTATGGTCTCTAATTCCCAAAAGTTTCGTATCGTTTCATCGGATAGGTGTGTAGTACTATCAAACCTTTTATCATTGGAAAGTGAGATGTGCTGAATGTTTACTTGATTAACAGTAGTGGTGGATCTGTTTCCACTAAGGATCCATCCAAAGATTGGTCGAAGTATGACTAAGGATGGCGAGAGACTTATAGGCTGCCCAGTCTTCACAATTTTCCAATATTGGTCTCTACTAATAACGATTTCAGTTGGTGGTTCAGGTAAACTGTCTTTTGGTTCGGCTTATTATATTTTATTAGTGGATATAAAAAATTGATATTTTGTGATAAAACTGGCTGAGGCATGTATTGTTACTCTCATAGGATGTAACAGGGAGGGTGGCATTTGTGCAAAACTCTTCAACATTAACGTTGATTCGCCATAGGGGACTTGAAGTTTTCGAGGTTTTTTCAAATGTTTTCAGTATCAATGATTGGTTGGAGTTATAATAAATCTACCAAGGATGAACTAATGAAACTGGATTGGTTACCAAAATCTAGGACGCATCTTACGAAATTTACTTCTTCCAGTAGGTCCCATTATCGACACTCGAGAAGTCTGAAGATAGGTGAAATTCGGAGTTTTTACGTCAATTTTCCCTTTAGAGGTTGCAAGTGAGGTATATTCACTGCAGATAGATATTTGGTGTTGATTATTACAACTTATGCTTGAGGCTTTNTAGAGGTTGCAAGTGAGGTATATTCACTGCAGATAGATATTTGGTGTTGATTATTACAACTTATGCTTGAGGCTTTGCCTAGTGTGTTGCACCTTCGAATGTATTGACCGCGTTTAAGACACAAGAAAGTTTTATTTACATTTTTCTTATCAATTATTTTCTGGCAGTTCTTTCGATGTTAACAATCTTGGCCCCAGTGTCCTTGGTTCTCACAGAATATGCAAAATGGATTTCGGATTTCCGTCTTCTTTGGTTTNTAGAGGTTGCAAGTGAGGTATATTCACTGCAGATAGATATTTGGTGTTGATTATTACAACTTATGCTTGAGGCTTTACCTAGTGTGTTGCACCTTCGAATGTATTGACCGCGTTTAAGACATAAGAAAGTTTTATTTACATTTTTCTTATCAATTATTTTCTGGCAGTTCTTTCGTTGTTGACAATCTTGGCCCCAGTGTCCTTGGTTCTCACAGAATATGCAAAATGGATTTCGGATTTCCGTCTTCTTTGGTTTNAACAATCTTGGCCCCAGTGTCCTTGGTTCTCACAGAATATGCAAAATGGATTTCGGATTTCCGTCTTCTTTGGTTTGAATTTTATGATCTAGACCTAGTGTTCAAATCAAGCGTAGCTGCTGTCGGCGTGTAAACAGCTGTCGGAAAATAATTTTCTCTTTTTTTCTGGGTAGTTAAAGTGCTTTATACTTCTTCTTTAATCAAATTCATCAAGCACGATATGTTACCTTCTCGAATGTTTGATTTTTTGGCGTTAATAAGCCAACGATGACGGAGGTCATCTGGAAAGGCTCGAAGGAGCTTAGGTGCCAATAATTTTCCATATACATCCACATCTTCCCTAGTGCTCTAAGTACTTGAATATGTCATTTAAACTCTATGTATGCGTTGTTAAGGTCCTCCGGTGTATCAGAAAGTTATGGTTGTAAATGCCCCAAGTTATCTAGACGTCCTTGAATTATACTGTTTGTATCACCATAACGTGGTTTGAGAATATTATTCGTCTGTTCGTATGTGATGGCTGTTACCTCTATACAGTCTACTAAACGTTTTGGTTCACTGTCTAGGTATCTGCGGATAAATACATGTTTGTTGATTATGAATACGGAAACATTCTTATCTACTGACGACTCGAACTGTTCCGAAAAGCGTGTCCATGTTTCAATAACTCCCGTAATATATTCTAATTTAATAGTGGGAATTTTCACTTCGGGTGTGATAACTAGCTGGGTTGGCGGCAGATCTGTATAATGTAAATAGCCCTTGATTTTTTTTACAAGTAGTGTTTTAGGTTTTTGAAGTGCACGCTTTGTGTTTTAAAAAATATTCGTTACAAATTTTTACGTTTGTATCGTTTTCTCAATCATCCATCATATCGTGAATTGTATTGTCTACAAAAGTTGAATTTTGAAAACTTTGTTGTAAACGACTTGATAGATATTTACTTAGTTGCACCAAACAAACTTAGTAAACCTTTTTTCAGTGAAAATTCTGCCGCCCATACAGAGTTTGAAGTGTATTGCAAATATTAGAAATCCAAGCCTATAAACTAAAACTGGTAATGACATACGAAATATAGTAGTATATTTTATGTATCTACTATGAGCACACACACTAATAGAAAGACAACCAAAATATTGGTTGGTATAGGGACAAATATATATATNATGTATCTACTATGAGCACACACACTAATAGAAAGACAACCAAAATATTGGTTGGTATAGGGACAAATATATATATATAGTTACCACAACATGATATTTTGTTGAGTAAAGATAACTCGATAAGCCAGAAAAATTATTTTGTTTATTAAACTAAATACATGTTTAAATAAACAAAACCTATGTGTAAGGTAAAAAGAAATTTAACTGTAAACAAAACATTTTTTGAATCAACTTTATATATCTCTTTAGCCACTCAATGTATTGTCTTAGCTCGAAAATANTTGTAAACAAAACATTTTTTGAATCAACTTTATATATCTCTTTAGCCACTCAATGTATTGTCTTAGCTCGAAAATACAGCTGGAAAGTTTGAATTTTTGTGACAATTGGGATAGTAACAATGTTTGTTAGTCCTTTTTTTGTTGCTTAATAATAGTATAAACACACGAATAAAACAAGTTCAAATGGAAAATAAAAAGTAAAGCAGTAAAACTGGCGCACATTGCCAGTATTTAAAATATGTATGTATTAAAAAATATTCCAACTTCACCTGTAGTCACATAAGCTAAGATTACTAAAGCGTACGGCTTGAGAGCAGATGATCGAAGTTCCAATTTCGGTCAGACGTCCAAGTTTTTTTATACTAACCAAAAATATCTCATTTGCGTAGAGCTAAACATATTGTTCGATGCACCAAACAAATATTCGTTCAGGATAACCAAAAAAGAATAACAAAATATGTTGTTTACAACAACAAAATATTTCATTGCCCCTATCCAAAAATTAATTTTGTTGCGCCAAACAAACTTGGATTGATTCTACAAACATTTTTCTCAATGCATTTAAATGCATGATGAAAGAAGGTACTCCGGACATCACGCACATCAGAAGCATTAACTTTGGAGTACTCCAAAAGTGGACTCACATTATGTGTGAAAATAATGGTTTGGTTCAACAAACCTCTAACATAATTTTTTCTTAATATCTTCATATTCACCCATTGGCAAACAAATTTATCGCTCTGAATAGGTTTTCGCAAGGGCACGCAGGTGCTTACAGGCACAGGGTATAGTAATATGTATACAGAAAACTATAACATATGTTACCACATCAAACATGTATTGCAGGAGACTAACACTTGCAGGATACACTTTGTATGGCGTTGGACAACACGTAGCTTGGAGACAGGCGGCGATACGGTTGGGCATGNAACACTTGCAGGATACACTTTGTATGGCGTTGGACAACACGTAGCTTGGAGACAGGCGGCGATACGGTTGGGCATGGAGGCATACAGATGCCGAATGTTCTCCTAAGGAAGATCCTGCCACAGCTGGCGCAACTGATACTCCATATCCGCGGTACTTGTCTCTGGCCGAAGGTGCNCAACACTTGCAGGATACACTTTGTATGGCGTTGGACAACACGTAGCTTGGAGACAGGCGGCGATACGGTTGGGCATACAGATGTCGGATGTTTCCTAAGGAAGATCCTGCCACAGCTGGCGCAACTGATACTCCATATCCGCGGTACTTGTCTCTGGCCGAAGGTGCCATACAATATGGCCCCAAACCACTCGATGGGTGAGAGGTCAGGGGACATTGCTGGACAAGGTAGCGTGCTGACCTCACGAAGGCAGTCGAGAGATACCCATGCTGTGTGAAGGGGCGTTATCCTGCTAGAAAATGGGGTTGTCAAACTGCACCAGGTAGGGGAGCGCACGTGGTCGCTGAATTTCCTGGATGTATTGCCGTGCCCTCGGAGTGCGTTCAATCACAACCATTGGGGTGCGGGAATCGTATAAAATGGCACCCCACACCATGAAACCTCTCATTGGAGCGGTGCGCCGCTCAACAGTTAAGTGTGGATCACGGCGGCACCCGTTGCTTGTGTAAACAAATAGCAGCGTAAAATAATACATTTCTATGTTAATCGTAGTTGCTGTTTTATTCGTACATTTTGCTTGGCGCCTTTCTACATCTATAAAAATTGACGCCTTAACAGCCGACGTTGGCGACTGTTGTTACCTAAGAGAGCTTAAGATACACGACTGCATTGTCGTTTCGACATTAGAACGTTAACGTCATAAGTTGGAGCACGCTCTAGCATGACAGAGCTGCATGGCATTCGCTGGTTTTCTCTCAGAGGTGATACTGCATCAGGTGCACTGGCCAACTTTCGCCCCTAGTTTCCCATTGGTTGTGTAGCATTTTGATATAAATATTTAATGTTGCTGGTTTGTATACCAGATCGTTTTAGTCTGGATTTCATAAACAAATCTTTTCACAAAAAACGTCTTATTACCGCTTAAAGTAGTCTCCTAGATTATTATGTGGCCTTGAAAACAATAGGAACATAATATGTGAAAATAATTCGGGTAGCAACTGCCCATATTGCGTTGGAAAAAGAGTATTTTTTAGAGATAAAAAAATAATTCGAAATAATATTTTTTTTTACTTTTATATAGGCCTAATATATTATAATTATTTATAGTGCATTGTCCGTCAGTAAACGTTTTTATATTAAAATTTTTAAAATAATTTTTCAATTGTAAACTTAAATATTTCATATCAACAGTTTTTGCATACACATATTCATGTAATGATTTTTATCTTCTTTGTGTTGAAATATTATTCCATTAAATCTTATATAGGTGCATAATTTTTCTAAGTTAAAATACCTTGTATGGCCATTTTACAATCTTTATAGCCGTCAGCGCATATTTCGCACGATATTAGCGCGATGCCGTAAATAACGCATGTTATCTGAGTTGAACGTTATACGCACAGACGTGTTCATTAACGTTAACCTATATTTAGCGGTACCACAAAATGAAGACATTTTATATTGTAAAATGTGCTTGATTGTTCACGTTACTAGGACCAGCAGTAAAGGCAAATTAGATAATCAATGGCTACAGATACGTGAAAGTTGTGACGTTAGTCTGGTATGTGCAGACATACCTAATTTAGATAACATATTTTAACTTCATTTGATGACATTTCTTCCTACGGTAATATTTATTTAAATAAATTTATGTGGAAATAATTTACATATTCAACGGTTACTTTGTATAGTGAACGATTATTTCGGTGAGGGTATGAAATTTAATAGGCACATTTAGCCATAGTCCATTCCACCGAACTGCTGTATTTCACAAAATATATTTTCGTTAGTGTGGCAATTTCACTGTGGCAGGCCATTCGTAGATGCAAAATCAATTGGAAACCATCAATGGAATCAATGGTTTAAACGACATTCCTTGGATTGCTTGACTTCCGTGTTTTCCGTGCATTTCGACATTTACTCTCAGATCTAAATAACGATTGTCTTGAAGACGAAGGGTATTTTAAAGAACATAGCTTTGTATGACCCTTCATATTGTTAAGTAGCAAATACACTTCTGGACATGGAAACTCTACAACCTTAAGGTGTTACCGATTTGCAATAAAATAAAGACAACAAACGTATAGTACCAATTCATCACAGCAAATGATTAAAGTGATTTTGAAGAAACGTCACTGCAACATGTGATATAGGGAGCGCTTGTGGCTAGTACCCAGTACTTGTAAGGGCCATACAACAGGCTTGAAAAGCAGAAGTCTGCGTGTTAAGAGGCAGATTAGTACGTGGCGTTATGCTTGCGAAGAAATATCGCCACACAGACCAATTTTAACAAGGTCGTTTGGTCGGACTGTCGGAAGCCGGACGGTCAGTTCGTCGTATAGCCATAAATGTTGGCTTTGCAGCCACCACAGCGAGACTGTGTGTACACGCGTGGATAGGTGCAGGTCGTGCCTCCAGTAGAGTTGGTACTGGCCCTGCCAGACACACTGCAGATTGAGAAGGTCGTCGTACCCGCCGGCGTGCAGGAGATAACGCGGCACTACATCCAGAGAGATCCTGCAGTCTGTGGGTCCTGCATTGTATTTGCCGCTCTCGACAAGAACCACTCGTACCTCTTAATGAGGCTGGCCTGCAGGCACAGCGTCCACTGCACACGCCGTTAGTGATGCCAGGAACGCCAACAATGGACAGTGAAATGATAATGCACTGCGTTCTCCGACGAGTCCGCTTCAATTTTAATGCAGATGATGGTCGCAGCCGGTTTTGGCGCCTCAATTGGCAACGGAACGGCTCAGTACTGATCCTCGTGCGACATGCTTCCATGACACCAGGCGTTATGGTATGGGGTGCCATCAGATATGACTCCCGGTCACGTCTCGTTATTGTTGAAGGCGCGTAGACAGCACAGCTATGTATCAGTTACGTCCTACGGCCTAGTTTTCTGCATGTTTGCCCAGTATACCCAACACTACAATGAAGCAAGATAATGCTAGTTCCCATACAGCACACGTCACTGAACAGGCCCTGTATGTGGAAACCGTTACTTGGCCTGCCAGATCTTTATATTTGTACCCTATTGAACACATACGGGATATGATTGAGTGACTTTCACCGTCATCAAACATCTGGCCATACACTAGCTGATCTACTTGTGCGTTTGCGGAAGCTCGGCGGAATGTGCCTCAGAACACTATCCGCCACCTGTATGATGGAATACCTCTTTGCATACCTACCTGTATAGCCATGAAAGGAGGCCCTACCCAATATTGAACACATGCTTTGAGGATGCTAAACAATGAGCAAGCCCCCTCCCCAATTAGCGAGGTGGACTAATAAAGGTTTTGAGTCAAGTCCATGAGTCGAGGATAATTGGCGCCAATGTAATTTTACGTTATTAACCCCGACCCCAATTTTGGATATCTGTAACCTTGACCTTGACACCAGGTGAACTGAACCAGAAAAAGTTAAGAATAATCGTAAAAAATCGTAAAAATGTTTAAAAAAAGAAGAAAAAATATTTTTTTATAAAAAAATTATATAAATAAGGACAATTTTGAGGTAGAACCACTCAAGTACAGTGACCAGCAGATGACTGACCCCCACTACTTTAATATACGGGCTTTCTAGTCGATCGCCCACAAAGCTACCTTTATTGTTCGTTTCATAATGATATCGACAGACTCTCAGAACTGAGTATTTTCTGCGCTAAAATGTCACAGAACTTAATTTTATAAACAAAATTAACGATATTAACAAACGAACTTTTATGACATAAAAGATCGTGGCTAAACTATTCAATTTACAAGAATTTGTTGTTAAATATTAAGTTGAGTAAATAAATTTTACATAGAAACATTTAAATTTCAGATTTTTCAATAATTACTATATGACATAAGGCATATATCATTTTTTGTGTTTGTTTTTCCATACTGAATAGTCTCTTGAAGTTTGTAACATACTTTAATATATCTACATGATGTACACTTATTTTTTCTCACAGTTCAAGAAATATAACACTCGTTCAATTTCGCCGTCCACAACTTTCAAAACCAACTGAAAATGATTTACAGAAAATGATTTTATTTTTGTTCCCAATTTCTCTCTAAATAGTTGGCGCGAGTGCTAGTCGCTATTAGAACGTGTTTTACGATAATTTTTCTGATCATTATGTATTAACTCATTAACTGGAACGAATTTTTCTTTGTAGAAAATTAAGTCATTTAAACCTGTTGTATGTTCAAACTACTTATCATAAATTATAACTTTACAATATTACGCCGGGCAGGCTAGTGTTTCTCAACAACAGAATGAACTTGATCGATTGCGCAACAACATTCAACTTTAAACCAGATAGATAAGCGTCGACAAATCGATTTATTGCTATAAAATTTTGAATTGTTACAAAAGTTTTATACTCACTGGTAAATATGCGCTATTTATCGATAACGGAGATATTGTACTATAAAATTCACGTTTTAACTTTTTTTAAAATCTTGTTTTATCGCGAAAATATTGAGTAAAATAAGTTTGCCAACAAAAAAAAATCAACTCCGACAAAAAAAATGGGGCGACCTAGTAATTACGGAACGTGAAGAGGCTGTTAAATCAGAGTCGTAAGCCGGACTGTATGAAGAAATATTCGGGAGCGTGCGAGTGTCAGTGGTAAGGGGTGACAGAACACGAGCTTGTGTTCGCGCCGCCAGAACATGGCCGGCATGCCAAACGCGGGGTCGCAGCGAGAAAGAGAGAGGAGAGCGGGTGTGATTGAGAGTGTTGTTAGAGGGAGAGGATGAGAGAGAGAGGCGGCGGCAGAGATGACTGATGGTGTGTGTATGCGCCACGCTAGCGCCCTGGGCCGGACCACACAAACGAGCCATAAAACTCAATCTCCGCAGTTACGTTTTCCCCCGACGCCTACACCACCACCAACCCCTCTCTCTCGTCTCGACAAGAGGGAGAGAAGAGGGTTGGGGGGGTGGACGATAATTCCACACGTCACTAGCCATTATCGCACGACGCCCATCAACCGTTACGATATCCGCAGAGGCAGCGCCCCGGCGCGAACCGGCCAGGCGTCCGAGCCACCCATTTCCACCCCCTACACCCAAAATTACCACCCTTCCAATTCCATTCACCCACTCCCCTCAGCACACCTCGATTATCGGTGCCGTGCACGCCCCCCTAGACTCGCCACGCTGGCCGAAACTCCCAACACCAGGCAACGGGCTGGATCGTATATTAAGCGATATCATGATATCCCGCCGAACTCGGCCATGCAGCGGCATAGCTGATACACGCTTCCCCCTCCTCAACCCTCGTCGGGGCTACCATCAGTCGTGAATCTATCTGTGCGCTGGACCACAACAGAGTCATCAAGGATGAAAATGCGCGCGGGAAGACTCGTCCCGGTGTCCCCCGAGGGCAGGAAAGCACAGGAAAGGAGCAAGGAAAAGTTTTCAAATACGTTGTATCAACACCGCAAAAATAGGGCGTTTTTAGACTCTTCGATTATGTATTACACTTCGAAGGATCGTTGTCCGCTGCGGTCGTGCTGCGTGTCGAAACCGACGTTGCGATAAGTTTTTGTAAATTTTTCTGGCGTGGTAAGGTTTATTTTTCTCCAGTTTGGGAAGCTCAATGCTTTCAGTTTGGCGACTAACATTTTTTGCCACTAGGCAAGCGCTAGTGTCGGATGTGTACCGTGTACCGCATTTTCTTTTTTTTTAAGTTAAAATAATTGCAATAATCCTTAATGAAATAAAAAATAACCGCGCAACTAAGTCAAATATTTCTCTTTTATGTTTCACACAGCTTACAATTTTAATTAAAAGTGACCTCTTTGGAACATTGCGTACCTAGCGGCGGAAATTTTCCCTATAACAAACTCTCCCATAAGAATATTCGTTTTGTTCCTTACATGAGCAGAATCAACCCTAGGTGGCGTTATAGTCTATTTGCCGTTTCTTCACACATTTTTGCCGACCTCCCGTGGCGCAGCCGGTTGGTGTGCCGCCGATTTGCGGGGCGGGATGTTCTGGTTTCGATTCTCATATAAGGTACGGGTGTTAGTTTGTGTTATGTCATATGTTAGTTTGTTAAACGTCCCCTGATAATCGTTCTGGCATAACACTGGGTGACATTAATAAGCCCATCCAATTCACACTTTTTGAATCGAAGCTTTGGAAAATCTCCCCATTTATGACGTGTTTGGTTATTTCCTAAATATGAAAGGTATCATAAGCGTTTTTTAAATTCTGTTAACGTAAAGACATCAACTCTCTAATAAATCTTTTAAATATATTTTATCAATAAATTATATTTTATTAAAAATTAATATGAAAACTAACGTGGAAAAAACAGGTGTGTTGGTAGAGCCTAGTAAGTAGAAATAAATATACAATATTATATTCAATTAAGTGCGCACAAATATTCTGCGCTCTCCTACTGTTTTTTTTCTATACTATGTTAAGCCTTGCTTGCATGAAGCGGAGGAATATCTTGTACCAAATCAGGGCTTGAGACAAGTTGAAAATAACAGATAATGGACCATACCCCATTTGGGGCTAAGTAATGGCTGATGCATCCGTTAACAACTCCACTCGATTATATTTTATCCGCATTGTAGGATGGAGATGAAGATTTCCTGGCTTCAGAAGCCGGCTTCTTATAGCTGTCATTACCAAGTTTGAGAGTTGTTTGCGTAAAATTAAGTGTACCAAATTAATAATAAATTTTATTTTATTTAAAAAGATTATTTGTTTTTATGTAAACTGAATCTGTACTACATTTTCTAACTTAATTTCAACCATATACGTGTAGTAATAGTTTCCTAATGCTGCTTTAGACGTGTACTCTAAAACAATGAAGTGATCGGCAGTATAACCAACGGGTAGAAAATTTTGACAAGCCTCCGAAGTTTGATAACAAGCACCAATTTCTGAATCATGTAGTTGAAATGTTTACTCGTATTTGTAAAATGCAGGCTGTCGTACATACAGCCTGCATATCAATTGGAAGATAATGAGAAGGTAATGTATTTTTTCAGATATTTTTTAATTTTGCTTTAAAGCTAATAATTTTGTGGTCCTACTATCTGAGGATAAATAAAATGCCAATACAAGGACAGAATTCCAACAGAGACAACGACATGGACACTTGTAAAAAATTAGTATTAAAATGTTTTATCAATAACTATAATAATAAATGTAATAATAATGAAGATATTGTGGAATATGACATAATTTAAGGTCAATAATTTAGACATCTGCAATTACTTTAATAGTTTCAACATTATTCGTCAAATAAATCATTAAATTTTCTCAACTATTTAAATAATATGGCCTAAAATTTATAAAAAATTTATACTTAATAAAATTTTTATATTTTGTGTATAAAAATAATTTTTATACGACAAAAATGCAGTAGATAAAATAACGATATCATATAAAACGAATAACTTTTAGTCTAAAAATGCTATATCATTCATGCCAATAGCAATTTTAAGCTTAACCATAACTACCATCATCTATATTTGAGATATTATATATTTTTTTACCGTTTATATCGATATATTTTTAATAACGCAACCGTTAGTTATCTTCGGGAGAAAAGTATACATTTTGAAAATAATATTTATAAAGTATATAAAATTTGTCTTTAAAAAAATTATAAAACAAGAAGAAATGTTATGTCTTGCCGTTTGAAAACGAAAAATAGTATAAAATAATAATCGTCCATCTGCATATGGTCAAATGGTTTCTACAAGTATGTATCCATGAAATATTTAATGCAGTATTGTCATTATTAAACTATATAGTTTAAATTTTTCATTATATTAAGATATTAGGTGGTATTTATAATTAAAGTGTTATTATAACATGTAAAATTAATATGACTTAATAAAATTATTGGAAATGTTAATATTCTAAATCTTACAATACAGGGAAATATTGAAATGTTTTCAAATAAAGATGAAATGTATATAGTTCTAACTAATATAATCAAATAGAATATATAAAAGTTGTTTTGTGAATGTGGTAAATGTGTAGTTCAAATATATTTTAGAAAGAATATTGAATAAAATTTACACAATATTGCCTTTAGTGGACAACAGCCTGCTTTTAAAATTTTTCGGCAGTCAGACAGCCGGCGGACTCCCCGCGAGCCCTAGCCGGCCTTTGATAACACCACTTTCCATTGCAGAAGAGAGTAGTGGGTGGCATTTGCTTGACCGGGGGAGTTTAAAGTTGTTGGCGGCGGAGAAATGGGGGCTAGTCCGCCTAAAACGCATTAGCAGTTATGGCAATCAACCGTCGTCCTCAGATGCAGAAATGTTCGTTTTTCAAATAGAAAGGGAATTAAATACTTGGAAAATATCTTACATTTTTTCACGCACACTTATAAGTTCATAGTGCTCTCACAAATATTTTTGCTAGGCTTTTCTTCCCAATGAATAAATAACCCCCTTTTGTATAAACGCAATATTACATAATTAGAAACATAGTGTCGTGCCTAAATATAAACCACAACCCTCCCACCACACCTTTATGTAACCAGAATATTGCAAAATACCGTACCTTTCCAAAAAACTATTAGTTAGTTTTTGATGCGGAAACTTGTCTCGAGCATAAAGCTACAATGTAAATGAAAACACTTAGCAAGCTCTTACATCCGAGACAGGATAACCGGCAAGAAAATTAAATTAAAACGTAGCTACGTATATAAGAACCTACTCCTGTTCCAATTTTTTTCTTTTCCTCACTAACCTGATCTTGCAACTTATCTGATAATTAATTAAATTCCTCCTCACAGTACACACAGGAGTCCTTTCGGTCACACGAACCTGATGCACAACACAAATCAAAATCTATAAAGTGGCATTAGCCTTCTAGCTAACCTTGCTATGGGTTTATGGAAAGTTAACCAGCTCAGTGCTTCATTTTCACTATATAATTCAAAATATGGCATTACAAAATACTTAGTAAAGTTTCCCGTTCNAACCAGCTCAGTGCTTCATTTTCACTATATAATTCAAAATATGGCATTACAAAATACTTAGTAAAGTTTCCCGTTCCAAGACATTCATTCTCTTTGATGTAAATTTACCTCTGCTTTAATCATTAATCTACTAGCATAGGGTATGGGGTATCAATACCGCTTATAGAGCTGGCGAACACCCACAGACAATTCAAGGTAATGGTTATTTAAAATTGGTAAAAAAACTAGGGTGGGCCAAATGAATTTTTTTTCTGTTTTTTTTTTATTCGCTATACCACGGAAAACTTGCCTCTACAATAACTTAGNGTGGGCCAAATGAATTTTTTTTCTGTTTTTTTTTTATTCGCTATACCACGGAAAACTTGCCTCTACAATAACTTAGTAAAATGTAAAAAAATATATATATACATATTTTTTTTTACGTCTGGAGGTATTGCAACGACCCTCAAATTTGAGAAAATATACAATTTTTATCATTTTTCTAATAAATTTAAACAATTGAAATAACTTCTATAACAAGTAACTATAGACATATTTTAGTAAAACAAAGAATAGGAATAATAAATAAATGAAACAAATAATACATTTTACAATTTATTAGTAGCGTATTACGTTTAGAAAGAACATTTTTTTTTNAATAAATAAATGAAACAAATAATACATTTTACAATTTATTAGTAGCGTATTACGTTTAGAAAGAACATTTTTTTTTTTAAATTGACCAATTTCCATTGAAATAAAAATTATTTTCCTGTTCCTGTAAAATTTCAGCTTGTAATGNATTTTTTTTTAAATTGACCAATTTCCATTGAAATAAAAATTATTTTCCTGTTCCTGTAAAATTTCAGCTTGTAATGAAATATAGTACTTTGATTGTCTTTACTTTCTTTTCATTGATTGAAATAAGATTTTATTGAAAAATTTGGCATTTAAGTTCTTGAGAGGAGTGCAGTTCTTATAAAACCATCTCTGGAATTGGAGCCGACGACTTTTTGTGATGCCTCGGTTACCAGCTTCACGCATCGTTCTACTGCTTCGATGTGACATGGGAATTGGTCAAATTCTAATCAGCTGCTGTTCTATCTGATTTGACCCTAGACCAAATATCTTGATCGGTGACTCTTGGCAGCAAAGGTGGTGGTGAAAGTGTAGTAGTGTAACAGTGAATCATTTCGATGTGGTATGTACCTGTAGCTAGGAAATTGATTTTGGATGGTTCAAAACTCGTGATTGACTTTCTTTTAGAAGATAAATTTCTAGCCTTTATAAATCTTCTGAAACCTAACTCTCTTATATCATCCCTTTTAAATATGTGTTTCTCTCAATTACTGAGTCTATGACTTTCAGCAAGTTTTCGGGGAGGAATCTTGACGATTTTATAACTACTAATACATGTTCTGGTCCATTTGTGAATTATTTACATTTTTTTTGTATGAAACCGTACAGATATGTATGACATTAGGAGAAAAGAAACTAAGATCTTCTGTTCTTCTGTTGGGTTTTCAATACTTAAATGCAATAGGAGAACTATGTTCGCCGTTGCTAACCACCTTGTGTGGGAAAGTGTGCCAGGCTCACGAACAGATAGATTTTATAGCAGAACTTATGTCCAGCAGGTACTGCTGATCTTTGCTTAAAATTTGCCGGTCAATTTATGGAATCTCACACTCAACACTGTCAAAATTTACCGCAGGGAGTTTTTCACATTTTCTGAGCTGTGTGCCAATCGGACCACTAAATGATTTTGGCCCAGTCGTTTCAACATCTAAAGTTTGAAATAAATACCGGAATGGCATTTCATTGAAATGTAAGAGGCACACCTTCCACTGTAGTGGTCTTTTAATTTGTTCTTCAGTTGTGCAAATAACACTGGTTTTCCACACCGTATTAATAACGGTGCCATCACATCCAATTACGTCCAGTTCATGAAGTGAAAATCCAGGTTCAGTGAGATTACTACTGGCAATGTTTTGAGCAGACCAAGAAGAGGGTGAAACATGACCAACGTACACAGAGCCTGGTTCTTGTAAAATTGAGTAATATTCCTGTTTTATGGTTTTTTGAAACATCTTTGAGTTAACTTTTTCAATCACTAGAGTGTTATCCTTCCTCCCATCAAAATATAGTCCTTGAAGTGGATCATGCTTGNTGAGTTAACTTTTTCAATCACTAGAGTGTTATCCTTCCTCCCATCAAAATATAGTCCTTGAAGTGGATCATGCTTGCCTTGTTCTGCATTTGAAGTTCTGAGCGGTTAACAATTTTTTCCCTTCTAAGTCAATTTTTGTCAACAACATGGGTGTGGTCATCATCAGTTACGATGCCAAAATCTTGTAAAATACTTGAGACGATAGCTGCCGCTGCTCTGTCTGATAATCCAAAGCGATCACTAGTCAGCGCAGTATTTTTCAATTTAATGCGCATCTGCCATGGTGACTTAATTNTGAGTTAACTTTTTCAATCACTAGAGTGTTATCCTTCCTCCCATCAAAATATAGTCCTTGAAGTGGATCATGCTTGTCCTTGTTCTGCATTTGAAGTTCTGAGCGGTTAAAAATTTTTTCCCTTCTAAGTAAATTTTTGTCAACAACATGGGTGTGGTCATCATCAGTTACGATGCCAAAATCTTGTAAAATACTTGAGACGATAGCTGCCGCTGCTCTGTCTGATAG
The DNA here is from genome assembly GCA_002778355.1 of Clitarchus hookeri. Taxonomy (NCBI): domain Eukaryota; kingdom Metazoa; phylum Arthropoda; class Insecta; order Phasmatodea; family Phasmatidae; genus Clitarchus; species Clitarchus hookeri. The sequence continues at coordinate 177,023 of NQII01002262.1, read as the reverse complement.
TCCAAAGCGATCACTAGTCAGCGCAGTATTTTTCAATTTAATGCGCATCTGCCATGGTGACTTAATTTTAGGATTNGTCCAAAGCGATCACTAGTCAGCGCAGTATTTTTCAATTTAATGCGCATCTGCCATGGTGACTTAATTTTAGGATTAAATTGTTCAAAATTTTCATCCTTGTCATCTTCAATGTCTTCAGATGGCAGGAACGTTTCTGCATCTGTATGTTTAAAGCAAAGATGGCTGAGATAATAAATCAATATTGGACTGAGTTATTTTGATGTTTAACCAACTTCCTATCATGTCTTTGTGTCATTTGGTTTTTGTTTCCTTTACGTCCACACTTCCAATTTTACCAATGCAATGCATTGTTTGGAAGTACAAGAATTTTAGTTCAATGATGGGTATCTTTTTTTCTTTTCCACAGTTACAGATAAGAGAAACAGGACACTCACAAACCTTAGTGACCATTTCACAATAGCAGTCTAATGTTATTTTGCACTTACACGCAGACGCATCAAACAGTAACAAAGTTTTTTTTTCTTTTTTTCAACTCTCTTTTTGAACTTTTCCTTTTCCTTATAAAGCTTAAAGGACTTCATAAGATTACAATATCTGTCATGGTATGCATTTATTAACTGAAAAATTCTGTAAGGCGTTACTGTTGGTATTGAAGCTTTATAAAACACAGATTTAACTTGTGGTACTACAATATTCGAAACCTGAGAAAAATTAACTGACCTGTTGTTTGATTTCAAGGCTTAGTTGTAATTTTTATGGAAACAGCACTTGTGAACGTCTTCATAAGTTGGAAGTTTATTCACAGATAACTCCTTTGGGTGGCCAAATAACGGGCAGTTAAAGTCGCTGCGAGTAATTTTCTTGGAAATTTCCATGACACAGTGGTTAATATGATCAATTAATGAAATCACTAATTAGTCGAACCAGTCTAAGAAACGCGATTAAAACTCACAGGAACAACACACCGCTAGTCTAGTAACCAACTGACAGAATCTGCTGTCTCACGAAGCACACGCATGCGCATCGTGCAGTGCATTGTGGGACGTGGATTTTTTTAATGCTTTGCGCTACCTTAAATTATGTTTTTTTACTCCAACGTGATTTATTGTCTTTCTCATAAATTTTTTCATCGTAGCAGTTTTTTTAATCTTTTTCATTATAGCTTTAAAAACGAATGGAAGGAAACTATTACTTTTTGAATAAATTTTAAATATCCAAATGCAATGCGCTACCGCCAAGACGTTTTTTTTTTTTTTTTTTTTTTTTTTTTTTTTTTTTTGCTAAGCTACTCTAGAGGTAAGTTTTCCGCGGTATAGCAAATAAAAAAAAAATTCCGCCCATCCTAATGTATACTGAATGATGGCATACATACTTTAACATATTGGTATATTTACTGAGTGTTGAGTTTTTATTACAATTATGACATTGCTTCCACTCCCACTCTGCTACTCCACACAAATTATGTACATTTTTAAGTAGTTGCAGCAGCACATTGTAGCGCATGAAAGAGGTATTTACTATCTGATCAGGTGTGTTGTTGTTGCTGATGGTGACTGGTAGGATACTGTAGCTCATGCAAGATGTGTTATTTTTCTTGTCAGGTGTGTGGTTGATATGATCTGTGGATATATCCTTTGTTGGTTTTCTTTGATAAGGCTCGGTATGCAGGTTGGAGATTTGGGTCATGCTGCCCATCTGTAAAATGCTTGCTTTTTACCAACAGCATACTGTTGCACATGCAAGAACCATATTTATGTTGCCAGGTGTGTTGTTGTTGGTGAATGGCGGCACTGTTTAATGGTGGCATGCTGTAGCCTGTGCAAGAGGTATACTTATCTTGGCAGACGTGATACCGATATGTCGTGATGTGTGTACTATTTCTCATTACAATCACTCATACTTGTGCATGGGATTTGTCGTTTGCTTTTCATCTCCAACCTGGGGTTTAAAGCCAATTTCTGGGAGGTTCAACGTTTATCCTAGCCAGGGTTGTGAATATGAAATTGAATTCGTATCGCACTAACACTGCAGTAACTGGTGGTCGAATCTTGCTGGCATTTACTTTTTATTTCTGCGCTGCACCCTTCTCTCGTCATTTACCTACACTGCTATCTTCTTCTGTGGTTGTCATCTTACTATGCTTTCCTTTTTCTTCTTAAGAATGGTTTTAGGTGGGTCGTTTTTCCCGTATGTAGATTCGTAAGCCGCCTGTGCACTAAGCTTGCAACGCCACTGGTACTTTTTATACGCATACTTCTACAAGACTTGTTTGCGTATAAGGAAATTTCCCGGTGATGTGTTTTACTGGTGTAGTGTACTGCCCCGATCCCAAGCCCGGGAGCCCATGCCGGCGGTAAAGTGTGGGGGCGATGCTGTGAACTTCATCATCCTTGTGAGAGTGAGAGAGCGACCACGCTGCTGAAGAAGCCGTGTAACTGTAATAAGATATTTTATACCTACACCTAGTTGTTACAAAAAAATATAAAAAAACTTTCCGCGCGCGTGCAACGTGACCTCTAGGACCGCGCGCGGTCAGCTTCCCGCAGACAAATTGGAGATACAGAAGTGCGCGCGCTCGAATGCACGGACGAGTTGGAGATACAGAAGTGCGCATGCACGCTCGCGTGTGATCGCCGCGCACGTAAGTTGCTGCGCAATTGGCTCTGTATGGATGCATTGAACTTTTATTTGAAGACACGACCTACCCAAATTTGAAATATATATTCATATATATATATATAATTTTCAGAATGATTGAAGGATGGCATTTTTTTTATATGTATATTTTTTATTTTAGTCGCGGCCTGTCTGTGTGTGCGTATGCATGGATGCATGCAAGTTACATGCGAATTCAGTTTTTTAATTAGTTGCCAGCTCTAGCGCAGAACAGAATATGCATAGTGCAAGTGCTATTAATTTTTATGTATATATTTTACACACACACAAAGTGTGTGCGTGCGCGAGTGGTACCTGCGATGTTTTTATGTGTATTCGACATTAAACATCCTCTTTTTTTGCTTATGACAAATTTATTATCTGGGGTATGTGTGAGGCGATGCTAGTATTTATTAATTTTTTTCTCCTAATCATGCTATGGCGATTTTATATAAATAAGTTTGGGGCCTGTAATTTTTTTTCTCAACGCCGGGATGGAAAAAACGATATATGTATTCGTCACTAAACAAACTTTTTTCCCAGACGTAGCAATGGTCTTATGGTCAAGAACTTGAATGCCAACCGAAGGGGTGCCGGAACGACCCCGAATGCATTCGTTATTTTTTGAGTTGCAAAAAAACACCAACTAAAACAATTCCAGTGTTCCTAGCGGCCACCATCTGAACTAAACTTGCCGATTATAGCACGCCCCTGGAGGCAATGTGATTATCAACACACAAAATTGGCCCACCGATACCAGCACTCCTAGCTGCGAATGGTAGAACTTAGCACACTCTGGTGGTGGCTACAAGAATTTAAGATGTCAGCCTGCAGCAGACGACAGGCGGCAGGCCTCGGAATTAAAAATGAACGTGGTAAAAAGCAAGAGAGAGATAGAGAGAGAGAGACAGAGAGAGAGGAAAGCGGTGGAAGACAAGAGGGGATGAGAGAATAAAGGAGACCAGAAGGATTATGAGAAAACCAAGGGATAGAGCAGGCAAGAGGAAAAGTGTGTGGGAGAGAGATACAGGAAGTAATGAGATAGTATGAAAAAAAACAGTAATGCCAGAGCATGAAGTAATAGAATCTGAATGCAAGAGTATGAAGATGAAAAGTGTAATGATAGAGCAGGAAGTCAGGAATAGGGGAAAAGGTGAATTCTTAGTGAAAAAAGGAAAATTCCTAGGAAAAAATAAGATAGCTCTGCTGACGAGGAATGGCAGTGAAGGATATTTGACCTGACATTATCCAAGATGACCGCCGTGGTACCGCAGCACCGCTTCCTGAGGCCTGGTGTCCCGGCTCTGTCCATTTCATTCTACTAGCACGCGTGCCACCAGTCCAGCCCGCAGCTGACGGCGTCAAACCGTCGATGCAGACAGGTCCACACCCGTTGCAGCGCTTGAGTGTCGAGCCAACAATGTGGACGAGGTTGTACGGTTCGTTACGGCCATGCGGACAAGATTGCGGTCATTCCGTACTGTGGTCACATTGCGTGGTCCAGTACCCGCTCGTCGCTGCGTACGACCTTCTTCTATTCATTGATGCTACAAATACATTACTGTCGTAGCAGGATGCCTGTATGAGCCGAAATGTCACGGTATGACAAACCCGTTTCCCGGAGACAGATCATTCTACCCCGAACGAACTCACATGGTGATATGGCGCTCTTTGACGTCGACGAGGCATACTGGCACTTGCTTTCACTTCGTTTGATGGCTCTTCACTGATTGAGCCTGACGTAAGACGGACTTGTCCGGTCACACAAGAGAGGGCGCTGCTGGTACTAAATGTAAGCCGTCTCTCTGAAATCATTATCCCTTATTGCTGGTAAACTATTCTACACATCCTCCGAGTTTGGATTTATTTGGGCTATTCTTGCTTGGTGTTGCCATTTTCACAGAATGTAGTGTTTTGTGGGATTTATTTACGACTTGAAATGAGCAAAAAGGCAACAACAAAACTCCTAATCATGGTATAGCGTTCTGCTGTTCAGCAAACAATTGTCTCAATCACCATGATGAATCCAAATGTTACTCACCGAAATGCACGTATTTTTCACAGAAGTAAGAAACGAAGGCAACACGACTGTACTATATATAACACTTTATAAAAACCGTCATTTTTATGCGTTAAACATTTAAGATAATTTTATTATTAGAAGAAACCATTATATTACGAGGTGTTTCAATATTGCAGATACGAACTGCAGGGGGGTACAGAGGAAAATAAAATGAAGATAGGGGTCCCAATAAGCATAGGTCCGGCCACAGAGGACGGGAGTTTCGCTTGTAGATCCCTTGCCATGGACTGAAGAACTGTGAGACTTGACACGGCACGTTTTATTATTCTCGCTGAAGTTGACATGCCCAGCCAAGAATTTTCTCGCCAAGATCGTGCCGTCACTCACCAGCACTGCTTGCACCACCAATCTGTCCACATGGACATAGTCGAGGAAATCACTTTGATAACTTATTAGCCAAGGTTACTTACACTGTACACCTAAGTAGCTTGATAGCGAGATGCTTCCCACCGTTTTGTGTCATTGTATTCTCCGGAGATTTTGACTGTACGCTGAGGTACTGGAAAATGTATTAATGTGGTCACCTATTGGCAAGCAACCAATTGTAAACATGCGTGTTTTCAGCTGCGTGCTCCAGGCGGTTTTGCGTTTAGCTTAAACTGGAATAAGGTGGCCGCGGTGACGCAGCGGCTACGAAATTATCTTCTATCCAAGCGAACCGGGTTCGATTATCGGCGGGGTCACTTCCGGATTTTCGCTCATGGGAATGATGCTGGGCGACACCGATTGTCGGCGGGTTTCCCGGGGAACTCCCGTTCCCGCCGCCTTTGCATTCCGGTGCTGCTCCGTACCTATCTCGCTTCACCCTCATAGGCTCTCAAGAGGCCGATGTTAAGAGCCACCAAACCTCTCCACTTTACTCCATTCCACTTGATTGAAGAAGTACTAGATGACTTCCGGATACGTATTTACTGGGACATTCTATGCCATTCAGCAAGCGGATGTTGTGGTTTCCTTTCCCGCAAAAATTTAGATTCTGTCTGTCTAATTTCTACGTAATAATCACGAGCCGTCTTCATTTGGAACACAGAGAGTTATTTATAATGGTTTTAAAATTAAATTATTCTTGAAAATTATTACAACAATTGCCGTTGTATTGCACTTAAATTCATATAAATGTTTCGAAAAAGTGAGTAGATTATTAATGGTTAGTAAGAAATAAGGCAAAGGGTCGAGGGACAGGGGTGTCAGCTTTATTCTTGGAAACGAACTTTTCAGTTACCTTAAGATTTGTTTGCGTAACACTTAACATCTACAAAAATTAAATGCCCTAAAATTAAAAATAAATCAATCCATGTAAACTTGATGTTGCACGCTTGGTTTTTGTCCTGAATAGCTACTACCATAACATTCGTTAACGGCAAAGATGATATAAAAGAGGCAAAACGCGAAAAAGTGGTGTTTTAGATACAGTATAATGTCAGGCTGGTAACTCTAACAGCGCCGGTTCGCGCCCAATGCCCATTGAGTAGTATTACATATTGTAAGGCAGGGCAGCCTATTTTTGCATTGAAAGTAAATAAACATCCTTTGTAATTGCAGAAATTTGTACTTTTTTATGTATTCGTTAAATTTTATTTAAACATCACTAACAAAAAGTGGCAGAACGTGGTTTATTCCTTGGCGTTACGTACGTAAATTTTGACATATCAACACATGTTCAATGTTGTAAAATATCAATAAGCCTATGGTTGATTAATTACTGGTATTAAGTTGGCATACGACTTATAACATAACGTTGGGCAAACGAATATCGAAGAGTAATTTTGATGTTGAGACAACATTAACATTCCAATGTTGGCCCATCATTAGAGTTAAGTTTGGGCCAATATTCACACAACCAAAATTATTGCTTGTGTATGCAGTAGGTGTTAGTAATTGATTTTTGTATGTACAGTCATGCATACTGAAATGCAGACTTCTGTTCAGAATCATACATTAAGGCCTGCTCAACATAATTGTGTTTTACACAATCAGAAGAAAGATTCAGTTATATATTGTGGTGCAAAATTTTTTGTAGTGTTATTGTTTTTAATATAAATGTGTGTTTATTGTATATATATTTTCCTAGCTGTGTTATTAGATGGCACACATGTTAAGAATTCTTATTGTAATAGCAAACTGGTGGACAGAAGAATGCAAACAAAGTGTATTTATTTAATAGCACATTTGAAATCAACAAATTGTCTTTTCTTAAAATTAAATTTAAAAATGTTTTTATAAGTGAAAATAATAAATTAATTGTCTAGAAAACTTCAGATCATTTCAGGTGGAAAATAATAGTGTAATTATAACAAAAATACAAGTTTTGATATGGAGATACCATCGCACTTCTTCTGCAGTCCCCTTCAAAGACATATGAGCCCAAGCTGTACTGTTAATTCATTCTCACCATCATAACATTTCACTTGCGTCTGTTACTTGTCCTCTAGGTAGGTAAGTAGGGATGCAGGTAGGACTTAACCTCTCGTTGACAGCGAGGTCATCAGAGACGGAGAAATTTGCACAGAGAAGCAGGAGCGGTGAATTTGTCTACCATGGATAGTTAGTTATAAGGAACCATTCCAGCATTCGCCTGGAGTGATTCTGGGAAAAAACGGAAAACCAAAATCAGTATGGCCGTGCCGGGAATCGAACTCAGAAGCACCCGAATAGCAGTCCGAATTTTAAACACTTCGCCACCTTGCTCGGATTGTCCTATAGCAGGGGTGGTCAACTTGATTAGACCCAAGATCTACTGTTTACCAATTACATACTTCTTGAAATTTTAAATGAAACAGTATAGTTCATTATACAATTGTGTAGAATTTTTTATTTTATTAAGAGGGAAAACATAAGACTGAAAATTATTATTATTAACTACTTATTTATATTAGTGCGAGCATTGCGTCTGAGCATCTTCTGCTATATTATCAAAGTCAGGTTTGTAGTTGGAAATTGCCAACCTTAAATAATCCAATGTATGAGCATCTGTCAAATGAGAACGGTTCTTATTTTTGTTTGTTTTAAGTAGGAAAATGCTGATTCACATAAATATGTTGAACCAAAACACGGATGCAGTTATTCAACACATTTCTTCAAATTTGGATATTTCTTGTTTGAATGCAATGCCCAGAAATCTAGACCTGCGGGTGACCTTGCTTTTAGAAATATGTCGTAGCGCAGAGTAATAATTTTGTTTTGAAATATCATGTGGTCCATTAGTAATGTATCTGCAATTTTTTTTAGCCATTTTATAGATATCGCTATGATCAATGGAATTATTAAACGGATAACTGATGAATTTCACGAACTTCTCAATTTTTTGAAATCACTAAAGCGAATTTCGAAGTCTGATACCACTGCCTTAATTTCTGCCATGTACTTACCAAGAATGAAATTGTAGGTAGGATGTTTTTCCATATGATCCTTGATGTTTACAAATTGTTGAAATATTTTCTTTTCGATGTCAACTATCATAGACGTTGTTTGACTTTTGAATGCTGCAATATAACTCATAATTTCTGTTACTGTTTTATTCTTGCCTTGTTGTTCCAGATCTAATGTGCTCAGTTTTCCGGTAAAATCTGCTAAAAATGCTACATCACATTGCCAGTCTAAATCACGCAGTTGCTGATAATCATCACACCTCTCTTCAAGAAATTTTATTATTTCATCCAATAGATCTCGAAATATTTGCAAAAACTTGCTTCGACTCAACCACCTTACGTCAGTGTGCAAAGCCAAATCTGGTTCCTTCTCATCTTATTGATGTTTAAAGAGCCGCCTTTGGAGACATTTTTCTTTTATGGAATTTACAATCTTGAAAGAAATATCCATTACATGTTTTGTGTTTAGTCTGTTACTAGCCAATACTTGTTGATGAATTATGCAGTGATAGCTAATGAAGTTTCGAAAGTCTTCGTCTTTGTGACAAAGAGCAATAAAACCATTATGAATACCTGTCATTGCAGGAGCCCCATCAGTTGTCATTGATACGAGGTTATACAAAGGTAGCTTAATCTTGATAATAAATGCTTTGAATTCCGTGAATATATCAAGGCCACGAGTTTTCCCTTTTAAGGAAATCATACTTTGCAGTTGTTCTTTAATCGAGAAATCTTCAAAGACCATCCGAATAAAAAAAAGTTATTGTGCAGTATCAGTGATATCTGTCGACTCATCAAGTTGTAGCGAAAAAGCAAAGCAGCGGACGATATGTCTTTGTACATGTTCGTTAATGTTTTTACTCATCGTTTACATACGGCACATAACTGTATTTCGAGACAGCTGTAAACCATGAATAGCTTTTTTAATTTCATTTTAATTTTTCAAATTCACGAACAGCGAATCTGACACTGCTTCCAAAATTTCCTTGATGTATTCTCCATCGGATAAAGATTTGCACTTTTAGCAATTCTTTAGCTTACTTGGAAAGAAGCTTCAGTTGCAGCCTTACTTTGCTCAATAGGCCTAGAAAACATGTTTTCTTGGACTGCTAATTGCGATTTCAATGCTTGCAATTTACTCTTTCTTATTTCGCTGTTAGGTGAAAAATCTGTCAAATATTTAATATGCATTGTGTTAAAATACCGTTCTTCATTTCCTTTTTTTCGGTATTGCCACGAATATATTGCATATTAAGCAGCAACAATTTTCTTTCACAATAGTAAAGAAGTTGTCCAGTTCCCATTCTTGGTGAAAGTGATACATTTTTTTATGTCTTTGGAGCACATTTTTCAACGATCTATACAATAAAATTAAACTATTAAGATCATAATTTGTATAATGATGAAAGTAGAAATATCCCACAACAAAATGTGAATAAAATTTATTTTCGTAATGATGGCACAAAGTTAGTGAGTGAACATTATTTTTAAGTTTTTTTTTTATTTACGCTTTTGGTAGGTATCCACTTACTACGTGGGTAATTCGCTTGATCCACCGAGTAAATAAATAATTGTTTTATAATACACTGCAAAAAACAGCAAATAATATATTTAACTAGGTATATTATTGAGGGGTTCGTTTGCAATAGTAACAATATCGAAAATGTTATCTTACTTTATTTGATGAACCTTCAGAACCATTTCTTTCTTCATTTGATGTTCCTTCAGCATTTCTCTTCAACCACTTATCCATAGCGTATGAGGCGTGATGCAGAGTCTAATCGTGATTTACATCGGTAGTCGTTGACGTCGTAACTGCGCTAGTCCCTGTCGTCAACTGAATGGATTTACACTCTCCCCGCCCCCGCGCCCAACACTCTTCACGCATATTGTCCACCGCGTGCCGAAAACAAAAGAGAGCTACTGCGTGGAAGAGAGGATAAACAACGTGATGGAACGGCAATTGAAAAGTGATACAAGATGATGTGCGCAGCTGTTAGTGATTACGTTGCGCAGTCTGTTCTACGTATTTATATTTTTTGCCTTGCCACGATCGACTGGACTAATTGCCGCGATCGACCGGTCGATCACGATCGACCGGTTGGCAACGCTTGTCCTATAGGATATGCACATTAAATTTCTAACGCTTTGAAATGCCACACGTGGTCACCAAACCCGCTTGAGACGTATTTATGTTCCTAAAATGGTTACGGAGTGTAAAGCGCTGCTTGTAGGAAAAATTATCCATACAGAGATATTAAGACTAGTCTTTGCAATCGCACCATTATCTTGTTTTACTTACAACCGCAAAATCGTCCGCCGCTGAACTGCGCGATGTGTGAAATACACACCACCTACAGTTAACGGAACAACGACCAAAGGTCTATAAGACACTATGTTTAAAAAATGGAAGAGGTGAGTAGTAGCAAAGAAGGGTATGGTCTGGCTATATCCGTTTTTAGTAGCATTATATTTTTAATGCAATGGTTTAAAGTGGAGATGACAAAATCGATTCCTCGATACCCCCGTTTATTACAGGTATCCAAGAATCGAGAATCGAACCTTTAATTTACTTGTCCACCATGACATGAATTTTTGAGGTTATGTTGCACAGCAACAGGTGTTTTGTTTTCCACACAGGCTGAACCTGTACCGAACTCATATTGATTGACAGGGAAGAAAGTATATTTTTCCCAGTCCACGCAAAATTTCTACTTAATTAAAGCCGAAAATTTCCGCTACTATCAATTTTCGAATATATTTTCTTATTACCCGTTGTAAATATTATTTATTCCCGTCACTAGAAATTGCATTCAATGATGGTGTGACTATGAAATAATTAATATAATATTCGTACCTTCAATACAAACTACACTAAACAATCTATTAGGGAACCATACTTAAACTGTTAACAAGCCGAGCTACAAATTTTCTAAGATAACTTATAAGCGGCCTTTTTTTTTTAGCCCTTAAACCATTAAACCCTATTAAGATTTCAGCGGTTATTGTATGGGAAAGCATCACATTTTGTACGTCGGCAGTCATGTTAGTAATGTGCGGACTGTGGAATGTAAACAGTAGGCAGCAGTGGTGCCATATTTTCATGAAAGTGATGCGTCGCGCAACGTTTCCACACCAAATACATACTTTTGTGTTAAATTTTTTCTTTGTAATATTTCAAATGTTAATATAATATAATAAAAACATTATCCATCCAAACAACACAGCGAAAGATTGTTCAGCAAAGATGGTGTAATATGTGATACTTAAAGTAATAATTTCAACTCTGAGAGACTGAAAATGTTGGTCTTTTTAAACAAAAACTTAAAAATATTCTTTAAATATCGGCAAATTTCATTACGAGTTTTTTTTTCATACTTTTACTTTATATTATAATCACATTCTACTTATATTTATAAGATTTTGGTTCATTTTTCATGTTTGACAGGTAAGAAACGGTATACATCAAAATATACATATTTGTGTAAAAGTTGATTTATTATTTTTGTATTTTCATGTTTATATTCTTAGTAAGTAAAAGCTAATGATTTTTTTTTTTTTTTTTTTTTTTTTTTTTTTTTTTTTTTTAGTTCAAAAGATTTTACTGACAAAATCTTCTTGGATATGTAATTGGAATCGAGGTAGATTTTATGCATAGGTATAGAGAATCGGAATCGAGAATAATTTGTATTGTGACATCCTTAGTTTGAATTACTGTCCTATTAGATCAATCACTTGTATTGCCTTTTCCCACGTTTGTCTCAGTTGTGTGTCACTAGCTTTCGCATGTTTTGGTTCCCGATTCGAATATTTCAAAGATTCCCATGATGGTAATATGGTGGACTCGGCCAAAATGTTGGTTTTCTTAGTGGTTCTCCTGTTTCCTACCCCTCATTCATTTTTTCGTTGGTAAAGCCCCTTGTATCATTTCACATTGCCCGTTCGGGCTGGCTACAATTTCATGTGTCTATCCCAGTAGGGCGGCCAGCTTACATGTAGGCCTATTGGTTTTTGCATTGTTGTATTTCATATATATTGCTTAACCTTTGTTAAGATGGGAACAAACATGCCTACTTACGTTTCACTTTACTTAAGATGTATTGTTATTAAGGAATAGGGATGAAAATACTCGATGTAAAACCACCCAGTTCACAGTAATTCTGGTTCGAAACAAGGACCTTCCGAATTCGAGTCATATGTATTACCCTATGGCGGGACATGTCCTGGTGACCTAACTCTCATTAAATGCAGCGTGTGTCGTTAAAGTCGTATTGTTTGGAGCTTTGCAACAAAGGCTCCTGGATGAACAAATACTCAATCTTAACAAGTATGCTAGTTCACACGTTACTCTCATAAACTGACTTGTGGAAAATTACGAACATTATTATGTAGCTGTTCTCCTATAACTGTCCCACTGCAATTAAGTTGAATGAATGGAACTTATTTCGAGGAGAAATGTTAATTGGTTAAATGTGAAAGTATCTCGTAAGATCAGTAATATTTTCGAAATAGCTTCTTTGACATGGATGTTAAAATTACAATATTTACAATAAAGACAGGATGTTCATAGCCTCGTAATTAAGGATGCATTTCCGTAAGATATATAACTTTTACTACATCTACTATCTTATATGTTTCTTAGCGTTACCTAAAATATGGTAATGTACATAAATATAATTTTAGTGTTTCATGTGACATAATCTGGCAAGTGATGAAAAGTACTACTTTTTATGTTTATTTTATGTGCAAGATAAATTTAAAATTTTCTTTTCCAGGAAAAAACTGAATATTTTAAAATATCAATATACTGGCTATGTACGTATGTGAGTAGAGTGCAACATATGTTTTACTAACACAGGTCGTACTGCGGAAAAAAAGAGTCACATATCCATTAAAACAAAAATAAAAATTAATAAATAGCTTGTGGGGAGTGCACCCAGGGCAAGGCGACACCCTCCGAGTGACGGTCTTTCCAGCTGGGACCCGTAGGTGACCGTCATCCCCGAGCATGATAGAAGTGAAGCCCTAGAATAAGGCGGCGATGGAATGCAAGGGCGGGGGAAACAGGAGAGCCCCGAGAAAGCCCACCGGCAAGCGGAATCGTCCAGAGCGATTCCCACATGCGAGGGTCCGGGAGTGGGCCCACCGGGGATCGAACCCGAATCGCCGTGGTTGGAGGCGAGCACCCTGGACACTACGCCACCGCTGCCCCTAAAAGAAAAATAAAAGCACACAGCAAACATTTGTTTACACTTTTAGATTTGGTCACTCATTTTGAGAAACTGCTGACAATCTCTGAATATTTAAAAGTTATCACATTCTTTTCTGCAGTAAGGTTAAGTAACATAATAAAAATGTTCTGCGGACATAAGCCATTGCAAATCTGTGTTGCCACAGTACACCTTAAGTGACATAAAATAAACACTCAATACCAGCTGTTTTTGACAGATATATGAAACTGAAAAATAAACAAACAAGGAGATATAAAACATTTTTTTTTACACAGAACCTTAATAAAAACAACAGGGCGAGCAAACGAACAACGAAGACACTATATATAGATACAAGCAAAAAATTATGGATGGCGAACACACGGGCGGAGTGGTACGTATGTGAACAAAAGACAGATGGAACGATGAAGAAAACACAGAAGATTGGTTGTTTTGGTAACCAGTAGTGAAACCGGGAACTGGCATCAGTTATCTTCAAGATATAGTGTCGTATGCCCGATGTTACTTTTCATTTATCTACTTATTACTATTGAAAATTATCATACGTAGAAGACACCAATACCCGGCATGGAACTCTTATTAATACATAATTCCGAAAACTTGAAAAGGAAAGNAAGAAAGGGAAACTTATGTATCAGTGATCCAACAATTTTACATTTATTTGTAACTGCCTACGCAGCGGTGTTATTCGAAAACGACTCACTAAATAAACCCATTGAACTGCAAACAGGGTAGGAAAATAGCTGCTTGAGGAACCCAAAATCATATCAGAGAATAATTATCACCGTTGCCGGTAGTTTAAGTAGTGTAGGCTTACCATTGCAACTATAGAAGGTAACATAATGAAGACTTAATTTTTTGGCGGCCTACTAGAGAGTTATCACTAGTATCTGTTAGTTGTGACATGGTCATACGGTAGGAAATGCTGTAGCGAGATACATTTGAGTAACTTGAAATTCTTACTTCGAACATGTGGTTATTCTGTGTAGGACACTCGAGCAGCTTTGCCCTTAGACAACCAAATCTGTACAGAGTGTGTGTTTAGGATAATTATGCAGCCAGGAGAGCAAATACCTTTACTAAAAAATTCCAGCGGTCAGTGGCGACTGTCAACCGAAGATATTTACTTATGATGAAATTCGGTATTTCGCTAGCAGCTTCTCTCCCCCGCCATAAGTTCATTCGGAGCTGACAAGCTTCAACAAATTCTCGGAATACTCTCTACCCGATGTTGCCAAGTTGTCTTTACGAATCACGCTAACCCTATTTCCCTAACGACAGTTCAGCTGGAAGATGGTTTTGGTCAGACATGTAGACGGAATATTTATCGTAGGAGGTTGACTTATCATGTTATCTGCGGCCGACAGTGTTCATTTAAAAGCTTAAAAGTGGAGGTAGGAGGCATATGCCACAATGTTTATTCTGAGCGAGGAAGATAAATTATTTATTCCTTTGACCTTTAGTTAAACAGATATTATTTAAGAGCCTTCAGCCTATAACCCACCATTATTATTTTGGGGTTTCCATGCATTTAGAAGAAGTTAATTTAATGGGACTCTATACATTCGAAATGTAGTTCCAAGATTTTATTAAGTAATTCACAATAATAACAATTTGTATTAGAACCTAAGGCGCGTATAATACGAGATTACAAACAATGTAAGTATTTCATTTCGCATAACTGCAGTAAATTATGTCAGTTACAGGAAAGTAGTGCGGCCACTAAATATCTTTACGCCACGGCTGTCCTGTCGTGAAACTTAGTAAACAAACTTAATGTGTCTCTAACGTGTTTATAAACAGGATTGCATATGCATAATATGCTATTCGTAGAGAGGCATGAATCTTAGGTCAAAAAGTTCCAAGTTGTTTTAATTGTGCCTTTTAAAATTTAAGATTTTTCTATTCCTAATTATTGAGTATATGGTGTAGAGAGCTGGATAAAATAAATAGCATTAATGTAATAATTACTAGCCCGGAAATTTTTAAGTCTTGTTATGAGATGAAAGTAATGTTAATTTGTGATGTATCGATCTTTACTTGTTTAACAAACTGTAGATGAATGAAAACAATATTTACACTTCTTCCACTTTGTGTCAAAGCGAATATCTTCCTGCGTTTAACTCGTCCCACTTTTATTTCAGAAAATTGTATTTAAACACTTTATTACCCATAATTGATATCCAAGAGTTACGAGTTTGGACCTTACGTACAATGGCCTAGAATCAGTAACCCATCAAACTCATCTGACGATTATTATCCTCTCCGACGAAAATAGATTACCCCCAGATCGACCAAGATGATTTTACGATTTGAGAAAACTTTAAATTGGTGATCGTGAGTTCTTTTTCATCGGTCTCTAGGTTATTGTGTTTTATCTTGGGGGATAGAGGAAGCTTGCCGAAGCAGACAGAACAAGACTGGGTCGTTAAATACTCGTGGGTTTCCAACGCTCTTCATCTTTCGTTTCGTTTGAAAGTAATGAGTAAGTCGGTTGCTTGTTCCTACCTATGAAAGTCGTCTTTTAAAACCACAAATCGCGTTAAAAAAAATATATAAAAAAAACACCACAGATTTTTTTATGTCGTCACCGACGATTTTGTCTACCAGCTTCTCTATCACTCCCCTATGAAAGATTTTAGAATCTCACGCTAACCGAACGTATGAGCGTCGACAATAACAAGACTGCACCGATTAAGAAACTGAAGTTTTTATGCCATATCTCGAATACCAATGAACCGATTTTTACCAAATATTTTACACTTGTAGCGTTAGGGTAGGCCATGTAAACTTATATGTATTTAATGGCACAGACACTAATTTTCAAATTGATGGCTGTGTAAATATTTCAGGGTAGTGAACCCTATCATTCAAAACATCTGAAGTTGATGCTCGGAATCCCACCTCCGTGATGCGGTTGATTGCAAGCTAGCTTATTTTTACGAGTTTTCTGAATTCGAGTCCCGGGTAAGTCACTCGTGTATTTTAGTTGTCTTGGTACTGTTTCACATGTTTTTGGTTTCATCTCTAATGATATTACTGTTAATGAGATGTCAACATGTACCTACCATATAAGTTTTTAAGAAATTTACTATAATTCATTTACACCCATGTAGAGGAAAGGAGACTTATTAGATATAAGTAACCAGATTGTTTAATACTAAAATACAAATAAATCATAAATACAGTTTCCTGTCTATCTGTTGTATCATATATTACCCTATATGCACTTTAAGTTTAATGAATCATCCTCATCGTCATGTATTGCTGCTTCCAGTCCGTGTGAGCATTTCCGATTTGTGGTGAGAGAATTTTCACTCAAACTCACCGGATTCACAGCTCGAATATATATATATATATATATATATATATATATGTATATATATATACAACCAGATGCATTTAATAAATTATCTGAGTACAATAATACTTTAAAATTACAATGTAATAAACGATATTACATATGAAACTTGAAACTGGATGCTAATAAAAATAGGAGAATTCACGTGGGACAAAGTAATCAATAACAAAAACTACGAAGAAAAGGAATAAACTAAAGTAGAATGTAGGCATATGATAAATAAAAATAATTATATCTATATATTTAAGTATGAAATAGATAAGAGCCACGCCGGAAACTTAATTAATAATATAAATTATCAAAAAAAGGGCAAGGTATTTGAAAAATGTGGGGGTGGCAGATATAAATGGCTCTTAAATCATTATTGGATAGATTTTTTTACATAAATTTCATGTATAAATGCTCCGGAAAATATATTTTTTAATTGGTTTTAAGTTATAAAAGTAAATTATAACAAAAAAATATTAAGTTTAAAAAAAATTGCATTATTATAAAAAAAGTTAGTTATAACTTTCACTTTCATTAAAAAATTCAAATACTCGTCAAAATAAAAACATGCATTCAGCAGATAATCATTTTCTGATCCAGCACTTTTAATACCATCATTTCACATAGAGCTTTTATATACTGTATCCAGTGCGATATATGAAATTGTCACTGTTTTGAATTCCAATTTATCATCTTATTTTGACAGATCAGAATAGTAGAGGGATTATGTGGACTTTCGCACATCGGGACCTGGGACCGGAGCGTCAGAGCTGTAAGTGCTCTGTCATTCCGGTCGGCCAGCGGTCATCTTGAATCCAGATGACCTTGGTCCTGACCTTGTCCCCGGTAACCTTTAACCTTGAAAACCCAGAAAATCCTAAACATCCAAAAAATTCCACAAAATTACCGTACCTGCCGAAAGAATTACTCCTGGTCTACGCACCTTACGAAATTTCGACCGTATTCAAGTATTTGCCGATCTACCTGCAACAAGACGAAGACATACGGGACTGCCTCCCGTGCAAGGAGCGTTTCGAGGGATACACCAATTCGGTTCGTGACTCGCCGCTTCGCAGGGGTTGGTGCAAGTCCCACCGGGCAGCCTTCTCGACGTCTGCGCCAATGGAAAATGCTGTCCCCATTGAAGATGCCCTCCCCGTAGAAGACGCCCTCCCTATTGAAGACGCTCTCCCCGATGAATACGACTTCACCATGCAAGCTATCCACTAGCAACCTGTACCCATGGAAGATGCTCCCCTTCAAGAAATGTACTGGCAAACAATGCCCGGCGAGGAAACCAACACAGAACACAGGTGTGCAATGTGTATGGAACTCAATAAGGTTTTAAAAAACTTGTAAAAAATTAGTGAAACTCGGTTTATGCATGGGAACTTAATTTTTTTTATCTAACAAAAATTGTATGAAATGTTTTGCAACATCCAAGGTTTTCGCTCGTTGAACTCGTACACCATCAAGCACATTGTCACCTCGTACAGTGACGAAGATAAGAAATTTTTTTCACATTTTTACCGCTGTATCTACGGAAGCATCTCAACCGCACTACACAACAAACGTATACCCTACAGATGTATGAAACGCATGGACTAAGGTGGGAAGAGGGAAATATTCCATACGAGGAAATCCCGACAATGCTGGAATCTGCCATAATTCCCTATTACCCTATGTATGTGTTTGTAAGACGCCAATAGTCTGCGATTCGCTACGCGTGCTTCATCGGAAACAACTTCGTAGGCCTTCACAAGCATTGCTGCTGCCCGCCGTTTCGACAGCTCGTCGGGATGTACGCCATAATACTTTATGAATGCAAAAATCAAAAATATTTCTGTTCTCCATGCAACTCTGAAACTCCAAGACTATGGAGTTATGATAACCAGAGTTACATTAAAAAAAACTGCGAGGAACCCATGGTACATTAAAAATATATTTTACATTTTAAATGCCTTCCAAAACTCAGAGAAAAAAATATGTAAAAAATTTTCCTTGTATTATGCAGAAGAATAATAATATTCTGATGTGTGCGAATATATAAATGTGTTTTAAAAAATACGTTTTCTAATATCGAGTTATCTCCTCCTCATGAAGTTAAAAAACACCGTTGGTAAAAAAAAATACTTTGTATATATCAGTTTTGTTATAAACTAAAGAAACAAAAAAATTGAAATCTTCAATGAGACTCTGGCCATCACTAAAACAATGTGTGATGTATTTTACATGTGTAAACACAGTTATTAAAAAAATAAATTAACGATAAGGGGTAAACTTTGCAAATGAAGGTGGCCTCTAAAATTATGTTGCATTTCCGTAAGATATATAACTTTTACTACATCTACTATCTTATATGTTTCTTAGCGTTACCTAAAATATGGCAATGTACATAAATATAATTTTAGTGTTTCATGTGACATAATCTGGCAAGTGATGAAAAGTACTACTTTTTATGTTTATTTTATGTGCAAGATAAATCTAAAATTTTCTTTTCCAGGAAAAAACTGAATATTTTAAAATATCAATATACTGGCTATGTACGTATGTGAGTAGAGTGCAACATATGTTTTACTATATATAGAACTACTACAATACCAAGTTTACATCTTAACTATATATTTGATCCTTTCTTTAACAAATCTAAGAATAAAAGCACGGGTATTTAAAGAAAAAAATTAAAAATTCGTACTTTCTCGATATGTCTATAGAGGTGACGTAAATAAATGTTTACACTCTTTGAACGAGAATAACTGTAGCATTGACACAGATGGTTCGGATTTTAAGTTGGCGCCACATGCCGTATTCACTTCTTGGCAGCCGTGCATAAGATGTACTTTGCTCTTCTTGCTGAACATGCAGCGGGCGAGCGAGCGGCCCACCTGGAGCCTGAGAAAGGAGGCAAGCAGCATGCATACAGCAGTGGTTTCACTCGAGCTACGTTAAATTTATTATTCCAGCAGAGATCGATTGCTTATTCATGTATTATGTAAAACTTTAATATGTTGCAAAAAGAATTCACGAACGCGTATTTATTTTTTCATACAAAATTAATACGCTAGAAAAAAGAAACCCACATTTGTCTTTGGCTCATTCAAGAATACACACAAGGCACACTGACAAGAGGGTCCAGGGTCGATACTTGAGAAAAATATACATGTTACCATACTGANATGTATTATGTAAAACTTTAATATGTTGCAAAAAGAATTCACGAACGCGTATTTATTTTTTCATACAAAATTAATATGCTAGAAAAAAGAAACCCACATTTGTCTTTGGCTCATTCGAGAATACACACAAGGCACACTGACAAGAGGGTCCAGGGTCGATACTTGAGAAAAATATACATGTTACCATACTGANGAGAATACACACAAGGCACACTGACAAGAGGGTCCAGGGTCGATACTTGAGAAAAATATACATGTTACCATACTGATGAATAAAATATACCAATTACCATACTGATTTATGAAAAAAGGACAGAACAGACTTATGGGGACAAACAGAGAACATTCTTTAAATAATAAAACACTCGTCACATACATTCCAAATACATTTAAGACAAAATTAAAGCCAGCACATAGACAAAACATGATGTTAAGAAGTCTCTGCAGCTAAATAAAAAATTACTTTTTTATAATCGGTCTTAAAGATTTTAATATAAAAAATGTATTTAATAAATTATGCGTGTAGTCAAAGTGCTTGTAGGTTTACTATTGAATGATAAAATATTTTCCTACGCATATACGAGTAAATATAAGTACCGACAGCTCACCTGGTGGCTGAATCGTGACTTTAATGCCATGTATGTGTTGGAAATAGAAACTAACACAGAGGGCGCCTACAGCTCAACCTATTCATTAAAAAACATAAACAAATATGGCTGCCACCTGGTGGCGATATCTATTATTAATTCACTAGCGCCACCTAGTTGTGAAAACATATGAAAACCAAGACGGCGTCCTCCAGCAATGTATCAACAAATTACAAACGAAAAACCAAGATGGCAGGCTCCAACAATGTATAAACAAACGAAAAACTAAAAAAACCAAAATGGCGACATACAATAGAATGTGTTTAGGTGAGAGGTGGTGGTGAGGAGGGACCTCCGAAAATCTAAGTTTTTTAAAATATTATTTTAATAACGCATTTTTTAAAATAACATTTTAATAATAAATTTTAGTGATAATGTATAATACTTTTTAATAATAGATATACATTTATTTTTTATTTTTTGTTTTTGAGGTCAAAGGTTACTGGGGTCAAGGTCAAAGGTCTCCTGAGCCAAGGTCAGGGTCAAAGTCACCTGGATATAAGATGGCCGCCGGCCGGCCAGAATGACAGAACACAAACAGCTCCGACGCTCCGGTCTCAGGTCCCGATGTGTCAAAGTCCCCATAATCCCTCTACTTATAATCACAGAGATGTATCAATATTTAAAGGATACTGCAAGCGACATAAAATGGACATTACGTTTATTTTAAATGCCAAGCAATGAAATGCGATTGAATGGAATTGTTCTTAGATGACCTTTTAACGTATCACATAAACTTAATTTCCGTATTTGTATGGTTTTTTTTTTTTNAATGGAATTGTTCTTAGATGACCTTTTAACGTATCACATAAACTTAATTTCCGTATTTGTATGGTTTTTTTTTTTTAACAGTATATTTTTTGAAGTTATACAACAAAATTAGTATCGCAATGACTTCGTTAAACTCTAGNGTTTTTTTTTTTTAACAGTATATTTTTTGAAGTTATACAACAAAATTAGTATCGCAATGACTTCGTTAAACTCTAGCAGTATGTTTGCGTGAGTTTTCTTTAGTAGATTTCAGCAAACCGTACCGTAATTATGTTGGAACATATGGAAATAACTTATTATATCATCGTATTCGTAAAAGATATTGCAGCCCAGATATCTGAAATTAAGAGCTTGTTGTATGTGTGTATCATCTAAAATCATTTATATGTGAACGGTACATTTTCCAGTTAAAGTCATGTGTTTTTCTTGTAATAAACGATATTTTTTGTATTATATTACAAGAAAATAAAGCATAATTTTATTTTATCTCTTCGGAGTACATCGTCTGATAATTGGAGTATCGCCAGATCATCTAAAGTAAACACATTGTTAGTCCATAAATTTGCATTGATTTTTTTCAGGGTAAACGTATTATTTCTGTTTTCTTACAATGTTATCAGTGTATATATTATAGGACGGGATCCATTCTTCTTTCTTTTCTTACACTTGATCCACAAGTACATAAAATAACAAGATATGTGTGTGAATTAAAACACTTGGTCTTCACTTATATTTAATTATAAAATTTTAATGACATCAGATAAATGTGTTGGAAATCATTCCTCGCCCACTATTTCCTATTATTTAATTCTTAGTAAACCAATCAATGTCTTTGTCATTTTAATGTTCAAAATTAAGTGTCCATGCTCAGTGACCAAGCATCAACGACAGTCCATACATCTGAACCTACAGACATGGAATTTTAAGTGTGGCTTACCTTTATGGAGTAGGTATATTATATTTCAGGGTTTTTTTTATAATTGTGGTGCTAGCATTATAAAACAAAGAGAAATTATCTCAATTAGATATCTATTAAAGAAATGCAAAATCTTAATTATATTTTGTTACAGCGATATGAAAAGAATAAGTAAATTTTGTGATGTTTGTCATTCAGAAAACCAAACTGGATAATAAATTTTTACGTCTCTGCTACAATAATAAACAAACAGGTACTTGTACGATATGCATATGTCATATAAAACGACCTGTTATCTGTAGGTCGTTGCCCGCTTTCCAGCGTTATTTGCAATGGAGTTCTTTGGGGTTCCTAGTGAGACCATCTCACCCAAAGTAGAGCGCGTACTAGTCCTTTTTAGCCTACTTTCTAAAGGAAAGAAAGGCTAATTATATCACTTTCCTGTCTGTGTGTCTGTCTCTGTGTATGTATGTGTGTAGGGGGCGTGTTTGTAGGTGTATGTGAGAGTGTAGGTGTATGTGTGTAGGTGTGTATGTGTGTGCGCGTGCGTCACTTATTTCCAATTGTGAACGCGTCAACCGAATTTCACCAAACTCGGTACACATATAGTATTTAGTAAGGACACCTAAATATGATTTTTTTCAACTATGCCACGCAATAACTTTTTAAATGGCGGCCATTAAAAAAATTGGGGTGATATGCCATATCTCGGGAACCATTCAACAGATTTAAACCAAATTTGATATGCTGGCGGAACATCTAGCAGGCATACAATTTTGAGGTGGATATTGATGCTGGTCAGCTATTTTGAAACATAGCGCCCATTTAAAAAAAAGGTGGGCGTTTACTTATGTACTTGCGTTATAAGTTATACTTCTTTGGCGTGACTAAAATAAAATGTTATTATGTATGCAAATAATTTATGTAAGTAGGAAAACGATAAAAGGACCGAATAAAGGCAACAAATACAATTAATAAAGGTTTGATTAAAGAAATAATTAAATTAAATTAATATTTATTTTCATACAGTTGAAAAAAATATTAAAATATTGATTGTCATATAAAACTGAGTCAAATATAGTTAAATTTAATTAATCTATTTCCATTGATTCTTCTGATGGTGATTTAATGGGCATGTGAGTTACAAGCAGTTTGTGATAACTGAAATATGATACAAATAATCTTGTACAAACGTTATGCAAATATCGCGTAAATATAGCTTCAATGGTGGTGCCGTGTCGTGTTGTAGAAACTGTAGGGTCGTTATTTATGGATGGATGTAAATCCTCGTGCAAATACTTGATAAGTGGACCAGAATTTTCTAAGTTGAAATTGACGTTAAAATCTCCACTTAAAATCATCGGTAACTTATCCTCACCTCTACCCATATAGGCCCCTCTAACTGTTGTATATGGTTATAGTGTGCGTTTTGCGCCCGCAACTTCCGTTTCACTCTAAAATGTTACCCTCAACTCCCCAAAAGAAGTATAACTTTATAAAATAATAGTTACAAAAATTAACCTCAAATACTTGAAAACACTTTCAAAATTTAATTATACAATTTTTGTGACTAACAAATTTTTTACGGCATACTGTAAGTACAATTTATTAATAAGATATATATATTCACAGTAAATTACTAATATAAATTAATTGTTTTTCAATTTGCTTATTACATGAACTGATTTTCTGTCGTTTTTAAATATAACCACGCGCTATGTTGTGTACCCTGCGTTTGCATATAGCTAGACGATACGCGCAGGCGCGTTGGGTCATACCCCTACCACGTTCACTGTCAAAATTCATTACACTGTGCGCGCGCATCTTCCGCTGCACACTAAACCTTTACGCTCAACGCGCCAAAAGAATTATAACTTCAAAAATAAATATTTTACGATATATATAAAAAACTATTTCTATAATTCTCTCTCAATTCTACATGCAATTAATACTATGACGTTCCAAGTAAATGTATATAACTTAACCTGATTGGGTACTTATTTTAAAAGTGGTGGTCATAAAAATATTTTATGTTTATTTGGTATATCTTCTATAACATTTTAGCGATTTCAGCACATTTTGTGTGCCAAAAGTAACTATTAGAGGCATAATACGTACCTAGACATAACCACTATTGCAAGCTGTTTGGTAAGATAGCGCTATACGAATAAATAACGTTTTATATTTTATCTGGGTAACTAATTAACCTTTTCCTACCAAATTTGGCGAACAAGTAGTACTGACGTAGATGATGATAAGAGATGTGTTTTAAGTATGTCACACACCTACTTTCAAGATGGTATCTATATAGCCATTTTAGCTTAGAATGCTATATCGTTGAAACAATAGAAGCAAGTTCAACATAACTTTGTATGCTCGCAGTAGATATTAGAACTTTTAACTATATCTAAACGAAGCATCTTTTGTCCACCATTTCGTAAGATAGTGCCACACGAATAAATATAGTTTCTCTGTCATATCTCGGAAAGCAATTAAAAAATTCCTACAAGAATAGGCAAACAAATACTGCTGCGCAAAATTGTATATAATTGCTTGCTATAAGTACGTCAGCCTCTTATTTTCAAAATATTGGACATATAACTCTTTAGCTTTAAATGCCATGTCTTCGAAACCATGTTATCATGTCCGAATTATCTTTGTATGTTGGCAGAATATATTACAACTATCAACTGCATCTCTGTGGAGAATCTTTCACCGCCAATTTGTAAAATAGTACATTGAGAATAAATACCATTTTCATCTCATATCTCGGGAACAAATTACCAATACCTATCAAATTGTAAACCAAGAAAAACTGTGACAGATGACGTTAAGTGGTATATTTTAAAGATATCAGACACTTATTGTGAAAATTGCGGCTATGTAGCCATTTTAGTTTAGAATGCTATATTGTTAAAACCATGTAATCTATTCCAGTTTAATTTCGTATGCTGGTATTAGTTTTAACTATCAGAATTATCTACACAGACCATTTTTTATTCTCAATTTTGTAAGTTAGCGTCACACGAATAAATAAGGTTTTTATCTCATATCTCGGGAAACGCTCACCCCATTCTTAACAAATTTGACGAAAATGTTGTACTCTGGCGGGTCATATAAAAATATGTAATTTTTAAGTATGACGCACTTATTTTCAGAATGGCGGCTATAAAATAATTTTGGTTTTATGTGCTTTATCTACAAAACTATGTAATATATCTTATCTTTACTTTGTAGACTGGCAGTATTCATTAATTGAATATTCTAATTCATACCATTTTGTCCTTAATGAATTATGATCGTCACAAGTAAATTATGGTGATTTTATGCCATATATTTAGGACCAATAAACAGTTTCCCACCAAATGTTACAAATAATAGTGCTACATTATGGTATGTAAACTGACATGTTTGGGATGCGGCAGTTATATTTTAATGGTGTTAATATAGGTAATTAATTAAGTTTATTGTCTCCATTGATATTTTCCACAAAAGTCAACCAAATTTTTATTACCTACAGTATTCATGTGAGGCATCAATTATACACACAGAGATCCAATTATTCCAGTATATTTGCAAAATAGTGACAGTTGAAAAAATTAACATTTTGTCTTTCCTGGAACAGTTAACATAATTTTCACCAAATTGTGCACACCAAAAATGCTACAGAATGCCATGTAAACTTTTACGATTTAAGTGGGTCAGACAACAATGTTCAAAATGGTAGCCTTATAAAGAAATAAGGTAAGTTTTCCACATATATTAAACAATTTAAACAAATGTAACCAAAATTTGTATATTGAGAGTATATGTTAAAAGCAACGTATACAAAACCTATTTTTTATGGGAGTTGTTTAGGATTGCACGAGATAAGAAACTAAATTTTTTATACCATATCACAGGGGCAAATCAACCGATTTCGACCGAATTCTTCACACAAATAGCGTTACAGTAGGCTACCTAAACTTGTAATTTTTTAGTGAATCAGTCCTTTATTTTCAAATGGCAGTCCTGTAAATATTTTTCGTTGTTAAACCCTATCATTTGAAACATTATACTTATTAAATCCAAAGTTGATGCTCCGAACCCAGTCTCCGTAATGCCAGTAATTGCACACTAGCTTATTGTATGAGGTTTTTTGTGTTGAAGTCCCGGGTCAGGCACGTTTGTATTTGTAATTTTTTCAATGCTGTTGCATACGTCTCTAGTTTCATTTCTAATGATATTGCTCTTAAATATAAGTCAAGTCCTACCCAGAAACTAAGTTTTTAAGATTTATTTTAAAAGCAAATTGCACCCATGTTAGGGAAAGAAGGCTAATTTATAATATTAGTAAATTCTTCCTTAAATACAGATATAACTTTGCTTCTTCTCTTCTCTTCAGTTATACATCGGGACTTTCAGTATACATTTGTAAATTTGAGGATATTTCATTTTATAATATGGTCTTCGTATTTTGTCAGATCGTAATCGATCACATTCGATCCTGTCGCATTTATGTCTCTCGTTTCTGATAGAGCTGTTTACAATTTTAAAGTATCTAATGTTATCAACCCCATTTGTTCTGAACGCATTTTCATCTAGCACTATCTCCTCGGGTGTAGCCATGAAAGTTTGCCTCGATATACTTTGGTATTGTGCTGCAAAATTAATATTTTCTGAAACTTTTTCAAATGTTTCGACAAGAATCGCTTTCTATGATATTAATACACATATACCATACCTCTGGATGAGATTTACGGTTTTTCAATTATGTTGCTTTTCGTTTCCTTAACTAATTCTCGTAAATATTTCACTGACATTTTGGTGATATTTTCTAAAATACTTCTGTTTTACCTTCAAAACTTGTTTATTCGCTTCTTTTTAAGTATAAAACCCCTTCTCTCTTTGAGAGTTCACCTTTTTCTTCAATTTTTTTAAAAGTACTTACAAACATTTTATTGGTGTTTACTAACATGATATTGATGGGAGCTTATAGGTTTTCATACAGCTGCCTTACTGACTCGTCAAAGCCCATGAATTTGATATATCTTGATATAATCATCATAAGGTATTGTTCTAAAATACATTTCTATAAAAAAATAAATTTAAAGAATGTAATTAATTATCTTAAACTGCAATGAAAGATTTATCCCATACAGTGTATGGAAAATTTACCACATATCATGATGCAAATGTAGAAATACTACAATACCAAGTTTACAACTTAACTTTATATTTTATACTTTCTTTAACAGATGTAAGAATAAAACCACGGGTATTTAAAGAAAAAAAAATTAAAAATTTGTACTTTCTTGATACGTCTAAAGAGGTGACGTAAATAAATGTTTACACTCTTTGAACGAGAATAACAGAGAATCTTCTCTGAACGAGAATAATGGAGAAACTATTAAATGCACTCTGATGGGACTTCCTGTACGTGGTGCTATTAATAACTATGGTGGATGTGGCCAAACGCTAATACTAGTAACAAAAGTTCAAAGTGTCGGCCATCATCTGTAAGACATTGTTTGCAAAGCTGTGGAACGGATAAACACACAGTAGCTACGGTTTCTATGAGAGCAGATTCACAGGCGATCACAATCGCGACGCTCATGGAATACAGTGTCTGTGATTTTGCAGCATATACAGTATTATTCAGAGTTCCCGACATATAAATCTCTAACGGCGTTTAATCTGGAGGTCTGGGTGGACACTCAACACATTGTCGTTGACTGAGCCACCTCCCAACAAATGTTTAATATTGTAGAGACTATACATATCGATGGAAACGTGGCGGTGAACCATCCGACTGGAAAAAAAAATCATCATCTTGGTATAGTTGGTGAACAGCTGGCAAAATAGATTACTGCAATATGGTAAGGTTACTTTCACCTGTCACCTTTCCGTCAAGAAAGAATTGCTCCAAAAGTACTCCTGCAGTCATGCCACTCTTTACTGTTAATCTCGAAATCTTAACTGCTAGCTCTACCATAATGAGGGGATTTTCATCGGCCCAGGGCACACATTTTTGGCTGTTAAAAATTTCATTCCATTTAAAGGGTCATATTCGGACTAAACCAAAACGTTAGTAAAATATTCGTTGTTGTTGCACATATCCAAAACCCACTCACAAAATTCGGCACTCATTTCTGAGTTGTCTTCATTAGAAAAGTAACGTCACACACGTAGTCACTTACACTTAACTTGTTCTAATATGTGATGGAAAATGNTGTTGTTGCACATATCCAAAACCCACTCACAAAATTCGGCACTCATTTCTGAGTTGTCTTCATTAGAAAAGTAACGTTACACACGTAGCACTTACACTTAACTTGTTCTAATATGTGATGGAAAATGTATTTACTGACACTTGACTCACGCGAAGTTTGCCGTACATTCCACCAATTCCAGGGAAAGATGTGGACGTGTACAAAACAGCCACCACACCTTCTTCACCCGTTATCGTTTATCTTCCTGCAGCGCCGTCCTTTCTTCACATCTTACACAGTTCTCTCTTTCTCAAACTTGTCACGTATTGGTGCTATTGTTACTTGTGAAGGTGGTACAGTACCGAGTTATTTCCTGCAACGTTTCTGCAACTTATTCGTTTACTGACATTTATAATAAAAATTTAATATCCACTTACGTTGCTTGAAAGACAACCTTGCCAAATTCACCATCTCCTCTAGAATTGTAGTGCTGCCGCTCGTGGCTGCAAACGGAAACGACAAAAGTAGAGTGGCTACACGCAATCGCACACACTCAACGTTCTATGTAAAGCGTCAAAATGCACAATTTCTTTTTACATTGTTTTTAATTGTTTCTCAGTTGTTAACGTACACTGAATGTAAACATTTATTTGGGACATCCGTTAGACTGATGTGGTAAATGTGAGACATTTTCTTAGTATGTTGTAAAATTTAGAGAGAGAGAGAGAGAGAGAGANCATCCGTTAGACTGATGTGGTAAATGTGAGACATTTTCTTAGTATGTTGTAAAATTTAGAGAGAGAGAGAGAGAGAGAGAGGGGGAGAGAGAGATACACTTTACAACACTCGAGAAAGTTCTCAAATTTATTACATCACACTCAAATGCAAATTTAGTATTTAAAATAAATTCGAATTACTGTATGCAAATCAATATCGTAACTTGTAATGTAAAGAAGAGTAATTTTACAATTGCATTAAAAACTAATATTTTTGTTAAAAGAGGAAAGGGAATTCATGTAAACTATAATCTACTATATAAAAATAAGTCGGGTTTTCCTTCCTGACGCTATAACTCCAGAACGCACGAACCGATTTNTTTTTTCATAAACTTACAGTATTCAGTAGTTTTGGTTGTTCCAAATTCGTATTTCTGAATATATATATATATATATTTAATGGCTAACGTGTGAATAAATCTAACTACTGTAAACTATGCATACTTTAAAACTNACCAAACAAAATGTTGCATAAAACGAAGCCATCTGGTGGCGAAACGGAGTTCGCCGGGTTTGCTAGTTTTTTCATAAACTTACAGTATTCAGTAGTTTTGGTTGTTCCAAATTCGTATTTCTGATATATATATATATATATATTAATGGCTAACGTGTGAATAAATCTAACTACTGTAAACTATGCATACTTTAAAACTGGAAGTCACACGCATCCAAAAAGGGTAAAACACTGAACATTTTGGTCGAAATTGTTGTCCATTTCTACCTGATGTAAGACGTCAACGTCAGGGCTTGCAAATAGGATTTAGATTTTTATAAATGGTGATTATTACAAAAAAGTTAAAAATAGTTAAATTAGTATCTGGATTTTTATATTCTATCTATATTTCAAGAGGTGTTTTCAATATGTTTGTAGGTTTCCGTATGGTTTCTTTGAAAAATTATGAAAGTTGAACGAATTTTAATGTTAGCCGTAATAAAGTTGGTAGAACCGTGTGGTAGCTATTGTTTTTCGAATAACATTGTGGTCGCTTACAAAAACGCCGGGGAAGAGAGAGGGAGAAGTAAAACACAGGTTTTTTTTTCTTTCATGAGAGTAGCACGATTTATCTTTTGTTTTTCACGAGCGAATACGTCGCTACCAGGTTCCTCCACTCAAGAGGCGAAATGGTTTTGAACGGAAAGAAAAAGAACAAGAGGGAAAGCTGTAGAATCTGGGGAAGAAACTTTTTTGAAGTTTTTTTCGGTTTCCTGCTTTCTCTAGTGTTAACTGGCTTGGAGGCCATATCGCCGAAACAAACACAAAGGCCAAAGAAAGGAAAAAATTCGTAGTAGAAATTTGAATATAAATAAGTTCCGGGCTGTTAGAATTTAAAGGTAAATAAAAGTTTTTAGTGAGATTTTGCTGCCCCCAAAACAACAACAAATTGTGTATCCAACTCCTTGCGATACTCTTCTTATGGCACGCCAAAATTAATGACTCGCGTTGATTTTGTAGATATTTTTAATTCGCTTTGTTAAGCACAAATATTTCATAAGTAAATAAATGTAATTATTTTACGAAAAAAAAATTGTATTAAGTTTCTAGAGTAACGTTAACAGAAATGCGAATCGACAAGCTGATTTAGTGAAGATTCAACGNAAAAAATTGTATTAAGTTTCTAGAGTAACGTTAACAGAAATGCGAATCGACAAGCTGATTTAGTGAAGATTCAACGGAAATACTGAAAAAATGCTAACATTTTCCTAAACTGCGGTAAAAAAAAATATATGTAATAAATATTATTTCAGTGTTTGTAGTAATTATACAAATAATTTAACNAAAAAATTGTATTAAGTTTCTAGAGTAACGTTAACAGAAATGCGAATCGACAAGCTGATTTAGTGAAGATTCAACGCAAATACTGAAAAAATGCTAACATTTTGCTAAACTGCGGTAAAAAAAAATATATGTAATAAATATTATTTCAGTGTTTGTAGTAATTATACAAATAATTTAACCTGTATTGTATAAAATATTTAAGTTTTGTAGGTCTACACACACTTGTTACCAGCGAATACAGATATTTTTCAAACTGTTACATCTAGCTACTCTGCAACGCTTCCCCAGCCTCGTTCCCTTCAGAATGTCAACGGAATCGCGAGCAACGCGAGAGCGCGCATTGACAATGGTGTGAGTGAAGATATTTGAGTGGCTCTTAACATCAAGGTCTTGAGAGCCGATGAGGGTGAAGCGAGGCGAGTATGGAGCAGCGCCGAGATTAAAGGGCGGGGGCAAAGAGAAATCTCTGAGAAAACCCGCCGACCAGCAGGATCGCCCAGCAAAATTCCCACATGCGAAAATACGAAAGCGACTCAGCTGGGAATCGAACGCGGTTCGCCTAAGTGGGAGGCGAGTAGTTAAACCACTTCAACACCGCNAAGCGTGTCGCGGTATGTCTATCGGGACTCGTGCCGTCTTTTTTCCTTACTGGAATGAATTACTTGGGGATACCGTTGCAATAATGTTCTGGTCATTGCCCTGTTTTCCTGCGCGTGACTCAGGAACCGAGGAATCTTCTATATCGGGAAGCAGGAACTACATAAGTCGCAGCAGACCCCGAGTTGATATTATATCGTTTTAAAGTTTTGAGCACTGTATGGCCTTAAGCGCCAGGCGTGCGGCGCCAGAGAAGCGACGAGACAGTGAAGCGAGCAGCGGTGACGACAGTGACCAGTGAGAGTGAAGTCTTGTGATCATATGCACAGTGCATGGTGAGAACGACCAGCGGAACTGTGGGACTGGATGCATGAGTGGCAGACTATTGGAATTACGGTAATGTACAGTTCGATTGAAAATATGTAAATAGTAAGTGCGAATTAAGTGGATGTAACCAATAGGAATACAGTGATAAGAACTTCAATTATAATTGAGATTAAAATTAAATATAGCGCTCACGGAGAATAACAAGAGATAGTTTATTGTTGTAATTAAGCTCTGTGTGCATTTGTATATTATTATTGATATATAAAAATAAATAAATTTAGGTGTATTCACTTTATTAAGGTATGCATCCCTTATGAATTCGGATACGCCGTGTGGTGACTTGTAACAATATATTACTCGCCGTATTACAATTGACCCTCACGACACGATAACATACTAAACTTTTACGCGAATGCTACGTCCCTCAGAAAAAAAGTTAATAATTTAGGAATATTATTGCCATATAATCACATATGGGAATGGAGCGATATTACTTTATGCCCAGTCGCTGGCCATGACACGATTTATTAAGATCAAATAATTGAGTGTTCCTAAGCACCCAGTGTTATCTTGGAAGTAACGTGATTAGCAGTCTCTGCATGCCCGCACGACAAAAAAATTAATCTTTAAAGTAACGCCTCCGTACAAAATTGAAAGTTGTTTTCTCGGCGTTCATTTTTCGTAGCACTTATGTACTGGAATTATAAAAAAAAAAAACCATTTTGATGGAAGTAGAACTCCAGAATTCTAAGCGGGAAATGGGGTGCTCAAGAACGTAGAACATATTTAGTAATATGGAGAAAAAAAAGTTGCGAGAAGAATTGTGTAAATTATTGTTTCATAGAAATTTTCACGAATATCCTATAGGAATTTCCAGCTGCAAACGGGAAGAAATTCCCTCCTCAGCCACTATACTAAATTACTGTGCATTAATAAAGGGATCAGGCCGGCACGAGCCTCTAGCCCCAGCACTGTCGGAGGGAGAGATGTAGATATTGGTAAGAAGTGGAGGGGAAGAAGAGAAAGCACGCTAGCGCGATCGTGGAAGGCAGGTGGCGCAGCGGGGGGACGATTGAATGCCTCTCGGAGCAGTCTGGTTACTGGTCGAGACATAATGGATGACACGGCGAGAGGGCAAAAACCACCCCCGACTGGCTGCCCTGCGATCATTCCTCCGGCCAGTATAATTACCCCCTACCCCCTCCGCTCTCCAGCCGTCACTCTCCATTCCTTCAGCCTCGCGGTCCTGGACCATTTGTTGCCGTGGCTTTGGTGGGAAGAGGAACGGACGTTCATCCATCACCACCAACACCAGCGCCAGCACCGAGCCGACACACCATGGCTTCAGCACGTGACTGCGCCTCGGGTGATAACCTGGAGGTGCGGGTTCGATTCCCATTGTGCCTCGTGACGGGTTCCCGTACTCGTCCTTCTACTGCCTTAAGTTCTTTGTACCTACAGCAAACTTTACTAGCCCGTTAAAAATACCAGTGTATATGTTCTCTGAAATAACTACACTCCATTCCCGGTTACTTCCAACTTTTCTGAATCACTGCTAAAGTTCTACTTCAAGGATATTCCTCCACCTCATTGAAACAGAGCTTAGAAAATGACAACAGAGGGTCCACGCACCGCATTCGTGCGCATTTAGTGTAGTATAATTTTGCATAAGTAAATTTCTTACGAGGCATTACCAGCACTCCTATTTTCTCTCTGTGTTAATTCATATTAGTTATTAATGTAATATTGTAGTTTATAAATTCAATAAAAGTAAAAGTTCAATTTAGCCAAAACAAGGTACACTTATGTTAACACAAGTATACGACGCTTGTTATATATATAACGTATTTAGGAAGTAACCAAACACGTTTTTTCAAAGGTTTGATTCAAAAAGTGTGAAGAAACCGCGAATAGACTAATATTACATCCCTTATGTATTTTAAATACTCGTGTGAAGGCGGAGGTAAGAATAAAAAATATCTGGCACGTTTTCTGAATCCGTGGGAGACAAGAAACCTCCACACTACAGAGGTAAGTCAGAAAAACCAACTATTTGAATAATTTGGAGTGCGAGTGCCGGGAATCAAACCCAGCTCCCCTACGAGACAGGCAACAATGCCACCTACTAAACGGTGGAAACAGACAATTTTGCAAATAAGACGGGGTAAAATTACAAACAAATCTATGTAACCTATGAGAACTAACGGAAACTACATTAACG
The DNA here is from genome assembly GCA_002778355.1 of Clitarchus hookeri. Classification (NCBI taxonomy): domain Eukaryota; kingdom Metazoa; phylum Arthropoda; class Insecta; order Phasmatodea; family Phasmatidae; genus Clitarchus; species Clitarchus hookeri. Next base: position 142,920 of record NQII01002262.1, on the reverse strand, counting down.
TTTAAATAGTAAAAGCATCCTTAAAAGTTTGGTTAACTTTCATTAAATTTATTGTTAAAATACATTGTAAAATAAATATTTCATAATTNAAGCATCCTTAAAAGTTTGGTTAACTTTCATTAAATTTATTGTTAAAATACATTGTAAAATAAATATTTCATAATTTAAAAAAATATTGAAGATATCTATAGTGTCACTATTTTAACTTTAAGTAATATAGAAAATTCAGTCAAACAACTTTCTAGGAATATATTATTTACGCATGATTTTTGGCGAGTAAAATAGTTTAACAAAAATGGTCGGAAAGTGTGAGGCATAAATAGAACTATATGGATTAAAGACCGCAAAATATTCTAGGCTTCCACTTTCGACCTATATCCGTTGTATACGTAACCACACGAAGACACGTTTAAATTACCTGGGCCAATAAAAATATATTAATTAAAAATCTACTGAGTTTGTACCAGTTTAACATCTTTAGGATACTATTATCCGATATTTGGCGTTGCCTCACGCGCGTGAAAACATTTGCTCTTCACAAGCGGCCGCAGTTGTCGTTGACAAATGAATGGCACCAGTCGATAGCTCGGCTCTGTCGGTACGTGTGGGGTAGAGGGCGGCGCGGCGTAATGATGCAAGTTTGACAGCGTTCGACGAGCCGTTACAAATCACCCACTACACATTCTGTGTAAGCACAAATGGAGGAAGAGTCTGTTGCTACACGTGTTTGTGAGCCCCAGCACCAAGAATGCCATGACCACTTTTTTGATAATTGGTAATTATTTAATAATTTCACTAATTCCGTCAGTTTCTCTGCACAGGTCGGATTTTTCTTTCTCTGTGCCAAATATGTTTCCGAAAAACAGTTACCTACAACTGTAGAATTTTAACAACAATGAAATAGCACATTTTTTGAGAATGGTTTAATAAAAAATAACAGTTGGCTTCAGCGTGTGGTAAACTCGTATTTATTTAGGTTATATTTTCGTGATGTTGANTTGGTAATTATTTAATAATTTCACTAATTCCGTCAGTTTCTCTGCACAGGTCGGATTTTTCTTTCTCTGTGCCAAACATGTTTCCGAAAAACAGTTACCTACAACTGTAGAATTTTAACAACAATGAAATAGCACATTTTTTGAGAATGCTTTAATAAAAAATAACAGTTGGCTTCAGCGTGTGGTAAACTCGTATTTATTTAGGTTATATTTTCGTGATGTTGANGTTTAATAAAAAATAACAGTTGGCTTCAGCGTGTGGTAAACTCGTATTTATTTAGGTTATATTTTCGTGATGTTGACTGAATGGTGCTACAAATTTCGGACGTTCTACCAAATACAGAAGGAAAAAAGTGTGTTTGAGTATGCTGCATAAACATTTTTGAGTGGGGCGCTCAGAACACAGTGATTTTATTTTGTTCCAGTGTCTTATATTGTTTTACAGAATACAAAAACACAGTTAAGTGAATGTAGTGTAACATCCCCCAGAAAACATTTATTCTGAGCTCATAGAAGCCGCAGATCACTTGCTGACACCTCTTGTGTGGCAATGCCCTTCAAGTCGTATGGGCCCAGACCGTGGCCCAACTCGGATGAAGTGGGTTGGTATAAAGTAGGCTTAAAAAGTGGTAAATCGTGCGTTCTATACATTATGGTTATTCAATGAAGGGTATAGACTATGGACGTTCAGATTTTAGAGGGCTCTGAACCACTCAATTAGCCGACGCTCACTCAGATGTACCGGGTATTGGACACAAACCTTTACCAGTCTGGCAACCTCGTCACATAAGCGAGCACCGACATACAGCAGCCCTCTTGCTCGTGGTGTTATTTGCTCTCCGAACTTAACTGAGAATTTTATATTACCCTGCTTGATATATATAATTGTGTATTTTTCTGTTTTTAGCCACATATGAAGTTAACATTTTCATGTTACGCGTCACTACGTTAATGTATCGAGCTTAAAAACGCGAATGTGTTTGGAGCTTAAGCATATTAGTAATAGGCATTTTCTTAATTTAATATGGATAAAAAGTTTGAATAAAAATACACCTAATCAAATTAAACATTATATTTTTAATACAATGTAGAAACATTGAACTGCTTTTCTTACATCAATGCCAATTTCATTGACAGCTTGCAATAATTATTAACGCTGTTCTAGATATTGTAGTCTTGTATCTTTCCGCGAATGGTGATTTTGCCAAACTTTGATACTTAGTAGAATGAGTAAGTACTATTCCTGAAGAAGCTCTATATTTAGAATGTTGTTACTATCATATCCTTATTCTTCTTATAATGGTCATTGGAAAAGTAAGAGAATATTTTAATGTCAAGGTACATATTTTGAAATTGTTATGTTCTATCAGAAGTACTGTCGAAACGTCAAACGCTAAAATTGTAAGTTGTAACTCNTACATATTTTGAAATTGTTATGTTCTATCAGAAGTACTGTCGAAACGTCAAACGCTAAAATTGTAAGTTGTAACTCAAATGATATTTTCCAAGCAAGACCGAATATATTTAAAAAAAAAAGTTATTGTCAAGAAAAATTGCATTTAATGTCANAAATGATATTTTCCAAGCAAGACCGAATATATTTAAAAAAAAAAGTTATTGTCAAGAAAAATTACATTTAATGTCACGTATTTACTTTCCTCTTCCTCTTTTTTTATCCATCACTGCCTCGTTCTCATTTTTATCACCTTTAAAAATTAATTTCATACAAATTTTCCGGACAAGTCCGTACACATAATGTTTACTTCTGCTGCTTTTGACAGATAAGTGGAAGCGTAGATTCATTCAAATCGATATATTGTTGTTTCAGGTGCTTCCATAATCATACATTTGTCACTTGTCCCACGTGTTATATTACTGGTACCATCCCTTCCACTTTATTCAACATTCAAATTTTCCGACCAACAGCGAGCGACTGTATTTAACATCTCAACTGACTTGCAAATAAAAAGGAACAACAACCAAAACTAAAAATTTTACGTACATATTATTTTCTACGCATGTACATATATAATGTCGTTCCATTGCCAGTACAAAACCGATGACTTTCACCAAACGTCTCGGGAATTTAGAAATCTACAAATTTACAGATTGTATTTATATTGGCTGATACCGTATTTTATAGTCACATATTTATACAGATTCAACATTTACCACGGATAATATTCTTGTAAATGTGATCCAGATAATTTTAAGGCGATAGTTTAACGGTTACGATACTCCTGACTTACACTTCTTCATAATCATTTAGGTTTTAAAACCATGCCAGTGACTGTTTTGTTTAAGTTGATGATGGTAAATATTTGCAAACAAAAACAAGTGATGGCTGAGCTACGAGCTGGAGTCGCCTGCATTATTTATGGCAGCCGAGGGAGAAGATCTGGCAGGGTCGTGTAATTGCCTGCCGGGAGTAATGACGAGCCTGATACATGATCAATCAACGTGACCTTTCCCCGATGCACAAAGAGGGACGTTTCGCTGCCCGCCCCCTTTGATCGCTTCCCAGCCAGTCGCTTGTTCCGTGTACACACCGTTTCCAATATTATGTACAAATAGGTAAAAAACATGCATTTTTTGTGTCACATGACTTTTCATCATGCAAAATGTCACATTAAAAATGATAACAGAAATCCTTTTTTGTTCGAACATTTACACTGCCTGGAGGCTGACTGCGTGTTCGTGTGCTGTTTTTAATATACAGGCAACCTGCGACATACGTATTAAAAAAACCGTGTTCATCATAACGTTGACATTATTTTACTGTCCTGTAGGAAGGTTTGTGGAGCTTAACGTTGGTGCAAGTTGCTCAAACATGCAGGAATAGGTAGGAATCGGGCATGGCCTGTCGTAAGGAACCATCCGAGCATTCATCTGGCGTGATTTCGGGAAACTACGGAAAACCTAAATCAGTAGGGACTGACCGGAATTTGAAACCCAGGTCCTACCGAATGTGAGTCCAAAGTTTAACGATTGTGCGCCAACTCGCTTAGCTTTGCTGTTCATCAACATCGTGAACTCGATCTACAGTTAGGAGAGTTAAATGCCTTTGGAATTGTACGTTGGTTATGTTTCTGGACTACCTACAAGTATATTAATTTCCATTTACTTCTTTGGCTCGAAATTTACAGGCACAGAAATAATTTTCACACGTACATCGAAATTTTATGTAGTAGAAAATTATGGTGTATCTAATGTATGACATTTGTACTAAATTATTACCTTTTCCCGATATAATGAATTTATATAAAGGTTATATGCTTTTAACATACGCATTTGAAATAAAATCAGTCTTTAGAAATAAAATTCTAAAGACCACTTAAATTTTTGACACTGTACATCGAAATTGCATGAATTGTGATTTCGCATCACTATAACTAAATAACTAAAAAACATTTCAAACAATTTAAAATTTTAATTACAACAAAGAAACTAAATAGATTTTGCCTGGTATGCGTAAAGGATGGAAGCTTTTTTCCATCAGCCTCCTTGTGTGGCGTGATTATTTAAAATGAAATTAGAAGATTTTATAATTGTTATCTACTTAATAATATATACCAAGAAATTCTACATATAATTTTTCTTAAATGTAAAGCGATTATAGCGGTAAAAGTTTTGATACTAATATAGCCGAATCTGTTGATGAGAACTTACCGAAACCATTTTTTTAAACCAGCTGTGACGCCGATCACTACGTGTTTCAAAAAAAGACATTTAAAATTTTATATAGTTTTACTCAGTGGTATTAAAGAACAAAAGTTTTGCACGTCAAGTATAAAATCTTGGCAAGTGACACCTGTCTTAACCTTCATTAATTTTGAGTTGGTTTAGGTATTTTCTTGATATTATTTAGATTCCATACGCCCATACATATTATGTATGGTTTTTTTTTTTCAGTAAGTATTCCAAATATATTTTATAAATATATATTTCTCAGTAGCTCACCTGTGTTTTTTTAATCGTAGACACAATAGTCGCGTCAATAGAGAAATATTTATACAGATATGTTGGGAAAATCACACTACAATTGAAAGTAATANAGACACAATAGTCGCGTCAATAGAGAAATATTTATACAGATATGTTGGGAAAATCACACTACAATTGAAAGTAATAGTTACTCTAATAATGTTCTCGTGATATGAAATTTTATTTTTAGCTAAACCAAAACTTAGAAATAAAAATTTCGATATTAATATTTACCTCATAAAGCGACATTTGGAATATACATATTATATAAATTTTTTTTAAATTTTTGTGGTTTATTTTAAAATAATTGCTACTTGGTAGTATATAATAACATTATTTCCGTGCTGTAAAGAAAAAGTTTTGAATAATTGTTAGATTTACTTGAAGGTAAATACAAACATGTGTCGTCAGGTACACAGAGTGATTCATAACAACACAAACATATTTTGTTGTGTCACTGTTATCTTCAAAATATGTGAGATATGTGTTTTTGATATTTGGTCTAATTTAAACCACAAGAAAGCTACTCCTCTCCATTACCCTTAAAAAGGGACACGCATCTACGCCTGGCATTTAGGCAATAATTTCAGTAAAACCGTAGGAAATGCTTTCCACTTATAATATATTATGTTTATGGTTGTAGCGGGCCATGAACATATTGTATAATTTCAATACAAGAATACGCGCACATTACCCTGTTTTATTGTAAAACCGGTTGAAAGTCGTCCACACAATGCAAATTACTGCGATATTTGCGAAACCAAATTAAGTAATTAGTAATACAATTGTAATATTGCGTTAAGCATGACACATTTATTGCAACCACCATGTTGTTACCAATGTACTTTCGAATAGGAGGAATGTAACGTATTGTTAATTGTATCAGTGACGAATTATTTCGAATTTACATTTGTTATTATAATAACACTGCATACAGAGGGAGTAAAATCGTTTCGCCATTGTGTTTGCTATTTTGTAAACAAATCAGTTTTGCCGCTCCAATTTCTCGGGGTTTAATTTTCTTAATCACAATACAGAAGTTATCGGGGACACGTGGCATGGACTCGACTAATATCTGAAGGTATGCAGAGGGCAATTCACAACATGAATACTGTACGGCAGTCCAAAAATCCATAGGAGTGAGAGGCGGTGGAGATTTCTTCTGAACAGCACGTTGTAAAGCATCCTAGATATGCTCAATAATGTTTATCTCTGGTGATTTAGGTGGCCAATGGAAGTGTCTAAAGTCAGAAGACTGTTCGTGGAGCCACTCGGTAGCAACTCTCGACGTGTGGGGTGTCGCATTGTCCTGCTGGAATTGTCCACGTCCGTCGGAATTTACAATGGACATGAAAGGGTGCAGGTTATCGGACAGGATGCTTGCGTATCTGTCACCTGTCAGAGTCGTATCTAGACGTATCAGGGGTCCCATTTCACGCCACTGCACACGCCCCATACCATGGCAGAGCCTCCACCCAGTTGAAAAGTCCCCTTTTGGCATGTAGTGTCCATGGATTCATGAGGATGTCTCCATAACCGTACACGTCCATCCACCCGATACAATTGGAAACGAGACTCGTCAGACCAGGCAACGTGTTTCCAGTCATCAACAGTCCAATGGCGGTGTTGGCGGGCCCAGGCGAGGCGTAAAGCTTCGTGTCGTGCTGTCAACAACGGTGCACGAGTGAGTCTTCGGCTCCAAAAGCCCACATCAATGATGGTCCCTTGAATAGTTCGCACGCTGGCACTTGTTGATGACCCAGCAATGAAATCTGCGCCAATTTTAGAAAGGGTTGCACGTCTGTCACGTTTAATGATTCTCGTCAGTGGTCGTTTGTCCCGTTCGTTCACGATTTTTTTTTCCGGCCGCAGCGATTTCGAAGATTTGATACTTTACCGGATTCCCGATATTCACGGTATACTCGTGAAATCATCGTACTTGAAAATCCATATTGTATAACTACCTTCGAGATGCTATGTCCCATCTCTCGTGCGCCTACTATAAATCCACGTTCAAAGTCACTGAAATATTGATAACCTGCCATTGTAGCAGCAGTAACCGATCTAGCAACTTTGCCAGACGCTTGTTGTCTTATATAGGCGCTGCCGACCGCATCGCGTTACTCTGATTGGTTCCATACCTCTGTTATTTGCATACGCACGCCTATACCAGTTTATTTGGCTCTCCAGTGTACATATTAGGGGGTTAGAATGAAAGTGAAATAAGTCACAATGACCTAGTTTAGCAGAATAATGTGTTTTTTAAAATTACTTGTAAAAACCCAAAGGGTGATAAAATATCCAAGTCATTATTCCTAGGTTTAAAATGATATGTATTTGTTGCCTTCTAAGCATAAATGCATATTTGATTTATATCAGCCTTATATAAGGAAGGTTTTTTACTTCCACCACTATCATTCCAAGCAGTATTGGTATGTCTTACATATGAATGAGAAATATATTATATAAATACTGATGTAATTTAATGTCATTAAACAAAATACATTGATAACACATGCAAACGCAAACGAATTATTTGTGTCTATTTCGCAACACTTGTTGATCTATTACTCTTGGTTATCATCTGAAAAAGCGCTCTGTATCATTTCCCACCTTTGAGGATTTTATTTTTTGAAAATACCAATGTTGTACTAGAGGTACGTAATTAGATAGGTTTGGTATGTCAGAAAGCAAGAGTTAAGGGCTGCGAATCTGCGGCCATCTTGGATTGCACCATTTTGGATTGCGCCATTATGTTCAACATAATATCCGCCATATTAGCTAACACCATTTCGTTTCCAGCCTCCGTCTTTATTTCGTCCGTCATATTGTTTTTGGCCACCATATTGTTTCCAGCCACCATATTGTTTCCAGCCACCATATTGTGTCCAGCCACCATCTTAATCCCTTCTGCCATCTTGTTTCCGGGCACTATCTGGTTTTTTCCCGCCATATTTCTTTCCCAATTACTAACCTTCGCATCTGTCACATGTGCTCCACATGCTGTAGTTCTCTCGTCGTTCGCTAGAGTGCACCATTGATCCCTGTACTGCTGTTTATTGCTGCTAGAGTGTCTCGCCCTATTACTCACCTTCGTTCTACCACGCCATCTTGTTTCCACTTGTCCTTCATCGCCTGCTAGGGGCACTGGTGTCGCTCTCGCTCTGCCTTCATGTTGGTTCTAGAGTTTAACGCCAAGGGTGCTGGTTTTTTTATTTTGGAGCTCAAAGTATCTTCTCGAGGAGGGCGGTATCAAACAGCCGAACTTATGGTCGGCATGCAGTTGCTTAGTTCACTCGGATATCGGAAGAGTCTTGACAATAGTTTTTTAAATTCCATATACAAATTGCAACATTGATATGTTATAAATATAACCAATTCAGGTATGACGTCAGATTGTGTGTGTATATGTAAATAGTTATCATTTATTAGTTCGTTTACTTATATCACATTCCTATTTTTCTTCTTCTCATTTTTTCTGAATTATAATCTTTGTGATATATATATATACTAAATTAACATTATTTATATTTAAAATATTCGTGTCATTATGTAAAGTTATATATATATTTTAATTTATTTATTTACTTGTAATGTGCGTATGACTTTTCGAGTATCGAATATTTTGTATTACCAATAAAACTGTATGATTATTTAATAACGCGGTAATACAAACCATTTCTCGCATGCGAATATTAAATATTTATTTGCATGTGCCTACCAACATATAGACCATCAAAGGTCTCCAAGTGCAAAATAAAAACACGAGCGCAGAACAGTATTTATGAACATGAACCAAGTAATGCAAAAACACTATATGATGGTTGAAAATTCTACTCACGGTTAAACGAAGCGACGACGACGGCGATGAAATAATGTCTCACAAATACAGATTTTAATTAAATTTGAAAAATATTTATGATGCTACTATATACAATAATAATAATAATACAAATACGTATTTGCAATGAAAGCCGGAGTATACAAAACTACCCTGCAACCGATTAACCCCTTTATATATTATACTGAGTATACTCGTTCACGTTTGACATGTTGCAGAATAAGTAGAAACATAGTTTTGGCTGTGTAAGTCCAGAAGCTAGCACCAATAAAGACAACACATTTCCTTGGGCAATGCTATTGTTTGTTGCTGGCACACCAACGGTTTTAATATTTGGTTGAATCTTGTGCCACGGATATACTGAAACTCTTTCCATTGATTTCAAAGTGACGCTTGTTTACGAAAAATTAATTTTTTGAATTGTTAGTGTTTTCGTTAAGAGATTAACTATTTAGAAATTTTGTGTAAAATAAAAATTGCAAAATTTCGTTTTCACAAAATATATAAAAAATTATGAAATAATAGTTATGTGTATTTTTTTTCTGTATGCAATTAGCAATGACTTGGTGTAGCATATGGCATTTTATATTTAAAGCTATGGGCAAATTATTAATTTATGAATACGAATATTGTTTTTACTATCACATTACTTGCAATTTAGTAATGAACCGTTCATATGCACACGAAGGAGTCACATACCAGAAGAACAGAAGGAATACTGCAGTTTAGTGCACAACAATGAATGGCTGCGTTGCTAGGTACTGCCATGAATCGGACGATTGGACTTGGACCAAAGAGGAATCTCCGACGCCCTACCACGGAAGTCACTTCATCTGGACACAAGTTAATCACGTAATGTTAAAAATCATATTTTAAATAATGATACACAAACATATTTTTCACGTGGTCGGAATTACTCGCCGCTTGTATAATCGTGAAGATGCGGAGGTTTCCTTACGGCCGTATAGACAGGCAGATTGAAGACACAACTCCAGGAGTTGACAGGACCTGCGAATGTTCCAGCGGTAACCTATAAAAGGGCAATTGTGTGTAAAAAACATACACGCGAATAAAATACATAACTTCCATCATTCTAGAATTTCTTTCAAGAGAATTTGCAATACGTTGCAAAATAGCAGTCGGTGCTAAAATGCTTCGGTTTCGGTTGACAGGCCAAGCACAAACCTTTGGCAAGGGGCCGACGTACTGTCTGCAAATCACTGCACAAAAGAAAATAAGCGTCGTTTATAACTTTGAATTTTAACATATACACAAGACAGATAATGAAACAGCAATTAGTTAATTTAAAATAGCAATCTACAATAAAATATATTGAGCTCGTTGACAAAATTAATTAAACCAGTCAATAAAAGTTTACTTAAAACCTTCCCGAGTAAAAACTCAAAGCAAAATGGAAGGCGACTGTGATTCTCCCAACTCTCTCACTATACGCAAAATGGGAACGAAGCAGAAGAATACTCGGATATGCAGACGGGAAGCCCTGATTTTGGAGTGAGAGATTTCAGGACACGCTCCATCCTTAATATATTCTAGCCAAATGGTGGGGAAGCGGAGAGATTGAAGGGAATTAGTGCCTTTAGATACCACAGCATTTTCACAGGCCAACTTCCCCTCCTTCCCGTCTTACTTATTTTGTTCTATGTGATATAAAAAGTAACGATTTAGGCCAGGCATTTTTATTGGTTGACTTCACCTCCCACCTTACTATTCTCTTAAACTATGTAAGGATGGTAGCAGTAGGAAAATACCAGGTGAATTTGGGACAACCAAATCGGTTGATGTCACATGCAGGGGCGCCTCTACACCCTCCTACGCTGCAACATGTAACCCTAACTATTATTTAAATTAAAAAAATGTTTTAATAAAATTCCAAATATATAAAAAAATTTAAATATTGGCATGCTAGCATTAATTATTAGTTATTTTTATTCTATAAATTTTTATGCTAAAAAAATAGCAAAGAGAGCCGCTGTAGATCGTAATTTCAGTTTTAGAAAGAATGTATTTATCTGGTAACATTCGCCGGCCAGGTACATACACCCACGTGCGTGCTCGCGCTGACAAGACCAGGCGTCACCTTCACAGAGCGACGAGGGGCCGGCCGTGCGTGCGCTATCTCTGCCGGCGCGGCAGCGTGAGACAACACGGCTGCACGGCCTTGCAGCGCGCAGGCGACACCGTGTGGCGAGATGTGCAACTAAGCTCTCCACGGCTTTACACAGAGGCGTGCGACCTGGCAGGGCAGGAAACAGTAAACTGGCTGCCTCTCAATTACAAAAAAAAATTAAATTATTTCACCTGAAAAAATAAACTTAGCCCCTTTACCCGGAATTTGAAACCATCAAAAATCACACCACAAGTGCACATAACTATATATCAGCCCGCGTAGGAAAACACTGCATGTTCTAAGGAGTCAGTAACCGAACTATATTCCCTATAAGGTAAGTACCAGTTTTGAACAAAACCAAATATATATTAAATACGATCGTACTCGTAACATCTACCGTGATATACCGATATCTATATTTTTATAATATATAAGTGGCGGGAACATGAACAAATGCGGCGTCAAGCAAAATAATTCAGCTTAGGTAGACAGGTTCCTTGATATGTTACGTCGCTGAATAAAAAGTGTGGCTTTTATAGTGAATGTACAAATACAGTAAATCCACGTATAATGATTTACACATTGAAATGCAGTTCTATTTGTGGGTTTATGAAAAATCACCACATATATTTGTTTGTGTATCATAAGTTATCATTAATTTATTAGCTAAATTAAACGGTTACCTATATTATAAACGTAAATAATTTAAATAGGCGTGTTAACAAGAAATACGCACACGGATGTGATTCGTTGTCCTTAATTTTATTTCCATAAAAGTAGATAATTGGCAGAGACTCTGAACAGACTTTAATGTCGGAACGTGCACGTAATATTTACAGAAATAGATTGCGAAAGATTTACGCATGATGCAGCACAAGATCAGAGGAGGATTCAAGCAATCGTCTTAGGTATGGGCGGTTGTCTGTGCAACATGCGAAACTTCTTATTGTTATACCCTTTTGACATTGTAAGCAATTTTGTTACAATTTCTGGATTACTTATGCGTGTTATTCTGTAAATACTTGCTTCGCATCAAGTAAAAGTTACAGGAATATTTTATTGTTATTTGTTTACCAATACATTTCATGGTCGTAATACGATTGGTGGTTTTTTTTAAGACATTGAGTATATTCTATATAGATGAGTAAAATAAGTAAGATGAAGAATAATCCCTCCCTTGTCAATACTGCCACAAAATTAAAAACAAACATATCATTTTCAAAGGTAAGTCATTAAAAGATTGTGCAAATTTGATTTCCTACGTCTCTAGAGGTCCAAGCGCTGTCATATCACATTAAAAATCGTGTAAAAGAAGCATATAAATGTCGGTTATAAGCTTTGCATAAAACGTTATCTTGCTTTCCTGATTAAATATCTCCTTCTTTATTTTCAGTACAAAGGTTTAATTCTGATTTTGGCATATAAATTGTTTTGAATACTGGTTATTAAAATATAAACATTAAAGCCTTTTTTGAACAGAAAAAATTCTGGGGAAACAGTTTTGCCAGTTTTGCAGTACCGAGATACTTGTACTGTTATATGAAAATTTTTAACGTTTCCCACTGTACAACATTCTACATACGCAAATGCAAAACACCGTAAAATCATAAAATTAAAAAATACAAATTTCAGTTTTAGTGATTTATATCAACATTTTAACAAAGTACTGACTTTTGAACTGAAAACTTATTCTACCTGAAGTACTGAAATGCTTAAATGTGGTAGAATTATTATTTTTTTTTTCGAAATATCTTTTACAGAGCTTCTATAATATCGTTTGAAATTATTATACAATCGTGAAACATATACCTGAAAACAGCGTGACTTTGAAATATATTTTTTTTAAAATTATTTTCTAAATTTACAGAAATATACTATGAATTTTTGTCTGTTCACTGTAATAAAAATCTGTCTTTATATTGCTTATTAGCATATACGTATTCTGATTTGTTGTTCGGAGACATTTTTATTGTCCTTATAATGAAATGAAAAGAGAAATATAAGTGCTATAAAAATACATCTTGAATTCTTCGAACANTCGAAATATCTTTTACAGAGCTTCTATAATATCGTTTGAAATTATTATACAATCGTGAAACATATACCTGAAAACAGCGTGACTTTGAAATATATTTTTTTAAAAATTATTTTCTAAATTTACAGAAATATACTATGAATTTTTGTCTGTTCACTGTAATAAAAATCTGTCTTTATATTGCTTATTAGCATATACGTATTCTGATATGTTGTTCGGAGACATTTTTATTGTCCTTATAATGAAATGAAAAGAGAAATATAAGTGCTATAAAAATACATCTTGAATTCTTCGAACATCGATTTGTTTGAGAACATGGGTTTTGTCTTTGTTTTATGGTTATGCTGACAGCACATCTAAGACATCTCGTCATTATTTCGTGTTACAGCATAAAACTATAAATTTAAATTTTCTCGCTCTATATACCTGCACTATTTGCTGTACTGTAAAACTTTCCTATATTTTAACAAATATTCTTCGGAAACTAGTTACCAAGATTATTATTTGTAACACTGCAAGTAAGTAAAGAGCAAATTTTACATGTTACTGGTGCTGTGCATTAGTACAAATTTATGAATTCACATTTTTTTTAAGACGATGCAAGCCAATGATGGTACAAAGTCTACTGTGGAGCTTACCCCTATGGATTTACCTTCTCCCACCGTTGAAAAATTACGTGGAAAACAATGTGTTACTGTGCCAACACGTTCAGTAAAAGTTGCAATGCACGCCGACATGAGAAGAGCGAAAGTCAAAGACACCAGCCTCCAGAATACTAATATGTACTATCTGTTTTGCCACATAAGGTACAAGCGATAATTTAAAGATACACGCTATTTCATGTAATCGTAATGCACCTTTGCTTGACTCGAGACAGCATGCACTGCACTTATTGCCACAAGACAAGAATGTGGCTAGCCTTCCTACTGATTCGTCGAGTATACTATTTCTGATTCGAGCGCCCATAACATTAACGAAGCCTGCGCCGTGTTTCAAAAGAGCTGGGAACGAAGGAAATAAAAGTGTTGCAGAAATTTACTACGAAAAGTGCGAGCCATAAGGAACTGCAGAAGTTGTAAACAACAAACATGCACTGCTAAGATGTAAAGTGAAAAACGAGGAAGTTACAACTGGTCATGACGAAGCGAAAGAAAATGTAGACTCCAATACTGCTTGCTGGGGTGAGTACTACAACTAGGTAACTACAAGTTTGGCAAAATATGGTTAATTGCAAAGAACAATTCCATTAGGTTAGGTCCACAACATACTAAAACTAGGTAACTCTTGTAGACAATTCACAGATGCTACTTAGAATTTTCAAAACTAGATAAGTTGATCATCAGAAATAAAATCCATTCTATAACTAGGCAAGTTCACATATCTAGTTGTTAAACATATCAGGATTGCAAGATTGGAGCAACAACTAGGCACGTCAACATGTCTAGTTCTAGCGCTGCAAGTCTGAGAGTTGATTTCTTGATCATAGTTGTCTTAGTAAGGTTCAAGTACGGTTTTCTCCATTGTCTAGCTAGTTGTTTGTTTACAGTGTATGAAATTTAGTTACTTATACTTCTAAGAACCTTAAGATATTTCCAATGAACGCGTCGAATATTGCAATTATGCATATATTAATTTTATATTAGATATATCGATATTAGTAAGTATAATTTTATTATTCCATTTTGAAATTATAACATTCCATTACTCTGTAAATTACTTGGTTATCCTACGGATCCCAACTCTTTTTGTCAAAATCAAAGAGTAATGTTTGCGTGTTTTTAATTTTAAGAAGGACAACTTACAGAGCAATGATGTAGAAATTAAAAATTAGAATTCTTGGAATAGTAGTTCGTTTAATATGTCTCTTTGTCAGCCATTGTCTACAAATACCATTTACTCCGGTCATTATTATTGAATTATCAGTTCTGAACATTGGGATTTACATTCACTTAAGAAGCTCAAACGGATTTGAAAAGACAGAACATCCAATATATTATGTTCTGCATTGAATTCTACCTCTGAGCCTTAATATGAAAGGGGTGATGGCAGCAACGCGTTTGATGTGTTACTCGCCAACACCGTAGACATAGCCATTTGTAATTATAACTTTTGTTATTTTCCTATTAGGTTAACTTTTGTCTATTTAGAAAATGCATTACTTTATTTAATTACCCTTCATATATTCTGGTGGGAAACCTTATAATGTTATCGTGATTTTTTCTTGTTTCTAGGCAATCTGGAACCACCCGTGATATCAAATTTTAATAGTCCATCCTATGATCCTAACACAATTCCTGAACGCAGTCATTCTGAAGAAACCATCGCTCGTGAACAGGTGAGAAACTCGATACTCTTAACTCAAATTCTGACTTTGATGAGGAAGTGGATGAAGAGCCTATATTCTCATCAGAGCACTCCGAATTTTTCCCAGAAGAGATATCTACCGATGAAACCTCACTAAGTGACACTGCCTCGACGGGAATTCCCGAAGTGAAAAACAGCTGTGCACGTCTTGATGGAATGGAGACGTTTCCTGAGACAACGGAAAAACCTCGAAAGCGGCTTAGATGTCAAAGTAAGTGGTTTAGGACATTGAGTAAGGAAAAGAGGGCTAGGGGTGAGTCATATGTTTCTTCAAGGAAGAAAGTCATTCCTGCCTTTACAGTGAAACCTCCTTTTCAAAACTGCAGGAGCCACTGCAGCTCGAACATTTCGGAAGAGGAGCGTAATCGGATCTTTTCTGCTTATTACGTCCTAGCAGAATATAAGAGGCAGAGAGATTTTATTCGTGCCAATACTGATAGGATCTTCAAAAAGCGTATAAAGGCTGAAAATTCCAAACGTAATTTCTTTGTTATATTTTATCTTGCGTGACAGGGTAGAAACGTTAAAGTCTGTTAGACTATGTTCCTTAATACCCTTGGTATTAAAAAAGGAGTAGTAGACATTGCAATGAAAAAGCGAACCTCTGAAAATACCTGTGAAGGGGATAAGAGAGGTAAGCACGTAAAAAAAGAAACACCACCAGCTGTTGTAGAAAAAGTAAAAAAAAAAACACATTGAGAGTTTTCCTGTGATGGCTTCCCATTACTGTCGCGCAACGACCAAGCGCCTCTAACTTGATCCATCTTTAAATATTAACCGAATGTACAACATGTACTGTCAGGTTTGTAATAAAAATGGTGAAGATAAAGCCAGCTTACCTTTCTATTGTAAAATTTTCAACCATTTTTATAATTTAGGGTTCCATCATCCAAAAAAAATACCAGTGCCGAGTTTGTTCTCACTATAGCAATGCTTTAACAAACGAGAAAGAGGCCGTAAAGGCAGATTATTAAAATAATTTGGAGCTAAATGATAGAGCCCGTGCCGAAAATATAAAAGATGAGGAAGAGGCACGAAAGTCAAAGGGCGAATCGGTATGTGCTAATTTTGATTTGCGGCAGGTACTTCTCGTGCCATCAGACCCTGCTAACAATGCGCTATTTTATAAATGTCACCTTCCTACATACAATTTTAAAATGTACATTTTTAACGCCCAGCAAGGCTTCTGCTACATGTGGGACCAGACCCAAGGTGGCAGAGGTAGTTGGAAAATTGCAAGTTGTGTTCATTTGTTTTAAAACGCCCTTCCTACTTATGTGAACAAAGTCGTTTTTTACAGTGACAGGTGTGGTGGGCAAAATCTAAATCTATTTATTGCCACAATGTTCATGATTGCTGTGCAAGTACTGGAAAACATTTCGATAATTGACATGAGGTTTCTGGTCCCGGGTCACACTCAGATGGAGTGTGATTCCATTCATTCAGCTGTAACCACCGAGCTGCAAAGAGTAGGTAAAGCGTCATTGCCAGAAGACATGACGCAGATCGCACGAAGCGCCAGGAGGAAAGGGGACAAACCCTACCAGGTGACCGATCTTCAGATGCAGGATATCAAAGATTACAAGCTTTTTATGAAGCAAAACCTCACAAATCGGAAGAAGGGCGAAGATTTAGAAGAAGTGCGCTGGAAAAAAAATGAGTTGGATGCGTTTTGAAACATCAGAAACTTAGAAGATGAAATTCAGGGAGCATTTTGATGAAACCTTCAAAACCCTGGATTTCAACAAAATAAGCTGTTGGCAAACATTTTCGCAGCTGAAACATCAGTATGAGCAACTAATTCCCATCACCACCTTAAAATACCGAGATCTGGTTTCCTTATTCTCTTTGAAGCCCCCAGCACTCGAAGATCAATACAAACAATTTTATCTGGATCTGCCTCACGATGGAAATGTCGAAGAACCTGAATGTGACTGTGATGATCCTAAACATGAAGGTCCTTAATTTTTTATTATTATTTTATTTTTGTTCCCTTTTTAAATTAAATTTTGTAAACTTGAAAAAAAAAACATTATTAAAATATCATACTTGAATATTTGGTAGCTAAATACTGCTAAATCAATATCAAACATATTTTTAGTGCTAAAACTAGGTAACTGGGATTTTCCAAGTATATACCTAGATTTCATAGACTGTTTTTCACTTTTGTTGAAAATTTTTGTTCAAAAGAAGACATAAATATTTATAATTAAATACAATTTATAAATGGTAGTAAAATAACATTTAATCAAGTCTTCGCATTCTCCAAACATCGTGACAAAACATTAATTTGAATTTTTCTCGAAACAGCTGAATTATAGTTACCTAGTTGTAGTGCATTGGAAATATTTTACAGATGATGAATTGACGACATCTGCAAAACAAAAGCGTATCATGTTGCTGAGTATAATGACAACCTGATGTTGGAGCAGAAGAAATATGGATTCGAACCCGGTACTCTGGCCCAGGGGTATCTCGCAACCTACACATAACAGAAGAACAATACAGTATATAGTTTGTATAAGCATAATGGTAAATGATTTCTCGGATCTAAGGGAATTTAAATTTTTGCTTAACGAAATTNGTATATAGTTTGTATAAGCATAATGGTAAATGATTTCTCGGATCTAAGGGAATTTAAATTTTTGCTTAACGAAATTATACGAGTGAACAATTACGAAACCCATGGGAGTCGAGGACTATATGAGTTATATTGCGTGAAACCTAAAAAGAGTATTCAAGAAGATTTAGAGTAATACAAAAAATGGCTCGAANACTATATGAGTTATATTGCGTGAAACCTAAAAAGAGTATTCAAGAAGATTTAGAGTAATACAAAAAATGGCTCGAATTCGGTCATTACCAAAACAACGACTCTGATCACAGTACTATTAAAGGTGACGAATGTAGTTTCCCCGACAAATGTACTAATAGTAATGAAGAATGTGATTACAATGGTGTCCCTGTAATTAATTATTATGATGGTCGATATGAAGTGAACATACACGCAGAAATGTACCGTGAACCTTCTACGAAGAAACTCGTTAAGTCTAACAGCTTATTTTATGAAGAACCCAATTACTTGGTTGGTAGACTCAGCAGGGATCTCTCACGCATTGTTGAGGTATCTTNTATGTTCCTTAATACCCTTGGTATTAAAAAAGGAGTAGTAGACATTGCAATGAAAAAGCGAACCTCTGAAAATACCTGTGAAGGGGATAAGAGAGGTAAGCACGTAAAAAAAGAAACACCACCAGCTGTTGTAGAAAAAGTAATAAAAAAAACACATTGAGAGTTTTCCTGTGATGGCTTCCCATTACTGTCGCGCAACGACCAAGCGCCTCTAACTTGATCCATCTTTAAATATTAACCGAATGTACAACATGTACTGTCAGGTTTGTAATAAAAATGGTGAAGATAAAGCCAGCTTACCTTTCTATTGTAAAATTTTCAACCATTTTTATAATTTAGGGTTCCATCATCCAAAAAAAATACCAGTGCCGAGTTTGTTCTCACTATAGCAATGCTTTAACAAACGAGAAAGAGGCCGTAAAGGCAGATTATTAAAATAATTTGGAGCTAAATGATAGAGCCCGTGCCGAAAATATAAAAGATGAGGAAGAGGCACGAAAGTCAAAGGGCGAATCGGTATGTGCTAATTTTGNAGAGCCCGTGCCGAAAATATAAAAGATGAGGAAGAGGCACGAAAGTCAAAGGGCGAATCGGTATGTGCTAATTTTGATTTGCGGCAGGTACTTCTCGTGCCATCAGACCCTGCTAACAATGCGCTATTTTATAAATGCCACCTTCCTACATACAATTTTAAAATGCACATTTTTAACGCCCAGCAAGGCTTCTGCTACATGTGGGACCAGACCCAAGGTGGCAGAGGTAGTTGGAAAATTGCAAGTTGTGTTCATTTGTTTTAAAACGCCCTTCCTCTTTATGTGAACAAAGTCGTTTTTTACAGTGACAGGTGTGGTGGGCAAAATCTAAATCTATTTATTGCCACAATGTTCATGATTGCTGTGCAAGTACTGGAAAACATTTCGATAATTGACATGAGGTTTCTGGTCCCGGGTCACACTCAGATGGAGTGTGATTCCATTCATTCAGCTGTAACCACCGAGCTGCAAAGAGTAGGTAAAGCGTCATTGCCAGAAGACATGACGCAGATCGCACGAAGCGCCAGGAGGAAAGGGGACAAACCCTACCAGGTGACCGATCTTCAGATGCAGGATATCAAAGATTACAAGCTTTTTATGAAGCAAAACCTCACAAATCGGAAGAAGGGCGAAGATTTAGAAGAAGTGCGCTGGAAAAAAAATGAGTTGGATGCGTTTTGAAACATCAGAAACTTACAAGATGAAATTCAGGGAGCATTTTGATGAAACCTTCAAAACCCTGGATTTCAACAAAATAAGCTGTTGGCAAACATTTTCGCAGCTGAAACATCAGTATGAGCAACCAATTCCCATCACCACCTTAAAATACCGAGATCTGGTTTCCTTATTCTCTTTGAAGCCCCCAGCACTCGAAGATCAATACAAACAATTTTATCTGGATCTGCCTCACGATGGAAATGTCGAAGAACCTGAATGTGACTTTGATGATCCTAAACATGAAGGTCCTTAATTTTTTATTATTATTTTATTTTTGTTCCCTTTTTAAATTAAATTTTGTAAACTTGAAAAAAAAAACATTATTAAAATATCATACTTGAATATTTGGTAGCTAAATACATACTGCTAAATCAATATCAAACATATTTTTAGTGCTAAAACTAGGTAACTGGGATTTTCCAAGTATATACCTAGATTTCATAGACTGTTTTTCACTTTTGTTGAAAATTTTTGTTCAAAAGAAGACATAAATATTTATAATTAAATACAATTTATAAATGGTAGTAAAATAACATTTAATCAAGTCTTCGCATTCTCCAAACATCGTGACAAAACATTAATTTGAATTTTTCTCGAAACAGCTGAATTAAAGTTACCTAGTTGTAGTGCATTGGAAATATTTTACAGATGATGAATTGACGACATCTGCAAAACAAAAGCGTATCATGTTGCTGAGTATAATGACAACCTGATGTTGGAGCAGAAGAAATATGGATTCGAACCCGGTACTCTGGCCCAGGGATATCTCGCAACCTACACATAACAGAAGAACAATACATTATATAGTTTGTATAAGCATAATGGTAAATGATTTCTCGGATCTAAGGGAATTTAAATTTTTGCTTAACGAAATTATACGAGTGAACAATTACGTAACCCATGGGAGTCGAGGACTATATGAGTTATATTGCGTGAAACCTAAAAAGAGTATTCAAGAAGATTTAGAGTAATACAAAAAATGGCTCGAACTCGGTCATTACCAAAACAACGACTCTGATCACAGTACTATTAAAGGTGACGAATGTAGTTGCCCCGACAAATGTACTAATAGTAATGAAGAATGTGATTACAATGGTGTCCCTGTAATTAATTATTATGATGGTCGAGATGAAGTGAACATACACGCAGAAATGTACCGTGAACCTTCTACGAAGAAACTCGTTAAGTCTAACTGCTTATTTTATGAAGAACCCAATTACTTGGTTGGTAGACTCAGCAGGGATCTCTCACGCATTGTTGAGGTATCTTCAATACTCGATGAACTGAAGTATCGGGGTTATATAAGATAAGACTGTTGGCTTCTATCTATGATCTGCAAACATCTGAGAAAATAATTAGAAAGATAAAATATACATAGAAACTAAATTAATTAAATTTAACTATACATATTAATGTGCGTCTAATTACTTATGCAGTCCGTTCTGCTTCAGTGGTGTATACAATCAATTTCGAGAGTCTGTTTTAAATTAAAAATTTGCGAGCATGTGTAGGAGGAGGGCTATGGTAGTGTCTGAAGTATTATGTAATATTTGAGTAGATAAAAATAGGCTGAGTTCTATATGACGAACGAAGGAACTGTGAAATGTTTTTTGATGCAAGATTTTATGCCAGTCATTCGTGTGGGAATAAAGGCGCATAGAGGTTCGGTGTGATAATGTAACAAAGCTTGTGTTTTTGTTATCGACCGGTATGAGAATTGCGGTAATGACTTTGTGTTTATTAGCCTATAAAATTTATATTAGTATGAAAACTTTCAATATTGCTAGCTAGTTAAACTTTTTTGCATAGCACTTTTGTGCGTATACCAGTTTTGAATATACTTATGGCACATTGGTTATTTAAGAAATATATGTTTATTTTACATGCATACATTTTTTTTTTACAAAAATTCTTAGTACATTAGTAAAAATAGTTTTACTACTTTTCGATCACATGAAGTCGACATATCAGAGTCTATTAAAGTTTTGAAGGGAACAGCATCATCTGCTGTGTGGATAAACATTGAAAGCCGACATGGTGGAACTGCTGCTTGTGTAGTCACTGGAGGATAAGTCACTGCTAGCATAACAGCTGCTGGAGTACATAAGCTGTCGTTATTGTTTCATGGTGCATGAACAAACATATTTGCATTATTTACGTAGTACAGCTTGAATTGGTATGAATGTTTTTTGGGGAAAATGTAGCTTCTCGAAGCATTTTTTACATATATACGCAGCACAAATTTGATGCACACGGTGTATCCATTGTCGGTAAACGACCAAGTACGTCTTTCTTAATATTTCCATAATGTTATTTACCATCGCATGATTCTCTGTAGTTGTTGTTCTTTGGATCCCCGGGCATCGCATAAGACGGTGCTAGCTTCGGTGCGCAGAGATGATCAGTGCAATTTCTATCTTCGCCCACGAAGATGGATACTGCCCAGGTGGTTTTGTATGGTGAAAATTTTTTGCACTGTAGACGAAAATGTACGTTATAACTACACATATCAAAGTATATCGAGCTGTGAATATGACATCATTCATTTTTAAAAGTAACACCCTTCTGCACACAATGTAAGCCTTCGCGCACGTAGTCGTAGCAAGTGCTGGGGTTGTACATTATGCAAGATGCCAACTCCGCGCTAGTAGGGTCAAGCAACAGAAATACTTCTTCATCTTCCTCGCAGTATTCAGAAAATGGTTCGTCACCATCGTATCCAGGGTTCATGATGTCTGGGTTGGCTGACTGATGGACCGGTTTGATGCTGCTGACCGTAGACTAGCAAGAAGAAGAATGGTTGCAGACTGGTACACAACTGGAAGAGTCACTGGAGGTTGAATCACTGGTTTCTTCTGTTGTACTGTCACTGAAGGATGAGTCACCACTGTTAATAGCACAACCACTGCTGCGATAGTCCATACTGTATGTTCCTGGATCCATGGTTCACCGATAATCGTCATTTAAGAACAAATCTGATGTATTTATAGACTCCCATCTGCTTGGTTAGGAGGTTTGATGGTGAAAGCTTGGCTTCACAGAGTAATTTCTGCCTGTAAATGGGACAGAGTACGTTCACTTACACCATAGTTTGTAGATTAGCCCAGGATAGTTCATGGCAGTTTACAGCACTGTGCAGGTCCCCAGTCTACGGTTCAGCATATCGTAGTAGCTCTTTGGATGCTTCTTTAAACATATTGTGATTTGTCAAAGAACTTTTCATTAGTACCCACGACATTAAATGCTCGCATTGAGGATCTTCATCAAATGTCTTGTCCATTTCTCTTAAAATTCGAATTTGCACTTCTTTTAGTGTGCATGGAAAATTATGCCTATATGGTTGGCAAAGGTTAACTGCATTTTCGATGATATTACAGTCTCTCACAATTTCAGGTATTATACAGTCTGGCATGGCTATTGTGTCCCTTGAGAAGTAAACATGTCCATATTTGCACATTTCTCAACACTTGTTACCAGGGGATAGTTCACAGAATATTCTACACTCTGGAAGCTCGGGTACACACACCAATAGTATTGCTCTGGATCAAACATGGCTGTTTGCCGGCTGAAGACTGGATGAAGACTTATGCTCAGAGTACGAATGCAGCGTACACATCGAAGGTAAGAAGGTTGCACATAGTCTCCCAAGTTGTTCAGTCATGATTCAAAATGGCTGTGTGACGTCCTCCATTGCAATGCTCGGAACACCAAATAATCTTGTAGCTGTCTGATCTTCTGAGTTGATAAACAATTTTGCAATGACCCCAAACTTGATGTAGGCGTTATCTTTTTGCGTGACTTATCAGCTCACTGGTCGTGCAAGGCAGCTTCAAATCTGGCCAAAGGTGGTACACTGGTCAGGTAATAAAACATCATGGTACCGGTACCAAGCTGAAAAAAATCATCGTTTTCATTCATGCTGACCCATTGCTCCATTTCATCGTAGCTTTCTATTCGCTCTGGCATACCAGGCATCCAGAAGAAAAACTCTGCAGTAGCCCATAGTTATATTGGAGTAAATGGCTACATCTTCAGGTCGGAACTGCACAGACATGATGTATTGAAAGTAATGTCACAACTAATACTACGAGCATTTTCCTTCATTTTTATATCAGCTTCCCCTTCTCCACTGTCCTTCCCCTCTCCAGCACTATTCTGGATGGGCCAGTGGTTTCTCGTGAAGCTGCTGACTCATTCCCCTTTCCAACTTTAGTTAATTCTAGTTACCTGACACTAAGTAGGTGTAAGCCTGTGAAAATGCTATCACAACTATTCCTACCTAATTTAGCTTAGGCTATCTGACCTCGTTTAGATTGTGAAAACGACGTGGAAGCATGTACACATCCACATGTGCATTTACATTACACCATGAAGGTGCAGACCTGTGAAAATGCTAACACACCTCTTCCCGCACGCGAGCTGACTTATGATATCTGACAGGATATAGATTGTGAAAATGATGCGGAAGCACATACATGTGCAGACTCCAGTTACCTGACACCGTGCAGATGCAGGCCTACGAAAATGATAATACTGCTCTTACCATGCAAGCACAGATTTTTTTATTCTTTTACATGGTCAGCTGCCCTGCCTGTCCATTCATGCTCGCAAACTAAACTTCAGTAACCAAAATGGTATACACATTTTATTCAGAAAGTAATTTTTTCCACATTTAATACCCGTATTGTATCAGTTTCTTTTCTCTGTGTTTAAAAACTAAATGTTTGCTAAATGTTTTACCACAATACTTTATATTGCCTTTTTTCTGAATTGATAGGGTACATGACAATCAATAAAATAAAAGGTAAAATTGTTCTAAAATTATACACATATTTTATTCATCAAACACTTTTATTATATATTCCATTACATTTTAAGTAATATTAGTTTACATTGACAGACAAATATGTTTTNTCAACTTCAGTAACCAAAATGGTATACACATTTTATTCAGAAAGTAATTTTTTCCACATTTAATACCCGTATTGTATCAGTTTCTTTTCTCTGTGTTTAAAAACTAAATGCTTACTAAATGTTTTACCACAATACTTTATATTGCCTTTTTTCTGAATTGATAGGGTACATGACAATCAATAAAATAAAAGGTAAAATTGTTCTAAAATTATACACATATTTTATTCATCAAACTCTTTTATTATATATTCCATTACATTTTAAGTAATATTAGTTTACATTGACAGACAAATATGTTTTTATGTCCTTTTTCTCTGCATTAATGCTGCTACATATTTTTGCAATTCAGTACATAGATAAGAAAGATAATTTTCAATACAAAATATTGTTTATGAAAAATTCACTTCTGTTTTTGTTCACACGCACCGAAACACACCTTGTCCCTAAAAATAGAATTTCAACCATAAATTTATTAACCTCTGTTATTCTGTTCGAAACACTGTTTCTTTATATTGTTTTTATTATCCACTGTCCTTCCCCATCTTCGTCCAGTGATCTTGTCTTTAAATCGCACGGCAGGCTGCGACAAGTAGCGGTCCGCTCGACGAACGGAATAGTGTCAGCTTCTTCGTCCTGTAGGAGTATATGCGTCTTGCCATCTTATTCTTCACTGTAGGGAAGCTCTGTTTCCTGCACACCTCGTCGTATTTCGTAGTCCCAATGCTGGATGCCTTCTTTTGTGATGACTGTTTCACCATAACCATGGAATATTACATAAACATCGATGAGCCAGTCGTTTTTGAAGACAGTATCACGAAAGTGGAACTTCATGCATATCAGCCATTCCTGATCGGACTATATATGTTACCATTTGAAGTTCGGATAGCGGTGCAACGCCCTGTTATCTGCACTCTTCCTCGCAAAATAAGATTTATCCAACCCAGCACCGACGAAAATAACGAAAAATAGTATTATCCACCTCATCGATCGCATCACATATTTGCTCAATGGTGTCGAGGTAGACCGCATGAGAGATGTCAGCATAACAACTGTGATCACAAATGACCTCTCTTATGCCGAACGATCTCTTTGTGGCTAAGATGGCAGGATGGGGGATAGAATATGTCTACAGTGTTCCAATATACCCCAGATGGAAATTCGNATCTTGTCTTTAAATCGCACGGCAGGCTGCGACAAGTAGCGGTCCGCTCGACGAACGGAATAGTGTCAGCTTCTTCGTCCTGTAGGAGTATATGCGTCTTGCCATCTTATTCTTCACTGTAGGGAAGCTCTGTTTCCTGCACACCTCATCGTATTTCGTAGTCACAATGCTGGATGCCTTCTTTTGTGATGACTGTTTCACCATAACCATGGAATATTACATAAACATCGATGAGCCGGTCGTTTTTGAAGACAGTATCACGAAAGTGGAACTTCATGCATATCAGCCATTCCTGATCGGACTATATATGTTACCATTTGAAGTTCGGATAGCGGTGCAACGCCCTGTTATCTGCACTCTTCCTCGCAAAATAAGATTGATCCAACCCAGCCCCGACGAAAATAACGAACAATAGTATTATCCACCTCATCGATCGCATCACATATTTGCTCAATGGTGTCGAGGTAGACCGCATGAGAGATGTCAGCATAACAACTGTGATCACAAATGACCTCTCTTATGCCGAACGAGCTCTTTGTGGCTAAGATGGCAGGATGGGGGATAGAATATGTCTACAGTGTTCCAATATACCCCAGATGGAAATTCNGCTCTTTGTGGCTAAGATGGCAGGATGGGGGATAGAATATGTCTACAGTGTTCCAATATACCCCAGATGGAAATTCGAGGTATGCATTCCCTTAGTGATGTTGATGGGATTCGCCGAAGACTACAAACAAATTATTTTCAATTCGATGCAGGAACTGCTACTGCTCTTAGCCCATACGCATGCACATGCAATCGTGGATATGGAGGAAAAAATGGAGACAGTGAAACTTAAGCTACAGTCTATCGAATGTATGTTGCCTCACAGCTAAGTACTGCCTAATGCATCATTATGCTGTAGAATGTGGAAGAAGGCAAACACATCGATGTGGTTTTCAGGTCGTGGAATATGGAGACCGGCCTCGGATTGCCCGCCAGCCAGCGCATCAACTGGATAGTGAAGTTGAGCTTTGCCACCGAGAAACCGAGGTACATCATTGTCCGGCTACAGACTGGAAGACAATACAATTTGAGAGTGAGTCATCCGCAATCCGACACATGTCAAATAGAAAATGTGAAAATATATTTGAATAGCTAAAGCTATCCGTACATGGACATGGACACGTACTTTGAAAATGGCCGGTACCTGCTGGCATATCAAATGTACGCTCAATACTAAAATGCATATTATGGGCGCACCCAATCCCCATTACTAAACCCAGATATTTTTAAGTGTTTGGCCTCGCTCATGGTGTTCGACGTGAGTAAACAGGACGAGCGTATCAGTTCGAATGTGATCGACTGCAGGATTGAATTCATTACACATGGAAATATTCCTCCCAACACAAACACTTTCTGCCTCATACTTCACGACCAACTCGCATCGTACAATTGTCGAGACGAAGTCGTCAAGATACTTTCGTGAATGCCGCAGAGGGTATAAATACGATTGGCCGTAAGCGATATCTGTTTAGTTGACTTCAAGCACTGTATTCAGTAAGGCTTCCAGAGCCAGAGCGCCTACGTGCTCAAGGAGATCTTAGAGTACTACGACGATGATGGTAAAACGTGGACACGCTCCTTCCTACCCCCTTATTTATGGAAACTGATGGACTAGAAAAGCAAGAAGACGAACGACTGGCTGACCAAGTACCACTACGGACTAGAGTGGGACGAATGCAAGATTCCTTACCACAAGGTGGGAAATGTGCTACGCGAATTGCTGATGCAGTATCCCCAAGGACCGATGTACATGGCGGGGTCCGAGCAGAAAAAAATGGTTGATTGACTTGTGCAAAAGTAAAATTGAAATCATCGATGTGCAGTTCGAGTACAGCTGTCCTTCGCTGCGCAAGCAGAAAAAAAGTTTACGGCGATTCACATAGTCATGTCTGCGACAGGTCAGAACCTGACTGAACATGTGCATGGAGTAATGCACAGCTGCTACAGAAATGGTATGCCTCGTCCTTGGACTATGAATATGCTGCCTACGTCTAGACAAGAAGTTACCCTGATATCGGTTCCCAAGAACAATTTATAAAATGAACAGAAAATTATTTTGTTTTGTATTTATGGCATTTATGTATTTATCTGTATAATAAATAGAGTGTTTAGAACCATTTAATGGTTGTTTTTTTTACCCTAGGTTAGACAATAATTTATTTCCTTTAAGAAACATTAAAAAAAGATAATCCACATACTTCNTTGTTTTTTTTACCCTAGGTTAGACAATAATTTATTTCCTTTAAGAAACATTAAAAAAAGATAATCCACATACTTCTTATACTACATAACATATTTAGGTAATGGTGAAAAATGATGTAGTTGGAATTCGCACAGATGGACCTGGGAATGTACACATGCCTTCAGGTTGAAACAGGTAGTGTTTCAGATGTAATGGAAAGGGTTGGTGAGACAAGAATATACAGGAGGCGGGGGTTCTATCAGGTAAAATCCTTGTAGAGGATCTGCAGTTCGTCGATAAAAGTGTGGAGGTACGGATCGTCTCATCTAGCTTTTACAGTCTATATCATATTCAGTATCTGTGATGTCTTCAGATATTCCAGAGCTAATGGGAGCTACGACTGTAGTGTGGACTTCTTCGTATGTGGTACCANTTTTTTTTACCCTAGGTTAGACAATAATTTATTTCCTTTAAGAAACATTAAAAAAAGATAATCCACATACTTCCAGTGCCATAGATTTCTTCGGGTGGGCTGCTATAAGTATGGTACTAGCAGCGCCATCGACTAATTCGGATGGGTCACCTCCACCAGAAAATACTTGTCCCTGCAGCTACTCTGAAGAGGTATTTTCGTACGAAACACATCCCACAACAGCATTAAATGTATGACTGTATGATCAATTCCAACTACATTAAATATCTAAGTTTATGAAGAGGGTCGTTGTTTTATAATAGCGATACTTACTGCAAACATGTTACGTCATGCAAAGTTAACCTACATGCCTCATCGAAGTCACGGTGTTGGTTCTGCAACAGAGATTTCGTGTGGCTACCATTGGTGGTGTGATGGATGGTAATTTCGATCCAATGGCCCCTCTACCAAAAAACGACTGTGACCAGTATGAACGACGAGCCTGTGAACTCATCACCAGGAGCAACATCTCTTTCCACAGATATATATATTTATTCCTGGTTCCTGCTCCTTCCGACATGATTAAAGCCGAACAATCTGGGTCCTATAGTGTATCATCCACAGGACTTTCAGTCGCATATCGGTTTCGCTTTTGCTGCAAAGACTTTACCTTCAAGCTTACTGCATGACGACATGAAGTTTATAAGTGTCAGATTAGTCGGATTCATGTTTAACAAAGGAATGATATTTGTATAATGATGTACACTTTACATGGGTGAACATAAATATTTTTGAGTGTTTTTGCAGTAATAAATTCTTTAAATAAATTTTAAAACACAAAAATGTAATACATTTTTTCTCCAAGATGGCGGCGGATCCACAGATCTGTAGCCCTCAGTCCTTGTCCTCGGATTGGCATAATCTGTCTACTTCTTGTAATCGATTTTATTCACCAATGAATTAAAGATTCTTTCAGAAAAGCAGAAGGGAATGATTCATGAAATTAAACACAACATCGTATTTGGAAGCAACGTGGGTAGCGCCGAGAGGTTTGTCATATGTACATACAACCTGGTGTCATGGCGTGGGATGCTATTTTGTACGGTGCCCAATCACCTTTTGTCTTCATTACAGACACTTCGGTATATGTAGTCGGTGTTCTTCTCGTCTTATATCTTTTTCAGTTCAGGCATGGAGGCCGACTCTTCGGAGAAATGTGTGAGTGCATCAGAAAAAATGNCTCGTCTTATATCTTTTTCAGTTCAGGCATGGCGGCCGACTCTTCGGAGAAATGTGTGAGTGCATCAGAAAAAATGCCATCATTTCGATAATGAAAAGGGTACCCATTATCATCTTCATCACCTTTATTTTTTCAGCACTGAGTCTCGTTTTCTTGAGAGTTGAGACATCGTTGTCGGTATTAGTTTTCGCAGATACTGGTGCTGTAGTATTTTTTCGAAGCCCGTCCAGTTCAGATACCAGTTTAGCAAGTGTAAATTTCATACGAACCGTCTGTACAGCATGTTGTGCTTCGCTTGTATTGACTATTGTTTCATCGTCTTCTGCGAGCATTTTATACCACGTATTAACAAGAAGTGATATGTTGACGCCTGCTGTTTCTCTGTAGAAGAAGAAATACTGTGCTTGCAGACCATGGCATATCTACTAAAGATACCACCACAAGAGAAATGTCTATAACAGTTACCACAACGCAATACAGTACGATGTGTTATTCAAACATTCTTTCTTTTCATGTTGACGNGAAATGTCTATAACAGTTACCACAACGCAATACAGTACGATGTGTTATTCAAACATTCTTTCTTTTCATGTTGACGGGATTTATGACCGAAAGAATAAACATTGTCGAAGTATCGCAGTGTCAACGATCAAGGCAGTGGTTTTGCCTCCATACCCGTCACTATCAGTCGTAAGCCTTCGTACGCACTAATAGTCTTCAGTACAAGGAGAGTGATCACTTTCAAATCTTATTTACGTTACTGTGAACCTTGCTGTTTAATGTAAAAAGATATGTTGTCGTAAAGAAAATTAGTAAAGAACCCAGCTCGTGCCCACGTAAGGCCTTCCGTTATACATTTTTTTTTAATGCAAAAAATAAGGCAGAATTCCGAAAAACCCCATTTTCATACCTGTAGTGTAAGATAA
This sequence comes from Clitarchus hookeri, assembly GCA_002778355.1. Classification (NCBI taxonomy): domain Eukaryota; kingdom Metazoa; phylum Arthropoda; class Insecta; order Phasmatodea; family Phasmatidae; genus Clitarchus; species Clitarchus hookeri. Next base: position 112,307 of record NQII01002262.1, on the reverse strand, counting down.
TTGGAAAAAACGTAAATATCTACATAATAATATAACATAAATTTTAATTCACTTGTAGGTATATATATTTATATACCAAATTTCTTAGATATGTAGTATATATAGTTATCTAGATTCCTATTCGATACTACNTAGATATGTAGTATATATAGTTATCTAGATTCCTATTCGATACTACATGTGTATAGTATATACACTGAAGAGCCAAAAAAACTGGTACACCTACCTAATATCGTGTTGGGCCCCCGCGAGCACGCAGAAGTACCACAAGACGATGTGGCATGAACTTGACTAATGTCTTGAAGGTATGCAGGAGGCATTGAAATCACGCGGTTAAACTCTTTCCCAACGTGCAGACAGTGCAAATTACTAAGTCGTCAGTCGTCGTTTCTGTCGTTCGTTCACGATCTGTTTCCAGCCGCAGCGATGTCGAAGATGTGATAATTTACCAGATTTCCGATATTCACAGTACACTCGTGAAATGGTCGTACGCGAAAATCCCAATTTTATCGCTGCCTCGGAGATGCTATGTCCCATCTTTCGTGCGCCGACTATAACACCACGTTCAAACTCACCTTAATCTGGATAACNGCCTCGGAGATGCTATGTCCCATCTTTCGTGCGCCGACTATAACACCACGTTCAAACTCACCTTAATCTGGATAACCTTCCATTGTAACAGCAGTAACTGATATTGCAACTTTGCCAGACGCTTGTTTTCTTACATACGCGCTGCCGACCGCATCACGTTACTCTGATTGGTTCCATACCTCTGTTATTTGCATACGCACGCCTATACCTGTTTTTTTGGCTCTCCAGTGTACATACAAATGCTCATATGTGATGGTATCTGTCTGCATGTTTTTTAAATATAAGTTGTTTATATTTAGTGTCAATGTCGGGAACACAGTAGTTTGTAAATATTACTATTGGTTAAGTTGGGCCAACATTGTGCAACCANTGTCGGGAACACAGTAGTTTGTAAATATTACTATTGGTTAAGTTGGGCCAACATTGTGCACATTATGCCACCAAAGTAAATTGCCATATTTATGATTGAATAACACCATTTTTTCGTTTAATTGTTTAAAACATTTTTTTTTTAACACAGACATGTATTATTTATTATTGACTTCACTCGTAATGTGTTGGTTGCTTATCATAAAACATACAATTGACATTTTGTATCTACTGTAAACGTTTGTTGGGTCAACATTCTACAACAATCATAAATTCACTAATAGAAAGAACAGTTTTGAAAGAAAAAAAAAGTATTAACTTTCCCAACAAATAAAGAAATAACAAACGTTATTTTTCATTAAATTGGTTTTGTTGCCATGTGTTCAGAAAATGCAATTTTGTGAACACAGCTGTTGGAACAACAAAGCATTGCAGACATAATTCCATCGTAGTTTATAATTACTTATTCTAAAAAAAAAACATAATTTTATTTGCATTAAACTTCTTGTTTAATTAGCACGGTGATTCTTTAAATTTGAACTAGCTGTTGTTGTTGTGTAGTAGTTGTTAGTTGGAGAATATAGTCTTGTAACTGGTAGGTTTTAAATTCCGTTTCAAAGTAGCAAAATCTGACTTTAATATATATATATAAAATAAAACATAGTATATTGGGCCGCAATACCACGATATGTGCTCATTTCCTTACTTATGACAGGAATTTTTATTAGTCAACTACATAACACGGTGGGCTGCCAGGTAATCTAAAGGGCGTGAGTTTAAATCCGATGCCTCCCAAGAAAATTATCAGGTCGTAATATGAAATTAAAGTGATGAAAAGTAATAGGCTTGACTTTTTGTTTACTTTTTTTGTAAATGGGTAAAATTTATTTAAAACGCTGGTAACTAACATTGGCAGAATGTATACAATAACACATCTTGCCAAAACATTACCATAATCGAAACATGTAATTACCATGTTGGTAAATTACTGTGTGAATGCCTTCATGAAAAAAAAACATCTCTCGTGAAAGTGTGCACATAACCATAAAATTACGCTGGGTCAACGTTGTATTTCAGTTGGCAACCAACATAAAAGACATGTTGGGCCAACGAAATATGCCAACGTTGTTCCAACAATTAAGCCAAACGCTGGGCCAATGCAGGTCTCACAAAATTTTACTACTTGGATTATGTTGCTTATAGACACACAAACATTGGACGCAGTGTGGGCAGAAAGACTTCAATTGTTGGCTGCTGTTGAACTGAATTGCTGAATTACAGTGCTTTCGCTCCTTAAGTTAATGGGAAAGCGATAATTTTAACAACCACAGTCGAAAAGTTCGAAGACTGACTGGCGCAGTGACAGTAGGCAGACACGCACCACGGCATTCAGAAACTCACTGACTGTACTAAGTATTTAATTTTTTTCCCCATACGGATCCCGTTTATAGAAATGCAGCATTTTATATTTACGCAATTTGGAGGTTTCTTTGTAGCCGCGAAATGCAAGGTCTGACGCTCATGTGACGAAGACACCAAACCAATGACGGCGAAAAATCAACACCCAACATTACTCGAAAGTTGTGCACTCTGAGTCGGTGGATGTGCGGTTAGATGACCTCTATAATGAATATATACTGCCATTTTCACCATAGGCGCGCATAACCATACCAAGTGAAACTCTCCTCTTTTTATTTACATTTTGCCTATTTTATTATACTTATACGTGATTAGTTTTTAAAGAGTCGTATTTTTTCTGAAAAACTCGCTCCACAACTCCTTTCGCCAATCCTTTTAAAATCTTGGGTAGGTTAAAAAATTTACTGAAAAATTAAAATACTTCATGTTGATTCTTAAGTCAGATACTAGAACTTTACACGCTCATTGTTAGTTTTTGGAGTGTGTAGCACTTGCGGTTTCTTTATTGCGCCGTTTTTAAATGAATATGACATGTGGCTTTATCTATATTTTTGTTGCCTCGCAAATTATATAAATATATTAATGTTATAAATCTTGCCAAGTCTGGATCATTATTCTGATATTGTATTACGGAACAACATACAAGCATATTATCCTCGAGACCGGCAAACCTCGTTGAATAAAACAACTAGGAATAGGCTTGCAAAATGAAACAAATATGTTAAGAAGTAGAAAGGAAATACAAGCAGCACCAGCACCATCATTGCTAGCATCATACCTTGCTGGACAGTTATTGCGAGAATAGGTGACATGCAATGGCTGTTCTCGCATTGTCCGCGGACTTTAAAATAACCGCCCTTGTTTATCTCTTGTTTCGGTCCTATGTGTCCTCATTTGAGGTTCTCTTTTGTAGTTTCATTCCTGCGGAGAGTATTCGTATTGATTGGTTTCCTGGCATTCGGATGGAAGCTAAATCAATTATTGGCACTTTATTAGACAGTTTCTGTGTTTTAATTAAACTGTTATTGTGAAACAACTCCTAATCACTATATTATACAATTAATCTTGTTCCCTTGCCTCATTTTCTAGACGAGTATTTAGTGATATATGAAGAGTGACTGATAGTATAATTTTATTTTCATTTCATGCTTCGCTTCTGACGGTTTTCCGATTTCACAGTTCTTCACCAGTCCACTTACTTTTCTCTTTTCATTTGAGTTATGTAACGTTTAAAATGTTTAATTCTTTCTCAAATGAATTCAAAAACGTATTTATTTCAACCGAGTGTTTTTGGTAACGCGGTACGAGATTGATTTCCACGGGGTCGGTCATCAATTCTATTCCGACCAGCTTAAATGAAGAAGTCGTTTTCAGCAGTTTTCTACCTCGTTTCCACGCACACATATTGGTCATAGAACTTACCCTGACCTTTTAATGTAATTTCTTATTTTTTGCGGTGTGGTGCTGCAAAAGTCAACGAGTTAAGTAAAGACACTGATGCCAATTTAACAACCAGAAGATATCGCATGAGAAAAATCGCTGAAATTAATACGGACTGTTTTAGAAATAGATTTTAATCAAATTGTAGTAATTAAATTGAAGAGCTTAAAATAAAATGAATCATACTCGTATCTCAATCTCCTTCAATCATTATCACCGGCTTATTGTAGATACAAAAATTACCTAATTTCCTGATATGACTCCAGAGTGAATAAAATAAATTTTCCTTTTTTTTTTTTTTTTTTTTTTTCTAAATAAAACTACAATTAAGATTATCTTAAAATATTAAGGTCGTTTCTAGTTGAAAATAAGACATGTTTATTTTATATTTCTTAGTTATGTACGTGATGAAATACACTACTGGTGTAAATTATATTTATTCTAGTTACAATCGTGGGAGATATCAAAACAGTTTGCCTCCTGAACGAGAATAATTAATACATGATGTTAGAGGAATAGAAACCATTTAATAAATCTGAATAATTTATTATTTAATTCAAACTTCCGAACTTGCAAAAAACAGCAATTTCGTTTATTCTCAGCGTAGAGAAAAAACAATACAGGAAAGCAATGCTGTTATACAATAATCCACATAATGAAATATTCTATTAACAATATAGTAATTAAAATGAGATTCTGTAATTGAAAACCAAATTTTTTATAAAATGTATATAGTTGCACGTAGAATTCATACAACGAACGAAGTAAAGTCTACTTTCGTCTTCGCCTTCGACTTCTCTGACACAGATGCAGTTAATCAAACATTCATACGGTTGAGACGACGTGATCGTCTCGGGTATTTGGAGAGTGATGTTTTAGTGACTAAGTGATGAAATTGAAATGTTAGCATCCCTGTTTTGCCGACCTGGCGTTGTGGTCTGCGAAAGTTTACCAATTTTGAATTAATTTTATAATGTTTATGCTATTAGTTTTCCAACCTTTTGGAACGTCATAACTATTATTGGTAATTTATTTGGATCGATATTTTGTATAATGAACATTTGGAAATTAAATGCCCAAACTGAGAGAGGTGATTCGTTATGAAAAATAAAGTCGAAAATATACAGAGCACCGTTTACCTAAACGGAATATTAAAGTTCATATGATCCTATGAAAATTGGGTTTTGAAAACGTAGTTTTGCGAAATGCCTCGTACAACACCTACAAAATCCGCAGCAAAAAGATGATGTATGCTTTCCATGTTGCAGAAACGCATGCGTAATGCTGGCCGTCCTCGGTCTGGGAGCACTGTTCGGCTTGAGGAAGTAATACGTCAGCATATTAACGACATGCCCTCCACTAGTACACCCTCCATAGCGCGCCAAATGGGCGTGTCCCATTCAACCGTGTGGGACGTACTGTGGGTAAATCGCCGCTATCCCTACCGCAGGCAGAATGTAAAAGAAAACACTTTTTCAAAACCCAATTTTCACAGTTTCATATCTCCTTTAATATTCTGTTTAGGCAAATGGTGTCCTTTATACTTTCGAACGTATTTATCATAAAGAATCACCTCCCGTAGTTTGGCCGTTTAATTTCCCTAACACTCTGAATATTTGTATTTAGATAGTTTTATAGGTGTAGTTTTAAGAATATTGAATTTTTTTGTTAGTCGCTTGGCGGGGGGAGGGGGGAGGGCTATCGCGCACTTTGTCCGGTTTTTGACGGCCTTGAGCGCCACTAGAAAGTCTATTTAGACCTACCGCAGCATGGATAGCTGATTGCCTCTCACGACTGTGACGCCGGTCGTTTCTCACCACCGTGATATCAATATTTTCACTTGTTCAGTGCCTGACGCCATCGTATATGGGTGGCACAGTTTACGTTGGTTTTGGCTTAATGTGAAATTATTTTGTGGAGATAATTAATGTAGCGCCACCACGTAGATTAAATGCCGACCTTGTACGTCTTATTGTCCTGTGCCAGTTGGGACATCGCTCGAGTGGAAGCCACGTCCCCTACCTCAGCTGGGTGCTGAGTTTGTTACGTCACGTCGGAGGCAGCGCCAGCGGGACACTGCGGCCGACCCTGTTTCAATGGCTACAACTACGTCACGGTAGGATCTGTGGAGGCTCGATACTTAGATCCTCAAGGGCTCGTTCTCCAGCACCTATCAGACAGGTACGGTCACGACGTTGCACTTTATGTGCCATTATTGCGAGCACGTTTCCGCGACGATCTTATGTGCCAAGTCATTGTTGAAATTTTCTAGCCAGCCAACAAAGTGCGTTCTAAGCCGCCCACCTTGCTGACCAATGCAATGTATTCATTTATTAATGGATTTGTAATGAAAAGTGTTCTCAATTGCCAGATGTACTGTAACGATTCAACTGTTGTTATAATGAGGCACTATAGTAAAGTTTTTGAAAGAAAATAATTGATCTTTGGTTTGTAGTTACTTCTTACACATTAAGGGGGGAATGGTTTACGCTGCGTTCTGTTACACCGAAACAACCAGTCTATATGCAGTGTGGGGGAAACATTTACTGTATAATGAGTGGATGAGTGAGGCAGACCTCAATCACCCCTTTGAACTTAAGGGTGGTTTCACGATGAATTAAGACGTCAATTTATCAGGTAACAATACACATATTTTAATACCACACCGGCTCGATTATTCTGGTCAGTACAGCAAAAATTTAAAAGTTTCTTTGTCATTATAAATATTTTATCGTCACGAGACAAGGATTGAGCGTATTTATTTTTTCGCAAGGACGCAAAAGAGAATATCTCTCTCACGTAGGCTCAAATTGGGTTTAAGTATATTAACTATGCGGTTAAAAAGAAAGAATTTTCGATGTCAATTAAATACGACTTACTTCCTCGCAAAACTTCTTAAAGAAGCAATTGGGTTAATTTTGGAACAAGTGCTTCCTTAGGGTTTTGGCCAGCTCATATCCCAAATTAATAACTTTAAATTTATGACAGTACGACGAAACAAACACACTAAAGTTAATTTGGTAAGTTTATACACTAAAATTTTGGAGAAAATTATATGTGCATTTCTTGAACTCAGTGGCCACTCCCCTTTTTTAACATTGCATTGTTTTATGGCAACCATTTTTATATCATTTGCTTGTCTTTTATAAATGAAAATTGGTAAAAAATACTTATAACTCAGGTTATGTTAAGACTGGTAAATTAAGCATCATCAAATTTTATTATTTCTGCATCTCTCAAATCAGCAGTCATTTATTCCACATATCGCGAGAAATTATAAGAGAAAACTTGTCAATTACAGTGGATCACTCTTCAACGAAATTTTTGTTACAATTTTATTTAAAAATTTACTTGTGAAATAATAAGTTAATTACACAGGTACATATGCATTTTTAATATAAAACATAATCTGGCTCCGATAGCTTCTAACCACGAAATTTCTAGTACCTAAGTTTGTTCTTGACTATGTTTGTTATAATGCCGTAATTAAAAATTCGAATCAATACCTTACCTTGTAACTATTCCATGAACAAGACCTGTGATTATATGTTCAAACATAATTTCAGAAACAAAGAAAATTCACTTAAGAAATGTGAGCGTTCTGCTAAATAAGATTAAGCATCTGTCTTAGTACTAGCTCAACTCGTTCAGACTACTTTCATAGTCATTAAAAAAACTCCTGTAAAAAATACACTATTAGAATTAATCTGTAGCTTCATTACGAAACGCCATGACCATATTAATCAAAATAATGAGAGATAATTCAAGCGGACATGTTCACCTTCATTTTTAGTTTACTTTCCGAAGAATATATAGGATTATGGAGTCACCCGAATGTCTGTCTGAAATGTGTAGAACCCGGATCGCCTAGGTGGGAGGCGAGTAGTATGACCACAACACCACCACGGCTCCTACCTGAAAGTTAAATTTCGGCGACTTGCGTTTCTGAAAGTCAACAAAGAAATAATAATATGTGTTAATTGTTTAAAACACTTGCACGAGATACTGACTAGCAAAAGTTCTACTAGGTGAGTTCATTACGCTTATCTGCCCACACGTCAATTGTGTCGAATATCAGTAGGCTAGTACGCCAACTGCTGTCGTGTAATATGAATCTTTTAAAACCGACAACCGAATCTTACCACACTATGTCCACATATAGTATTAAGTAGGACATCAGACTTTTATAGTTTTCAATAACGTTAAATACTTATTTTCAAAATAGCGGCAATTTTAATCATATGTGGCACTTTATTTTATTATGGGGAACCATTTACCCTATATGGTCCAAATTTTGTACATTGAAGGTGCACGCTATAATCACTCCATTAAGAAAGCGATTATTTTATTGGTCCACTATTTAGGAAGTCAGTGCCAATTGAAAAAATAAAACTTTTCAGTTATATCACGGGAACCATCAAATATAATTAAACTACATTTTGGAAAATGACAGTGCATGATGTAGACATTATATTAAAAACGCGATACATTTATTAGCCTGCCATTTTTTAACGTAGTGCAAAAAAAAAAAAAAGAGGTTTTGTTTAATATTTTAGGAAACATTTTACCTTTTCAAACTAACTTTGGTACATTGACAGTGCACGATGTAGGCATTGCACATAGAGAGCGTTAATGTTATTACTGAACCATTTTGTAAGAATGTGCAATATTAAAATAAAGTTTTTATATTGGTTCTTGGTAACAACATAAACCAATATCTTCCAAATTTGACATATGAGTAATACTATTGTACACCACATTTATATATGCAATCTCGGAAACCAGACAACCTACTCCCACCAAATTCCTCACACATGTAGTCATTCAGTAGGTCCTGTAAACTTATATGATTTATGTTACTCACACACTTGTTTTGAAAATTACATCCGTGTAAATATTTAATATATGTTAACTAAGTCTACCAAAACCTTATACTAATCACTACCGACGTTGATGTTCCAAATCCTACCTTCGTAATGTAGTTATTCGCACGCCAGGTTACGGTACGAGGCATTTGTATTCGAATCGCAGGTAAGGCATATGTGTGTTTGTGATTGTTTCACTAGTACTGCATTTATTTCTGGTTGCATCGCTAATGATATCGCTATCGACGTGACGTCAAGACTCACCTGCAATTTAACCTTTATAGAACTCCACCAAAATTATTGGCATCTATGTAGAGGAAAGTAAGTTTATTAGTTGTTTCAATAACTTCTTGCTCTAATTGTGGTGCTGCTGAATTTAATTCACATGTAAATTTTCTTACCAATGAGAGTTACATTTTAACAGTTAATTTCAAACAGGACCACCAAATTTGTAACAGTGTCACAATAAATAACACCATGCATAGCCTATCAATCAGCTGGTTCGTAACTGTCGGTTTGTACTTTCATATTGGCAGAACTTACTGCATGTAGTGCGCACAAAATAAATGGACAATTTAAACAGATTCAAGAAAGTTAAGATTCTTCTCGAAATATTAGAACACCGCTGAATTTTCAGTGACCTAACCAGTATCTATAATATCGTAGTATTTCTATTTCATCCTAACGTATTTTCAGTTTCCATGTATACTGCTACGAATACAGTGTCCAGAACGTTAGGCTCTTTTATCAACACTTAACTGTGTTTGAGAGACACCATATTGTTTGAAGGTGGCGCAGTGATCCAGTGGCTAGAGCGTATGACTCCCACCACAGTGAATCATGTTCGATACCCGGCGAATTATCTTCTGGGTTTTCGCACGTGGGAATCGTACCGGGTGATACCGCTGGTCAGTGGGTTTTCTCACGGATCCCCTTTCCCCCAATATTTGCATTTCGGTGCTGCTCCATATGTTAAGAGCCGCCCGAAACTCTCCCCTTGACTCAACATATTAATTTAATGTTTTGTTGTCATAAATATGAAGTTATTTTATAATTTTCATTCTTTAGATTATATTTGATCAGTAAATGTGTGTATCAATTTATTATTCTGAATCCCGTGCTCTATTGTTTTCTGTGCTTTATTAGTAATTCATTACCATTTTCATATCCAAACAGAAACATTCCGGGCACGTGTTCAACTCGTGTGTATGTTAGGTACGATGTTTTATGATAAGCAAAAGTTTCTGTATGAAACGCTCGCTGAACGAATACACTCACGAAGTGTATTCGTTCTGTGTGCAATTCATTCGTTAACTTTTGTACCTCAAAAATATTCCACATTAATCGCCCACAGAACGAATACGCTACTAAAAATTATCGTTGTGTGGACATTTATACAGGAAATAATGCATATTACAAATATCCTCTATTCCACTTACAACACTCCAAAACTGAATAAGCGCTTGAAATGTTTTGGTGTTAAGATAAGAAAGCCGCAGTGAATAACTAACAACACACAGAAAAGTATACTTATAACACGTTACTGAGACGTCTTCCTTGTTATTAAATTGCTTATTATTTTGGATGTGTAATCTCTATGTGAGTGCCATTTTTTCCTACATGAATTCAAAAGTAGCGTAAATGTTTAAATGTGTGCTGGAACATTCGCAGGTTAAAAGTGTCCTATATAGTTTATTTATATTTGGTTATATATTTTATTGCATTGCTTACACAAAACCCAAATGTAATAAGTAATAAGATATTGCGTAGAGCTAGCCCCTTTTATGACTGAAATGGGTCTCTAATTGAAATATTTTTATAAATAATTACTAGTATAATTTTTATGTATATTTGATATTTATTTATTTGCATAAAACTCTTTCATTTTCCAATGTAACTAATAATTAAGACTCCCAGGCAAACCTTATTTAAATGAGTTAATCTTGTTGCTAGAAAACAAATATATTATGTAGTTTCACAATTATTATTTACGTCCTTAATATTCTGCATATTTTTAAAAGGTCGTATAAATAGTCACTTATTGACTCTTTAACATAATGGTAGTCCAGTAAAGCTTAACTTCTTTGTATTTATAAATTAAATTATGCACGTCTGCATATGGAAGGGGCAGAGGTGGCGCAGTGGCCAGGGCGCTCGCCTCCCACCACGGCGATCCGGGCTCGATCCCTGGCGGGTCCACTCCCGGATTCTCGCATGTGGGAATCGTGCTGGACGATGCCGCTTGCCAGCGGGTTTTCTCGGGGCACTCCCACTTCCCCCGCCCTTGCACTCTAGGGTCTCATTTCTGTCATGCCCGGGGATGACGGTCACCTACTGGTCTCAGCTAGAAAGACCGTCACTCGGAGGGTGTTGCCTTGCCCTGGGTGCACTCCCCACACGCCATTATTATTATTATTATTATTTGCCATAATGTTTCCTATATTTGCAATAATATCAATTCCACATACAGTAGCAATTGCGCAATGCAAATAGTTATAAAGAGATGTGGCAGAAATTATGTTGTGAAGTGGAGAAATTTTGCTTCTGTTATTGATCGTGATCTGTATTTTGGTAGTTCTCTTTGGCGTGACTGAGAGTCTGCGAGGCTCGGGAATCCAGAGCAGGCGCTCGACGCTGTGCAGGGCGGTTCTGTCATTCACGGGAGCACGCGGTCGGCCAAGGGCCGATTATTTTTCGTTTTGTTTGTCGTCAATGATGTATTCAAACTTCCGTTTATGTGTATTTGTATGTTTGAAAAAAACTGAATAAAAATAAACAAAGAGGGGGTTGAGGACTAGGGAGCCGGGCGGTGACTGCCTCGAGATTCCTCGTGGACTAGGCGTCTGAAGAAGGAAAGATGGAAGGATTCAGAAAGGGTCATTGTCCTGGACAATCACGGAGGTCGGACCGGAAGAGGTCGATAGGGGATTATAATCACAGTTTTGAAATGTAGACGACTCACCACTCTCTGAACAGAGAGATGGAAGAGTAAAAGTGCTGCCGTGCTGGCCGGTGTTGGCCCGGCAAGATTGCGGGTTGGCTGGTCCTAGGGCGCGGATAAGCTTCCCGGAGAGGGGGAAGGGGGGGGGGAGGTGCATGGGTGTAACACACTCCCATAGCAGGAATTTTACAGTTTTAACTGTTATTATTTTATAAATAATAATTTTATAACATAAATTTTATAACATTACGGTTTTTAAAATTGCGACTTCATCGTTTCATTGTAAAACACTTCAATTTCAATAGATAACAGATGCCTAAACTAACTGCCACCTTCTCATGTTCAAATAAATTAAACGTGGAACCCCATAGATTCGCAAGCCGAGTAGATTTTCCTAAATATTGTTAACCTTTCTTCTTAAATATTCCCGTATACCCAGTAGAAGTTACCTCAACGGGGCAAAGTAAATAACAATCAGATAACACAATAGAATGAGTAATCTTGATGGCCTAAGGCTAAGCCAAATCTCAAGAGTATATATTTTATGTTGGTCTAAGGTAGTGGTGCCTCTAAATGACCGGTCGAACAAACGTGAGAATCTCGCCGGCGTGCCCAATGCCTGGTTTAACAAAAGAAGTATCTGTCTGCCGGACTGGACTTGAATGATTGGGAATCATAATGTTCTTCAATCTGGTGGCGGGCTGATTGAGGCTTTAACAGTCAGACCGTTTGAGGCCCAAACATGAATTTCAATGTGAAGAAATCCAAATGTGTTGTAACGGACGAGAGAGACATGTGTCCGTGTCCCTGTCCCTGGGGATCGGCCTACGTCAGGGCTTGACTTAAATCGTTGTGAGTCATCTGTTTATCACGAATCACACAAGTGTCGTGGAAAGAAAGAAGGATCGCGGACTGACCTGGAATGTCCTAGTGAGAAGTGTTCTGTGACACCAGATGCAATTGGATTGGGATTCGTGCTGGTAGTGTGCACACTGTTCCACATGTAGCAAATCACACCCGGCCCAGTTGCCAGTATCGCTGTAAAGGAGAGTGTAGCAAAATTATATAAATTCCGAAGTTATGCAGATAAGGCTAATCTGTAAAAGAAAGTCGGGAGTTTTTAAAATGGGAAACCATTTACGAAATGCATTATGAACTAGACTATTCATAGTTTGGATGGCAATTGCAATTGTGCTTACAATAACGAAGGAGCATGAATGGTCCTGAGATGACCTGAGAAAGTACAGTCAACTGTGGTACATAATACCATGAATCCCGTAATGTCTTATTGTTGCGGACGGGGTACATACTATGCGTATGTTAAGTTACGGTATGTCGGCCAAGGGTTTAGTGTTCTGCTTTCGAAGAATGCGAAGGTTTGCCGCGATCGACGGCTACGTGTTAAGAAACCCGTGGACGTGGCACTGGCCAACTCCTGGTCCAACAACCGAGGTTTTGCTGGTCAGAAGTCGTTGCCGTGGGTGCGGCGCTACTCTTATTTTAAGCAGTTGTTCAATGGGTGCGGTACATTGTGGTTGGTTTTTCGGAAGAGTCGTACTGACGCGGGGCAGAGTGGACGGTCACGCGTAGATGCTACAGATTGTAAAGTTTTAATGCTGTTCGTGTGAGGCACATGCAGACGAAGCCGTACATACAGGCTCGGGCGTTATGCCTGGCGCACACCGGACCTTATTATCTTCTTTGATATATACATAATTAAATAATTTGGGTACAATTAAAGTTAAAATATTGTATTATTTTACAGAACTTCGATCGAGCGAACACCTGATAGCTACTAGCCCTAAATTTTAATGTACAAATAAGAAAACATGTTTGTGATGTTCGCTGCCATATCGCAGGAAAGTATACGTAAAAATGCCCTAAGAACTATAGGAGACTATAGAACTTTCTAATCTTAACGGTTCCAAAACATCTGGCTATATTTACTGTCATAAATTTCGTAATGTGGGTGTTGAGCGCAAACTGTCGTTTGTGTAGCCTTCTCATTAAATAAATGTTTCGCTTTAGCAAGCACGGCCACCGAAAACTCTGAAGAAAAAAAACTGAATCTTACAAGAATGTGAATGAATTAATTTAATACTTGTAGAATTTCCAGAGGCATGTGTTATATTGTATAGGTTACCAGCAAATTATATACTTCTTTTTTTTTTTTACAGATCACAGACATGTGTTTACGAATCATTACATTTTTATTCATTTAAAATAAACCCACTTAACATCAGTCAGAGCATTTCTGAATAATCTTTTATATTTTTGCATGGAACTCTTAGCCCACAAGCGATATGCACCTCGAATATCCACACTCGATGGGGACAGATATTGCACCATATCAATGAAGATGTGCCTACTTTTTTGACCAGAGAGCATTGCCTGTATCTGACACAGCGATACTTATGGTCTTACCCTTTCAACTATTCAAAACATTACTATCTCTCCAGAACAGCGCAAGAGCGTTGTTGCGGATTAACGTGTCGACTACTGCATTTACCTCATGATCTTCTCTAGCATACAGAGTATAACCCCTGTCACAATGAGTCCAAACTCAAAACATTGAACTCGAGAGAAAACCTCAAGTTAAGCCAAACATATCGTTCTGTGATACTACTTGCTTTCCATGGCATTTGTGAATTTATCAAGACTGGCAGCACGATCGCATAATGGCCAACAGCCAAGACATGTACAAGCATCCTATTCCAGATCCATGGAAAGAGGAGGATGTTCTTCCCTCACAGGTGGTCAAAAGTCTTTCCAACTGGGAGTCGAAAGTCATTACACCCATTAGAGTTCAGTGTCCGGTCCATAGTAAGGAAACCCGTCGAGCAGGAAAATTCCTTGCCCACCGTAGTCAGAAGCAGACCAGCTGGATGAAAGCCTTACACACATTTAGCCTTCCTGCTCACAGACCCCTATATAACCTATAAATCTTCGCTAATTATTTGTACCATTATCTGGTGATTTCCCAATATCGTTCTATCGTTGCATTAGGTGCCTTAGGCCAGTCACCAGTCAAGCCAGTTGGCCGAAACCCCAATGTTTCCAACGCTCACCATTTACATACATGGAACATTCTTCACATTGAAACTTGGTCTGAATACGATCTTCGCGTTACGTAATTAGTCTAATGTCTCAATAGTGATCGAATCTTGGTACCATATATTCTGTTAGGCTAAAAGTCAGATACCCTTTTTGTGGTCACGAGAATACCTGATTGCATAGGCACTGTGTGGCATGAGACCCCGCATTTTGTCTTGTCCAGGGGTCGTATGGGGGACCAACGTGTCTCCTGGACAAGACATAGGTACACATTACGCATATCCTTCTCTTTCCCATGTGCCATAACTGGTTAACACTCTCGGACAACGATGACATGGAACTGTCACGATAACTCAAGAGTATTTTGTGCTGATCAGGATGACAGAATGGTGGCATAAATGATAAATTTAACCTATAACACTTAATAAGCAAGGAAAAGTTTATTCTTATTATCGCCATTGTATGAAGTTTTAGTACTGTTGAAATTTTATTCTCTACTAAATGACTTTAATACCTACTGAAAATATTAGTTTTCTGCGAAGTGCAAAATTATTTGTCTTCATAATGACTTGAAGTTTCGGCGCGGATTGCACAGTTGTACAGTTGTTAAACATTTATACTTGCAAAATAGCAATGTTTTAATGTTTCCAACTGGATGAAAGTTATTGCAAGGGCAACCTTCGCGTTATCATTGCAGACTGTTCGCTTGTTTACAGACATTAATAGGCAGGGGAAATGCACTTTAGATATTCGTTCACTTCATACAGACCGGTATTGTGTCCCATTTTTAACAATCGGTTGCAGTTTTTACAATAAAACAATTCGTGGCTATACTAAATGCTTCATGGCAACTGGTTTCCACATTTTTTTCTTGCAAATGCATAATACAGATGACTTGAAATTAGTATCAAGTATGAGCCTACGACTATAATTTTATCCTCCTGAAGAAGAAGGAGTAAAACACTGAGAAATACGAAGGCAAAAACATTATGTTTACAATAGCTTGGCCTAATATAAGGATGGAGGATGTGAAGACAGCAAGGATGAACTATGAGGTAACACAATGAAAAATCTTTCAATCAGAGCGAGGGCTGCCATAACCGATTTCGGCATTCCCCGAGGAATCGAGGATGTATGCCTCTCCGAACCGATCGTACTCCACCCTTTTGGTGGGCATGCGGATCATTTGTGGGGCGGTCGGACATTGAAAACCCATTAATGACTTGGCAAATAAATGGTAGTACGGGCTTATCATGTTGGCCCCACCAGATGTTTTATCTGGTATAACGATCACAAGAGGTTGAACTCATGCTGGAAGTGGTTACCTCCGTATGCTGAAGAAGGTCTGGAGAGATTATCCCGGTCAAATAAAGTCCGGGCGGTGAGCGGCAAACTACTCTGGTTGTGTCCTGGTAAGACACTTAGAGTATATATAGAACCCCGGCCAGACCACACTCTTGGTTTCTGAGGGCGAGGGTCTCTGAACCTTGGGATAAAGTGTTCTTGGCCGTACTTGTGAATCAGGTTGGGGCTTTGGATTTTGTTACCTTAGGTGCATGGCTGGGCCCCCTGCGATGAGAGGGCATGACCTATCTTCCCCATTGATTGGACAGTCGTAGTGCGGGATGGCCAAACGGCTAAGAGCGCTATGTAAAAAAATAAATGTATAAAGGCTGGTAGGCTCTTGTATCTGCATATATATTATATGTATATAGTATTTCTGGCAGATGCTATTCAATTTATTTAGCTCTAGATGATTCTGGAACATCTGGAAGTACCTGTCTGACATGCTTGCAAACAAACTTCTATCATGGTCCCCTTCTCAAGACGAATGACACTATCAGACAGATAATTAATTCTTTCTGGCAAACTATCAGAATCTATTGATACCAAAGTCGTTGTAGTTATGACACTGCCTGGCTGTATACCACCTATCTCTGCTGGCTCGATTAGACCAAAACATAAATCAATTTTCTTTGATATCTGCATGTAATAATAATTTCACTAGAAGCAGGTATCACAGTAGGTTGACAACAGGCTACTGGGCAACTATTTGGTGAGGACAAATCCTTCCATATTGACACCAACTCTTTACTACCTATCTGTGTCACAGTAAGTCGAGTTTTGATACATCACCCCAGCCTACATAGTAGCTAAAGCCCCAATATATATTCATCGTCTATTTCTGCTATGTATATATCGTGATCTAGACTAAGGTCACCAAGCTTTAAGTTCACTCTTCTCTTGTTTCTCACTGGTGAGATCCCATCTGTTTGTGGAGTCAAGTAGCAATGTTCCCTACAGTCGCTAGATGTTCGCTGTGGGAATGCCCGAGGATGTCTGGTCTTACTGCTGTTCTGGTCACACCAGTGTCAATGAACATCTGACAAGGAACATTCAGTATCCCCACCACCAGTAAGAATCCAACACATGTTTCCCCAAACATACATGTAAGAACATTGGAGAATTCTCTCTAGCAGTCACCGCCCCTCGCCCCCAAGATCTGTGTTTACGAGTTTTGCAAGTGATTCTACTCTCACTAATCTCTCGCTGCCTCTTTTCACGCTGCTGCTTCTTTTGCTGCTGCTACCGCTCTTGCTTTTGTGGGCAGTAGGCTATCGGTTGCCATGACTGTACACATGACCAACACTCAGCCGTTCGGTAGGGGGCAGTAAAGCTCTGAAACACCGACCCTGGAAGCGATGCCCCTCATGGTCGTCTGCTTCTCCTCTTATGTCTTCTTGATGCAGTCGTCGTCTTCTTTCAACGTCACTGCCCATAATGGACTTCGGGGTAAGGACCTCAGTCTTGCTGACTCCATCTTTAGTGGTCAGGCCAGGGCATCCTAGAAGGTGTGGGGTGCAGCCAGATGTACCACTTGATATTCCTTTCTGTTGGCGAGGTCATCGATGAAGTAGCCGACTGCGATGATGTTTCGTAACTCCTCGGGGCACCCTACCACAGATATGTGGGACAGCAACACATGTCTTGCCATAGCTGCTTCAGTGGCTTTCCTGGTAGCTGGGTGCGAATTCGCAGTGGTGCATGGTGGAAATGTCACAATCATCGGTCACCGAAATGTAGCTCAAAGGCGTACACTGTAGAGTACTCCGCTCGATGTCGCTCTGGCGGAGATTGTGTTATTCTCATTGGAGGGCCTCTCATTGCAGTGATAATGACCAGCTCGCTGTTAGTTTGTCCAGCCATTAAGGGTGGTGACTATTTAAAACTGGTCTTCGTATACCCGCCAAGAAGTCTGTCCAGGTAAGGAGCAGGCTTAACTGCTACCCCCTTCGCCTTTCTTGGCTGCACGACACCATTGCCATAGAACTGACAGGTATCCTCCAAAGCCGCTGTATTGGTCACTACAACATCTTCCCAATTTATCTCTACTGCTGTTGCAGTAATAGTCGAACTCCGCTCTTGAAAAGTTCCTACCTTTCTTTCTTCAATGCGTTAATTTCGTTCACTATCATGAATGTTGTAATACATGGCCCTGCTGTGCACAATCTATCGCAAAAATACTTGAGAAGGAGGCCACAGGCATGTTTACAAAACAAAATAACATTAACAGCAAGCCAGACTTGAAAATCTTAATATAAATAAGAATATGCAGAGAACATCTGAAAATGTGGGTACTGCTTAGATTCAAAAAACTATAAGCAGTCACTGCCTCCAGTGCCCAATGGGACCCAATCATAAATTATAATGAAACACACACATTTGAATGGACATGAAAGGTGAATTGGACTGGGAGGGGGGAATTCATCGCAGTCGGCGGCATGTGTCCAGGAGTATGAACAGCAGCCAGACGAGAAACCAGCGGCGATCCTCCATTTGGGCAAAGGGTCCGAAGTGCAAAATTAGGTGAGTTCCTCACTAAGTCATGTTCACTATAATTTGTTATAAAAAAACTTTTCTTACCTTCTGCCATTGGCCTTGTAACTTTGAACTTCTGTATGAATAACAACTTGTTAGATTTGTTTAAAAAATTTCACTTAACCTTTCTTATTGGTTTCTACTCCAATGGCAACTTTCTATAAGACTGATACACATACCCTTATTTATTACGATTCCAATAGGAGTCAGATCATAAAATATGGTGGAGACTACTGAAGCTTTCTACTTCTCAAAGCCAAGTGAAATGTTACATCCTCCTGCCAAATAAATGTCCTTCGTACAACCTGTACATTAGAACACAACAAGAGGGAATCGAACATGAACAATGGATAGCAGCAATGAAAAAATAAAAACCCTAAAAGATAAATTTAAAGGAGAAGCAACACAAATCTCAAAATATTAAAAATAGGGCACAAAAGAAACAAACTTTACCATAGAAAATATAAAATCACACATACATAAGAAACAAAGATCAAATAACAATGACATAAAATACAAATAAATTATGGGCTACATAAAGAATTAAAAAAAATTTGTCATTTATTCATGTATGCGGAACATCATTTTGAATCATGGCTGCTTTTTCCGAACAAAGACATTAATTGGGAAACAAATATTAAGCAAAGAAAAAAACACATTGTAAACAAATCAGAAAAAGCGCATACAATAAGTGAAAAGATACCAGATATAATAGACAAATGATAACACAAGGAACAGAATTAAAATCTAGGTTTGAACGAACAAAACAACTCAAACCTCAAAGCAGAAAATACAAATATTTAAATAAAAGTATCCATTAATAAAATGACGATTACAGAAAACATTCTGGACACTCCACATTTATTATTCCCAAACAAAAAAATTCTATCTAAACTTTAATTGACACAGACTGTTAAAAATCTTGCATAACAAACAGTATGTTGGTAAGTAATAAATTATAACCCAGCACACAAACTATTAAAATAATAGCAGCAACCAGAGAACTACCTTCAACAGAACTTTTAATAATTTTAAAATTCCAAATTGAAGGACAAACCTATACACATAATCTTATTGTGACTGAAAATCTCAAATCTGAAGCAACTTATTGGTTTTGTCTTTATTAGAAAACATCGCCTAATACCAGACCTATATGCAAGTGTAGCAACTGTAATAAATAAAAAGGAGATCAAATTATTACAGCCATATTCGGCGATTTAGATGTTCCTAATACTGAGCTCTGTTTCTTTCAAGAGTATTGCCACACTCATGATTTTCAATGTGGGTAGACATTACGAGTATATATGTTCGAATGTAATGGTCCGCAGGATCGAATTGACTCATAGAAATATTTCTTCACATGCATAATCTTTTGGCCTGATAGTTTAAAAAAACATTTTATCTCATAACTGTCGAGGCAAGACTTTCATAATACTCTTCTGAATAATGTGGTTTATACAACTACGACGGTTCAAACGCAATATCATTTTAAATGCCTACGAAATCAGTCAGCATAAAATATACTTCAATATTCAGAGTTTAGACAGCCAAAAGGAATGTGTCCAAATAACTAATATATAAGATTTAGAAGATAAGAAATTAGAGACAGTAAATGAACACGTAGAAAGGAAAACTATCACTGTAAATGAAAATGTAGACAAGAAAATATAAGGTTTAGGAAGTAAGTGAATACGATAATTGACTGTGTGGACGAGACAATTGTCAGTGTAAATGAAAGAATGTACAGTGTTAATGAAATATTGAACCATATAATAGACAGGATGTGCAGTATCAGTGGGAGAGTGAACAGTGTGGAGCATCGAAGAAGGTGGTACAGGAACATCGCATACCAGTGTGTGATACCATCACCTGTAAATTACACAGTGCCACTAATTGTGTAGCTAAGCACTATGATTGTGGGCCGGGAGTTTCAAGGACTGCGGTTTTTAAAGATCAGGCACCTGCACATATACTGCACTTTTCACCTGTGAACGCGAAGCGCTCAGTTCGGTGGTGTCAAGAGCACCGCCACTTGAATGTGGACGACTGAAGACGCATGATTCGGAGTGGTGAATGACGCAGTAGTTCGTTGGAGGTGGGGTGACAGTTTGGGGGTGTTTTTCATGGAAAGGACTTGGTCCTCTCGTAATACTATGAGCATGATAAAGGCAGAAGGTTACAATAACATTTTGACCAGCAGCATTTGGTCTACAGCAGAATACCAGTTCGTAGATGATAACTGTGTGTTTCAGCATGAAAATGCTCCCTGCTATAAAGCATGGCCTGTTCATGAGTGGTTTGTAGACAATAGGGCTCCAGCAATTGTCTCGCCTGCCCAGAGCCTCGAACTCAATCCCATCTAACATCCCTGGGATGAACTGGAATGGCGATTGCATGATAGACCTCAAAGACTCACATCACTTACTACACTTTCTAGAGTGCTGAAAGAAGAATAATAGACCACACCCCAGAAATGTTCCGACACCTGGTTGACAGTGTTCTTCGCAGGGATAGAACTGTAACAAAGGCCTAGGGTTGGCCGCAGTTTCTCATGGGATGTATTGACCAGATTGTGTACACATTGGATTACGAAATAACACATTTAAGTTGCCAACAATTTCATGTTCTCATTTAACTGGCACGTGAATAAAATCATAAGGCCCATAGCTATGCAAATTTTACATTTGGTGGATGGATACCGAATGGAGACAAAAGTAGTTCTGACGCAGGACCTGATCTTTTTATTCCTTTGTCAGTCAAGGGAAACAGAAAAGCAAATATTTTACACTTATGTCAGTTATTACACACGTATGTATTAAAAACACATATAACAAAAATGGTTTCCGTATTCAGAAATGTTAACTTAACACTTTTAATTTAACGTTGTTACACTGGACTACTTTCCATACGTCTTTACCATCTTTACTGAGCAAATGACAGCTAGTGTGTTCATTGTCATATATGGAGGTACTGGCAAAGACTATCGTAAGTGCTCAAGTAACCTTGATCAGCATATAACAGAGAGGCGAGGAGCACAGGAACACGTTTTGTGGCGTGACTTGGCTCGTTCATCCTCCAAAGCAAGCTCATCAACGCGCCTGTTCTACGACGCTGTTGCTCCCCTTCCCACGCCGAAGCGGCTGGTAAAAGCGTCGCGACGCCGGGCGTCAGAATACTACTACACATGTGCCGTGCGAGCACCGCCTTTACACCCCAACTCCTTTTCCCCTTGTTCACATCACTTACGCCCCCAGGGCCTTCAAACACCGGAGTTGGGTTGCGCCCGGAGAGCTCGCACGCAGGAACTGGAGCGCAGGCAGGTGACAACATCACAAACACGAACACAATGTAACCACAGCTACCACGACCAAAAAAAAATACTCACATATCTAGAATAGTATTGCATAAGCTGATGTTTCCCTTTTTTTACATTTTAGAGGTTTTCAGCTGGGTGAATCGGCTCTCAAGACCTCGATGTTAAGAGCCACCCAAATCTCTTCTCTTTCTCACTCAGCTGGGTGAAACATGTATAGTCGAATATAGGTTGCATCGAATGCTGGTATGACCATTTTCAGTGATTTGCGAAATATTTTACTGGTCCAAACATTATACATACTTTTATATAGTTCTGTAGGGTTGTAAAATTTCACATAAAATTTTGTAACGAGTTTTAGAACAGTTTTATTATAAACAATTGATATAAATATAGAGTACACAAAATAAAGTTCACGCTTGAACCTAAATACATTGTTTTCTACCACACTCTTCTTCACAAAACATGCAATTTTCAACAGAATTGTTAGGGTTAGGTGCACTGGTGCAATACAAATGTTCACGATCGTAAATGTCATTTTTGTCAATTAAATGTGAAAGTGAAACATGTCACTTGCTACGCCTGAATTGTCGGTGTCAAAAAGCTTCTTCTTTGCAACGGACTTGCTGGTTTTCTGATCTCTTTTATTTACCTTCTCGAACTTTAATTTCTTATGTGGAGGTCTTCATGTAGCTGTTATAACTTTTCTTTTTCTTTATTTATGAGTTAGCTTTATTTTCTCTAGATGTTTATTCTTCTATGCTTATTCAAACACAACTTTCCATGGCATCGCAGTGACAATTTCAGAATTCTGCTTCTTAGACGTAGATGTTTCCTAGGTATCGATTTTGTATTTGAAAACTGAGCTGGAAGTTGTTCTTGAGTTTGGTTTGTTATTCACTTTGTCATCGCACTAAGTTGCGCCATTTTGCTGGTGATCTTAGTTTTGGCGTTAGACGCATCCCGAATGATTTCCGTTTATTGTCCATTATTTCATTGTATTCGCTTTCACTCTCCTTCTCAGTGACATCATACGAAATATTTTCAACGTTGACGTTTCTATCAGATGTAGGAAATTCAGTCGTTATTAATGAATATATCCGAACTTGTGTGATAAATAACCGCAGTAGATAAACTAAAATCCCCTTTCTTAATGTTTGCCACCGACACAAAGGCTGTGTTAAAAGTCATTGCAACACCATCTAACCATATCCTTTGAAATGCATTTCCCTTAATAAACAAGTCAGTTACTCTGTTGCATATATTCCCATCTCATCCATACATTCTCGAACCTTCAAATTTGTGTCTCGCCAGTACCGTTTCAAAGTTAAAGAAAAATAAGTTATGACTGCTTTATTGAAACCAAACTCACTAATCAAACTCGTTAATTCTGGCTTGATAAGGATGACATCTTGATTTCGCCGCAGAAACCCTCTGAGCCAGTCTTTCCTAGATGTTTCAAAACATGTTTGATAGACCTTCTTCCGAATTGATTTTCCTCAGCGAATTTAAAGACAATTCACCGCAAATGAACAGATATTTTTCCATGAAGCATCCTAGCCATCATGGTTGTATAATTGGCTAATTCCTTTCCATGGGCTATTGAGAAAGGAGAGTTCCTTCCTGAGCAAACTTCGTGTGACTGCTCAAATTTATAGCGATATTTTACATTAGAGATGGGAATTTCGAACGAGCTTGGAAACTCTCTAAGCCTCCTACCAACAGTAATGGCGCTGAAAGCTTCATTCATAATCTCAATAACCCATTTCGCATTAAAGTTCCCTGTATCAATTCCTTGGCGCCTGTTAAACCAAATAGTCCATATAAAATCAGAATAAGATCCTATAGCCTAGGCCTAATAGCGAAAAAAAAGGAAATACACTATTTAGAAAATAGAGTTCGATTTTAATCTGCTCTCCGAAGTAAAGATAGGCTTATAGAATTACCAGAATATCTGTCTGGAATGTATGCGCACAACCTCACCCCATATCTTCTAAATCCGACAACCGAATTTCATCAAACTAGGTGTACTTATAGTATTTAGTACGCACATGGACTTCTAGAGTTTTCGATTACGCCGGGTAATTATTTTCAAAATGGTGGCAATTTTAAAATTTAGGGCAGTATGTTATATTTTAAGAATCATTAAACCCATTAAAACAAAATGTTGTACTTTGGCAATGCATAACAAAAGCATTGAATTAAGGCAGCTTTAATTGCACTTGCCCACCATTTTGAATGATAGTACAAACTGAAAACTTTCAAATGTTTCTACACAGAACCTCTAATGGTACAAGACGCCTGAGGGTCGTATCTGAGTTCGTGAGGGATAGAGGTCTTAATAAAATAAAATTTTAATTTTTAATTTATTCACACAGCTATTATTTACAGCATTAAATATATATATATATATATATATATATATATATATATATATCTGCACTGTTACTCATTTTATTTCTTAGTGAGCACAATATTTAATGTATATTTGAACTCTAATGAATTTCCTTACAAATGTCCCGGTTTGGTTTTAGTCAATTAAGTCATAATAATCATTAACACACATTCAGTCTACCTGTTGTAATCATTTGTAATGTATTTCACTCACGCATATAGCCCAATAGTCCAGCCAGCCAGTCGCACTTTTCACTGCTCTGATGCTCGTAGTCGCATATTTTCCTCCCGCTGGTCACTTCTGGCACTACTCGTGGCTCTTATAGCTTGTCGCTTAACGTCAAACAATCGCCCAGAAACCCGATTCTCATAAACTCATCAACTCTGGGCTGAAATACCCTTCGCGCTTTTATAGTCGCTGATCTTGCTTGACGTTGAAGGTTCGCCGCAGCCCGAGTCACGGTGAGATAAACTAGGGAAGGATGCCATTAGAAAATTCTTCAGATAAATGCAGACATTCAATCTGCTGAAGGTCAGAAGCACGTGAGTCACAAAAGGTTTATCAGGGCACCTGGCGGAATGATGCGAGGTGGCACACTTCGTAAGTAAAAACCCTGATAAGATTATCGCTCTCCTGTCATTCAAACTTTCCTTAGTCACTCGCCGCCCGCTGTCATATCACTTCACTGCCCTCTTCATCCTTTTGCATGTACAAATCAGCGAGCGCGCAACACTGTGGTAGGCCATGTAAACTGATATATATATATTATGTGACTCCAACATTTTATTTCTAAACATGAGAAATATACATATTTTATTTTATGACACATTTTCTTTTTTACCTGAATCTGGGAGTAGATCTTACTTCATCATATTTACTAGCATAAAGACGTAGAGGCAAGTAGGCGATTTAGTTATATTTGTAACTGTTTTGTTGTTGTGAGTTTGAAAGCAGCTGAACAATTACTAAACAATATGAAAATGAAATTTTCTTAATAATAATGAGAATTTTATGCAAATGTTATATTTTTGAAATGAATGTTGCATTTTTGCTTATGAACACTATACAACAATGAGTGTAGATCAGTTGCAGAGCATATCGTTCAGTTTTTGACCAATGGAATTACTGGTAAGTGACAATCTGGTGTATTTTGTGTCATTAGATTCATGAATGTATTAAAAAATTTACATTTACTGTCACTTCGAAAACTTGCAAATCTTAGTGTTTTGGACCAGTGAGGGAAAAAATACAAGATTGCATTTGGGTAGTAATAATTTTATCAAGGAAAAGTTTCGTCAAATTAAAATAAACCACCTAAATATGGAACTATTTACTATATAGGCCTATGTATGCATCTATATAAAATGTGCAATATTCAGTACTACCACTTCTATAGCAGACATTACCTGTTATATACGCTATGTTCAGATTGGCAATAACGTTCTAAATGCCAGGTTATGTTAGTTACATTGCGTTTACCTACAAGTTTATGCTGTATTTGTTTAGAGAATTAATTAAAATAAGGAAGTTGTATATTCGTAATTTCTGAAGAAAACTGCTCTTAAACGACAAAATTGTAGCTGGACAAAATGTTTTATTAAATAATAAAAAATTTTTATTTGATACTATTAAGTTAATTTTATAAATCATCTACTTTGAACTGTATTTTGCAAGGTTTACATCAATTACTAAAAGAGTCATTTTTACTTTTATCATTAAACCTATATTCATATTTAACCAAAATACAAGTATAGACAGAACGTACTGGACAAATTACATTTCGTTTTTTTGCCATTGTGACACCATTATACATACAGACCTGCTATGATTCAGTCACTACATTTAAAGAATGAGACGCACGATATGTCAAATAGTACGTTCCCCCAGATGAAATCTGTCAGTGTTCTAGCTGCAGTGCCAAACAGTAAAGTAACAGTCTCGTAGTAAATAATCAAAAATGGCTCCAAAATTTCAATCATGCATTTGTCACTTGTGACACATAACCTTCAGTATCAAAAATATATTCCTCGCTTGCGATAAATTCAAACTAATTTTAATTATGATCTCATTTGATTCAACAAATATTATAGCTTTAAAGGGTATAAAGTAGGTTATGTCAGAGGGATATCCAGGATATTTAAATTCTTAATATTCTCCAGCAGTTATGTGTAAATAATTTTGCAGATATGTAGTTTTGTTCTAAGTACGGAAACAATGAATCGAAGTAATTGGTTTACCATTATCAGATTTTCACAGTGTGCCCAAATGATATCGCTCCATAATAGTTTCCCAAGAACCACTGCTCTAACCAGGAAATACGAGAAATTTTTAGAAGTGCAACACCTATTCGCCATACATGTGTGATGTGACGTCACTTGGACGAGTGCTTTATCTGCATTGGGCTTCCTGCGCTGCTTGCCTAGTTCTTTGGTTGTTGCGTATAAATGAGCTTACACATATCTTTGCCTTCCATGTTCATTCAATTTTATAGTACAATGTAATTTTGTAATATTTTGTTTATTTTGTTTGTTGTAATATTTTATTATGGTAGTATTTTGTTATGTTATCACCTTCTCATGTTAAATATACAAAAACTATAAGAATATTTGTGTACTAACGTTTCTGGGAACTTCTCTAAAGCGTGATATTTCTGGTGCTTGCGCTCGTCGCGCCACCAACTGGGAAGGAGGGTGTGCGTGACAAAGCTAGCAGGAGTTGGGCGCGAAGTGTAGGCAGTGGTGGTCACAGTGGAAAGGGAGAGAGTGAAATGTTTATGTAAGAACAGAGCTGTGTGAGTGCCCGAGTTAACGGTAAATACAATTGGATTGTGGTGTCAGCTATACGGCATTTTCTGCTGCACGAAAACGACTAGCATTTTTGCTCGCCATTTTGGAACACCGCTTTTGTCTGCTATAATTTACGTGAGTTTATCCTGTGTTTATTTAAGGCAGCGTAGGTATTTTACTGTGTGGTTTTTCCAGCGTAGGAAAAATCGTGTTTGATTCCTACTCTGCTGCGTGTCTCGTGGGACGAGACACAGTCAATCGAGCGCTGGCAGTCAACGGGACATCCTGGCGGCGGATGAGGCTACGATTGCCACCACCCCGGATCCTACGGGAGTCGGTGCAATAAACTCAAGGTGGCGTGTTTGCCTAGTTCAACGTTTTGCCACGAGTTTAAAAGGAAGTTGTAACTATCGCATGACATCAAGAATACAGAATTTTCCTACCATTTAATGAGCGTGTAAATTTTAATATTTTGGTAACTTTATTGCCATACACTAAATATACTTGAGTTTAAACCTTGCCAAATTGAATTAAAAAGTTTATTATAATAATACATTTCGACAATTCTTCATGATATGATCATTTCGGAGTCTGGAAGGAGTATTATCAGTTATTATGTCCTTATTGTAAAATGCTGCTTTCAAGTTGCAGCTGAGTAAATGGAAGCTCATTAAATTGGATAGTAATGAATGTGTATCTGCTGCTTATGTTTCCAGCCGAGTAAATCTAATTTATTTTTATTCGCTGCCCTGGCTCAGCATTTAGGCAGCTTGAAAAACTAAATATAAATAAATTTTTCGAATGTTAATGAAAGCGTCCATTTTATGCTGTGCTTTTTATGCAGTTAGGTCAATTGAAACTAAATTATTATTATTTGACTGTTTTGGTTTTGAGGTTAGGAGGGCTCGCTAAATGTATGATTCTAGTCTGTTAATCAATTGCCTTAGAATAACATTGTATATTTTATCTGTTTCAGTGGCATAACAGTTATTTACTCAAGAAATAAAATAAACTGTATTTTGTATGGTTGTATAATTTTGTAATAAATTGTTTTGATTTGGACTTTGTGGGCCTCTTTGTTGTACTTTAGGTTAACCCCTCATAACAGTTTTTTTCTTTCTTTAGTAGAAAATTTTTGTTTGAAGCCAAATCTTTACCCATATGTTTTTTTATATTTTTGTATACCTATGTATGTGATGAGTGGGGTAGCCTGACGCTTCAGCCAGGGTTCACCCAAGTGCTGTCTGTAAAATTTCAGAACCACGAATTATTTACTGGTGATAATTAATACTGCTTTTTTTTTGTACTCGTACATAATAAGCGAAACGTAAAATTGTATGCACAGAAAACAATGGGCAGCTGGTTCTGAACACTAGTTACACTATTAACAAAACCTTATAGATAATGGACACCAGTTTATCTACATATTTTAAACTTTTTCTAATATATTAAAAATAATGCTACGTTTGCCAACTTCTAAACAAATAAGAAATATACAAAGACAAAACTGGCTTCTCAATTTTTTTGTATAAAAACTTCGTTATAGTTGTTTTGTAATTATGGCTTTCCCATTGTTATTCTAGCAAAACTGCACCACCAGTGTTTTAATTGCGTATTAATCAAGCGCAGCAGAAAATGTTCAAGCTGTCGAATTCAGTTATTAGCAGAATATTTAGAGACGGAATAATTTTTTTACGCATTTTTTTACCATTAGACAGATATTAATAACCTGTCACTTTTAAAAATATTAATAAAACATAGAAAACATATTTAAAAAAAATTATTGGTCTAAATGTAGGCATTAATTAGGATATCAGAAATAATGTCCGAACTTATATTACAGACAGTCTTTGAAAGTTTATTTTCATAGAATTGGGCCTATTACCGTTATGGGTTACTGTTGATAAATACTAGGTAAAATTAGAATTATAAGAGCCTGACTTTACTTTATAATATTATCGTTGAAAACTGAGATTCAATTAGGCATTATATTTTTATATTGGCTGCTTGAAATCAACGATATAAAATCGATTCGTTGGAAAGGTTCTATACAGGTTGGTATTGAACTACAGGTACAAATGCTGTGAGCTGAAACTCTATGCAAAGTGGGATGGAAATCATTATACGAAAAATGTCGTACAGTACTCGTAAGGGAGGTAGCCACTCTTGGATATCAATATTTTAATTGGTTCTACCCGAAAATAATGAAACATACACGAGATGAAAGAGCCATTCTGTAATTATATTTTCCTTAACCAAGACCTAAAACTTGTGAACAGTTGTGTAATACTATCATACCCTACATTGAGACACTAGGGCGTGGTATGTTAATATCTTACCAAGGTCGCCAGTGTTTGAGACAACGGACTAAGTTTGTAAGGGTGTACTTGGTTGCCTGCCAGGTACGCAACCCGCGGTACAAGGCAGGTAGTACGAACACAGCTTCACTGCTGTGTGTGAATACAGTTAATAAAGACAGGACGGCATGTTTGTACAATACAGGCTCTGCGGGTAGTTGTAATTAGAAAGGGAAGATCATAGAAGGTAACTGTGCGAGAACGTGCCTTGCAAACAATCCGTGTGTGTGTTTTACAGTTACTGTTCAAAGTGGCGACCACCAGCTTCAATACACAAACAACAGCGACACACACTCACTCTCTGATGCAGACAAAGATGTGTGGGGTGTTGCGAATTATAGTACAGGTATCAGTAATCCGGGTGCGAAGTTCCGCTATCGTGTTTACTGGGATCTCGTAAACCAATGTCTTATGATGACCCCACCGAAATAAGTCAGATGGCATCAGGTCTGGGGAGAGTGGTGGCCACCTCACTGGCCTGCGTCTGCCTATCCAACGCTCACCAAATAGGGCGGTAAGGTAATGACGGGCTTCCAAACTGAAGTGTGCAGCGGCTTCGTCGTGTTTGTACCACACACACTGGCGTGTGTGAAAATCTACATCCTCCAATTGGACGGGCAATATGTCCTCTAAAACTCTCGATAAAGGTTGCCAGCCAAACGTGGCGGCACGAAGTGGTGGCCCAGAAGTTAACAGCAAATATGACTTGATGGCGGTGTTAAACTATTGCATGTGGGTTTATGCCGTTCTAGACGTGACTGTTTCAACTGTTCAGAACGTTATCACGCCTGAAAGCAGCCTCGTCTGTACATAGAATTTAGGTAGGAAAGCAAGGTTCTCTGCGCAGTGATGCAGAAACCAGCAAATGAAATCGACACGTGGCTGGAAATCAGCTAGGCGTAAGGCTTGAAAATGTTCACGATTATACAGGTGTAGCTGTTGTCCGTGCAGAACCGTCAACACACTTTGGTGGCTCGAATGCTTTGTGCGAGCGATTCCACGTGTGCTACTTGATGGCGAATCGCCGATGCGTTGCAACACTTCCTCCTCAAACCTGGCTGTCCGGACGTTGCATATCATGCTGGTATCATACCTGTTCACCGTAAATGTTCCGGTCTCGCGCAACCGTCTGTCCACTGCCATGAACATCCGATGACCTGGATGGCGTCTGTTTGGAAAGGTCTGTTCATACAAACATTGTGCTGTTCTTGCGTTTCCACCCGCGGCATCATACGCGAGATGCACATCCACAATTTCTGCGCACGTGTACTGTCTCCATGTTGCGAACTAACAGTGCAATGCCACCCTGTCAGACACGCTAGTGGTGCTAAGTCACAGCTGTGTGCGCAACTGTATCGTCATGTAGTACAAGGATTTTCGATATCAAAAATTTTATATCGATATATTTCCAAACACTTATTTCGTATATACGATACATCGATAATTTCGAAATTATCGATGATATCGGAATTATCGATATCGAAACATTCTCTAATACCAAAAATTATAGATATTACTGAAATTATCGATAATACTGAAAGTATAGATAATACAGAAAGTATTAGATAATACCGAAAAATTTATAATGTCGAAATAATTGATAATACCGAAATCGTCGATAATATCGAAATCATTTATACTATCGTTAATATCGTTATCTTTAGTAACAGTATCATTAAAATTCCATATCATTTAAATTATTGCTATCTATTGACTTGTGATAATACTGAAAAATGTATGTGATTATGTATCAATACTATTAACAATTGTAAACTACCAGCGACATCGGTATCACTAACACTAAATTATGCCTATACAGTCTTAGTCCATATCACCAAAATATTATTATTATTAAAAGTACAATTATATATAAATAAATATATTTATAACATGCACACCATTGGTGTTTTCGATAGTACTGGTGCATCAGAGCATACTGATAAGGGTTGATGGTTCTTAAACGAGAGCATGCATCGATTTACAGCTGAGTTGCGAGAAATCCAGCTTCCCAAGAATGGACCCTTCACAATGCTTCCTTCCCAATGCTTCCTATAACTCACTGAGAAAAACCTTTTGTCTAGTTAATGAAAGTGTGTTTGGCGCAACCAAATAAATTGTTTGTTTAGCCGCAGTAAAATATTTGCTGCAAAAACCAAACTATTTTTTTTAATTTGGTTACCACAAACTATAATATTTCGTTGGTGCAATAAAAGATTTGGTTGGTGCAACTAGAAATTTGTTTGGCTCTACATACATAAAATATTTTCAGTTATTATAAAAAAAATTAACACACGACCGAGTCTCGAAGACGTATCATTTGCACTGGAGCGCTACCCCCTCGCAACCTCAGATACACTAACTTCAGAAGAGTGGGAATGTTTTTAAGTAAATCAATTGAAAAAATGGACATCGTATGAATATAAAGATATAATATTTTACAGATTTAGTGTTTAGTTTCCTGTTGAAGCTGTTTTATTGAGATTTCAAAGCTATTATAAATATCAAGAAATGAACCAACAAACACTGTCACTATCTTAATTGTCACAAAAATTACAAACAAACTCTTGAGCTGTATATTTGAACGATAGCAACCAAAGAGTGTCCACTAAATCCACTAAATATTTTGTTGACAGTCTACTTTTGTTTGGCCAATCACAGAGGTTTTGTTTGATTAAGCGTGTATTTTTTGTTAGGTGTCAAAATCAATTTTGTTGCTATTCAAGTTTTATTTACTCAACAAGATATTTTGTCGCGGCTACCAAATATATCATTGGCCCTATACAAACAAATATTTTGTTAGCTAGAACAAACCTTTCTCTCAGTGAGACATAGCTTGAAGAGTTAAAATGTATTTGTTTTTAGGGATTCCCCTTCTGGGCATTTTCTGCTGCAGTGTAGTAAGTGTATTGCAAAGTAACAAATTTGTTATGGATTTGCTTAAATAAATGTTTGATCATGTAGTTTCAACCCACAACTCTGTTTTCGCAGAAAACTCAGTAACGGTTAAGAAAAACCCGAAGTAAGTTTTCATATTAAAATATTATTTTCAAAAGGTTCTTTATGTAAAATAATATAGTTTTAGTCTTTAAATATAATAAATCGCACTTAACGGAAACAATGGTAAACGTTTTGTATGCATTTGCACCCATGTAGTGAAACAGGAAACGCACCTTCATTCTCGCTCATGGCAGAAGTTTGTTCTGTATTTTGCTCTATTTTCAACAACTATAACGTTTTTGTGGTTATCAGTAAATATGTCATTTTTTATGACTCTTGGCTTCCCAATCACCCCTTCACGTCTTTTCGTTTACGTCACCACAGTTAGGCGCCCTTATGTACAAGCCACTACATTACCTTCTGTTAAAAACTGTTGAGGTCCTCTCGCCGGGATAAATGCTGGAGTATTGTTTTATATTGCATGCCAACGGATACTGTTGTGCCGAGGCGATGGCATACTTGATGTGTATTAGCGTATCGTCTATGCTGCTGATAATTATGCACACTAATGATACTTTTCTCGCATCTCTACAAACCACATTAGTATAATTTTATATTTTTAAAAATTAACATATTTTAAGTGAAACCACTTCTAACACTATCAGTAGCATATATTTTTCCAAAAATGGTGTACCACCTGTCAGATTTTTCAACAAACATCTATAAAAACACCTAGTTATACATTTAATATGAATGGACTTTAATAAGTACGCAAATCTGCCTACACAGTGCGTACATAAATAATTTTTATCACTTAATATGGAAATGTCGAAGTAGATGAGAAGAAAGGCACTTTAACTAAATACACAGTAGACACGTGGGTTATGTGTTATACAACAACATAATTTGTTTAACAAAGGATGTTAGGAAAATTAACTGAGTTGTTTCATATATTTAACTTTACATGGTTATAGTCGAATCATTAAAAATTGAACACTACCATTTGTGAGTGGTGACATTTTCAAAACTGGAATCCCCTTATTTTTTTTAAAATAAATAGAATATGAAGTTTATTCCACGCTTTGTGGTAGTTGTATTTCAGTTATAAAGAAGAATTACTTCAAAACTACAAATTCATACCAATAATCAAAAAATTACGACTCTTAATATTTTATTTACTATTTAAAATATACATTATTGTTTGAAACTTACGTGTGGGTATTCCGATGTATTGCAACTCAGTTAGACAATTGTAAATAGATAATTTTATGTTCTCTTTCGTTGCCTTTCTTTTTTCATTTGTATATAATGATTTTAAAAATGTTCATCTTAGATTAAGAAACGTTTTGAAAGTTAATTTACACATTAAACATTTTCAGGACTTCAACATATTGTTTTTATTAGTACTACTGTCAACATAAGAACAAATTATGTGTTTAATATATTGACTGTCAATATAACTGTTAGAGGGTCTGCTAAAATACTCAGTTTTATGACGGTACCTAGCTTAAACTACAATTACATACATTTCGTTCTTTTGTTGCTGATTTTATCGTCGTTCATTTTGCAGTTCACTGAAGTGACAGTAGTTATATACAGTAGAATCCCGATAATTCGTATTGTTAAGACCGGACAGCAAGGCGCCTCTTAGTTCCGGGAATCACAGACGCATCGCCTCAGAGCCTACTCTGCGCCATTACCTGCCCTCCAAATCCTCTTACTTTTCACTCGCTCTGCTCCTTCCTACCCTCTCATAACCGTAGGCCGGATACCAAGGCGCCTCTTAGTTCCGGGAATCACAGACGCATCGCCTCACAGCCTACTCGGCGTCATTACCTTCCCTTCAAACCCTCCTACGTCCCACAGTACCCTTCTGGTCTTTTTTACCCTGCCCGAATTGCATAAATCTAGAGCTGGTGTACAGTCTAGTGTTAAAAACATTAAGCGTTAACGATATTAAGTTGGAAATAAGAATTATAAGACATTTTAATTGAGCTCGAGCATTAAAATAAATACGTATTATCGAGGGGACCGGAATGCATTGTTTTTTTACGAATTAAAGGGATTTTCTCAAGGGACCGGCAAATTTGCACGAATTAGCGGGATATACGAATAATCGGGATGCGAAATATCGGGATTTCACTATAATTTTAGATTAGAGAAAAGTTTTGAAGTGTTTCCACTTTTAGCAGAAACACTTTTTTTTACACAGTTTACACAGTACTGTGGCCCCACTGTTATCAGTAGTATCGAAAACCCCCAAGTTGAGATTCGTTTTTTTTTTTTCTTGACTATTCCATGTTTCAGGCACAAAAAAAAACTACGATAAGTGACTAAAACGCGTGTAATACATTAGACCGACAATCGGCACCACGGACACACCAGGGATTGCCTCAAAGCAAAATAAGTCACTGTTTGTCAATAAATGTCCAATACCAAATCTCACGGCAAAAGTTGTTCCGTGGATCCGAGAAACCAGTACGATCTCACTTCTCACGAAGTGTCAGCGTTGGTTTGAAGGCGGATGGCGTACCGAGTGGTGGCAGTGATTTCTATCCTGGTATCATAGTGTGAGAACCGAAACAATCGGACGTAACATGTCAACTAGCTGATAAAGGCTGTTCACGGTAAAGTAAGCACTTTTGAAAGCCCTGCTAAGTTTCTACTTTCAGCCCGTTGGTTGCGTATATTTCCTCATATCAAAATAAACACTGCCATGTGACTTTCGGCTGATGTTCACGTCAACTGGCTCGTTTGTCCACTGCATACTCATTAAATAAAAGTAAACAAAAGTAATATATATATTAACTAGCAAACCCGGCGAACTCCGTTTCGCCACCAGATGGCTTCGTTTTATGCAACATTTTGTTTGGTGATTAAAACATGAAGAAACATTTTTTTTATATTTGAAAAGGAAAAATTTTATTTCATTTCACAACAGTAATGAATTGAACTTCTCTAAGTAAATGAAAGTGAATCCAAAGTAAATACGTTTCATTGAAGTGCTCTTTGGTAAACCACATTTTTTGTTTTTTGGTCTGACGTTAACACAAACAAAGCCGATGGCTTCCCAACTCGTGCCCAAGTGTAATACTTGGGCATTTCAACCTACATCAGCGTCGCTGCGAATGGATCTGCTTCACATATTGCAAAGAAGCTAGTCAATGTTGTCGATGGTGGTCTCTCAGCTCGTTGTGCCGCATTAGCCTCAGTGAAGTAAACTCTTTGGCCATTTTCCAAATGCACTGCTAAATGTACAACTGTGGGATATCTTTCATGAATTTGAAATGACAATAATCGCCACAGTGCTTCATTAGTACTGACGTATCTGC
>NQII01002262.1:54795-75004 GCA_002778355.1 Clitarchus hookeri | reverse complement strand
CTGAATTTTCTTTGCTATAAACCTCACGGAGCCCGAGACCTTTCCAACGAATGCAAAACCGTGGAAATCGGTTCGTGCGTTCTGGAGTTATAGCGTCAGGAAGGAAAACCCGACTTATTTTTATATAGTAGATTAGCGCTATAAATACGTACGCGTTAATTTCGTTACATAATATTGGTTTGTGAATAGGCCTATTGGTTGATGTTCACGATTCTTTTTTCTGTTTACAAATAAATTAATGCCAACACTTCCGAGGTCATAAGAAAATATATTTGGTTTATGTTGTCAACAGAGAAGCAGACATGTTAAACATGATTCTTTTTCCCGTTATAAAAACAACGCCAAGACGTTTCGAACGTTCGCCTTTAAAAAGTGCGAATAGCTGAAATTCTCGCCCATTAAAAATAGGAACGCTTTTAGATAATACGGTGTATTTACTGCTTCAAACACAAGACAACGTGCCTTACACAATCGTTAAATGACTAAGAATTATGTTTAACAACATTTATGAGTAGAATTATATTGCATAAATACCTCAAAAATCAATATTTTAATACAAAACCACGCACAAGCAAATGACGGGCGTTGTTATTACATTATGAGTGACTTATGTGCCGTTGTATAGCTTGTAAATTGCGAATCGCGTAATTACTAAAAAGCACACAAAAATTTATTAAAGCTTTCATAAATGCAACACACATCACAAATATAACAAAACACACTCGTCAGAAGCTTCTTCGAGTTTATTTAATGTTTAAAATGTATACCAACTTCAATTGCATGAAGCAGCACATTTTCCTGATAGGCATATTATGTGAAATATAAAGAAATTCTGGGACAATAATCAACGTTTAAACAGAGCAGAAAAAAATTACAAACAATGTCACTTCAGTCAGAACATGTATAAAAATAATTTATTTATTTCGTTAATGAATACTTTATTTCAGGGGATACAATCTGACACGTTGGTTGGTCGTGAACTGTTATTTCTTTACACACGAACGCGGACCAGAAAAAACCAAAACAAAACAATCAATGAACCAGCTAACTTGAACGTTGCGTAAGCCAGGCGATGATGTAAAAGAGTTATAAAATTATAAATGTGTTACAATCAAGACATATTCTAATCTTATTCGCATACAACCAAAAGAGACTGAATTACAGGTGACAAAAATGTTTTAACTTTACGGCTATGTAATATCAAGAATGACGATAATATGGGAAATGCCGATAGTATCGATAATATTGTAAATTTCGAGAATATCGGAAATGTCAATAATACTGACAACTTTTAAAATACCGAAAATTTGTTATATACCTAAAATTTTGATAATACCGAAATTTTCCATAATACCGAAAACTTCCATAATATTGAAATCTCGAGATACCGATATTTTTCGAAGTTACACATTAATCGATAAGTTATTTTTATATCGGTAATTAGCGATATATCAAACAGCCCTAAGTACGACCGTCGTAAAATGCGGGTTGCATACCTGGCTGGCAACCAAGTGAATCCTTACAAACTTTGTCTGTTTTCTCGCAAACAGTTCGCCCGAGAGAGCTATATCAAGGTAACTATATTTGTGCATTAACATACTGTACGTATGATTATGAGGGCTTGAAGAAATACCCAATGGTAACACATACATTGGTAGTATAATATCACACCACCCCCTAGTCACTCAATGTAGGGGAAGATAGTACGCCACAACTGTTTGCAGGTTTCCCGTCTTGGTTAAAGAAAATATTATTCAAAGAATGACTCTTTCATTTTATATAGTTTTCAGTATTTTCCGGTATAACCATTTTAAATATCGATTTCCAAGTGTGGCTACCTACCTTTTGAGTTACTGTACGACATTGTTCGTATAATGATTTCCATCCCATTTTCATAGGTAATCACCTCACAGCGTTTGTACCTATAGTTAAGGACCATCCTGTATTATAGACACGTTCTTCTTTGGAAGCTAACAGGTTTGTTTCACTGATGTTTAGCAGTTACCCAGTTCTGCGAAAATATAAATTAATTATATACATGGAGACGTGATATGCATAAATAACATATTCGCATTTTTTACCACATACACTGAAGAGCCAAAAAAAAAAAGGTATAGGCGTGCGTATACAAATAAAAGAGGTATGGAACCAATCAGAGTAACGCGATGCGGTCGGCAGCTAGATCGGTCACTGCTGCTTCAATGGCAGGTGATCATGATTTAAGTGAGTTTGAACGTGGCTTATAGTCGGCGCACGAGAGATGGGTTTGCTCTACACGATATTAGGCAGGTGTACCAGTTTTTTTTTTTTTTTTTGCTCTTCAGTGTATTATACAGTAGTCGGGTTATGAGGAATTCTGTATTGAAAGTGGTATAATTAAGCATTACAGATATACATGCATAAATAAAATGGCTTTATTGCCTTGTTAGTTTATTAATAGTTATTTGTATGTTATACATGCTAACAATAATTTTAATCGTAGGAGCGAGAAGACGTTCTCAATCACTATTGTGTGCCATTATAATAGCTGCAAAATATTTATTGCACTTATTCTGTAACAACATTTGTGTGATAATGTTGAAAATGTTTTTTTACAAATAAAAGCGTGTATTGTATATATTGCAGAGAAGGTATGGTTTTTTTTTCGTGTTAAGATTACTTACCTTTCATTTTACGCGTCGTACGCGCTATGTTGTGTCCACTTGGACTCACTCCTCTAGGGCTTCCATTTTAAAGGCGCGAGTGGTCCAAGTCCCACACAAGACGCAACACATAATACATCACTCCGTCAAACAATAACGAGCGTAGCAAAATGTCCGCCACCACAGAAACCTCAACAGTTACTATAAAGTTCACAAGGAAGATAATCGTTTTGTCCCATGTCCCAACAACGGTAAAAAACAATATATGAGGTGTGCAGGAAAATGCCTACGTTCTAACTTCCTAAAAGAAAAAATTATGTTAAAACTCTGTCACACAATATTTAGAAAAAAAATTCCAGCGTACAATATTTTATATTACAAAACTCACAAAATTAAACCATGAGTCAGAAAGAGTAATTAGTGTATAAGTCGCAGGGACATGATAAAACCGGAGATTTGATCAAATCCCTAAGGTAGATGATCAATTATCGGAAGATGTTAAAATGACATCTCTGTGGAGTGATTTCCCTAAAGAAAGTAAGTGATTTGATCAAGTTCCGTAACTGTTTTAGTGAAAAGATGTTATACTTGAAGCTGGTAGCCTCATTACCTATAAAAAATGGCCGGCGATCCTTAAAATAACCAAACACCAGTAGTGAACCTTCCTATTGGCGCTGGGGCTCGGCCACGGTGCGTAATTTATGGCTACGCTTTGGGCGAGTCTTTATTTAATCTTTTCAGTAAAAAAGTTAAGGGACTTGATCAAATCACTTACTTTCTTTAGGGAAATCACCCCACAGAGATGTCATTTTAACATCTTCCGTGAATTGATCACCTTCCTTAGGGATTTCATCAAATCTCCGGTTTTATCATCTCCCTGCGATATATAGACTATAAATATATATACCCACACACTTTAAGGTACTCCAGTAGCTACATCGGTTAGCAGCTGTTATTTTACTTTTTTGTATGTGTAGGATTTAGGCATTATACATTTATATCGAAGTAAAGAATATTAATAATTTTTATTGCTATATTAAGAAAAAAAATTTCTAACTAACCAATATAAATATTAGCACTTACTTATGATATTTTGTAAATATTTACGTGGTTTTCTTGTTAGAAATCACCTGGTGTAGAACCGGCGTTTCATATATTAACTAACTGACTCGACAGTCGTTACCCTGTCAATTTATACAAAAATTGATACAGATAGAAGATATATAGATAGATTATTTTAATTAGGATTTAATGTTAAGACCAGGTTGCAAAGCACCCATATCTTAATATTACAATCATTTATAAAAAATAAGTAATGCGTTCATCGCAACGCTTGGTGATGAACGATATTTTTTGTCTTTCCGTTCGGAGAGAAAACGAATAGCACAGATGTTGTACCTACTTTCGAGCACGCCACGTACAACTGCCAATGGGAAAAACATAGCAATTCAAGGTTTACTTCACACACTTCTAACGATTGGCCTTGCGATTTATTAATCGTCATTGCGAATGCAAGACGAACAGGAGACTGGACACGCTTAAATTGAAACGGTAAATCGGTGGGAATCAGTGGTATTCTTGGAATCAGATCATCCTCGCCGTTGAACTTACCTATGATTATTGTTGCTTCAATCAGGTTGTTCATCAGCGTATTAACAGCGAGTTTTGTTCCATTACATAGTTTTGGTTGGTTCAGATTGCATAACATGACTATCACCGAGCCGACCTTGAGCTGCAAATTGTACGGCGGCATTCCTGGCAAAGCCAATGAATTCAGAAATTCAATTCGATAATTGACGACTTCCTCTGGATAGGTAATTGAATCGAACGACTTAAAAATGCAGTTGGCCAGCGATTTGACTTTCAATTTTTATGTTACAATCGTCTACGTCCTTATTTTTCGCTGCCTAAGTCGCTCGTTTGCTCAACCAAACATGGTTTTTGTAATTTGCAGCAATATTCGGGAACACTTTCGGGATCAATTCCTCTTTCGAAGTTGTGAATTGACAAAAATTAGGTGGAAACAAAATGAGGCCAGTAGAAGCGTGAATCGGAATTTTTCCGTTGCCAATGTCTAACAATTTTGTGTAAAACACTACCGCCGATTCATAATTTTGTAACGCGACTCGCGTATTCGTCATTTTGTAACGCGACTCGCATATTCGTTGCTAACTTGAGAGTTTTCTCGTATCTCCAAAATTTCGATGACTTCAAGCAAGCGTTTATTTCATAAGCAGCTGTTGATCTTGGAATGACTGGCAGCGTTTGCCGAAAATCGCCGGCCAGCAGAATCATCGTACCTCCAAAGAGGTCCTGATTATTGCTCAAATATTTCAACGTTCGATCGAGTGCCTCCAATGCTAGTTTGTGCGCCATCGTACATTCATCCCGAATGATTATTTTGCTATTCTGTAGTACTTTCGCCATTGCTGAATTTTTGGCAATGTTGCACGTCGGTTCATCTATCGTTTGCAAATTCAGTGGCAGTTTGAGCGCTGAATGGGCTGTTCGTCCTCCTTCTAACAATGTGGCAGCGATCCCTGATGATACTACGGCCAGCGCTATTTGACTCTGCCAGTTTCGCCAGGTGCATCGAGGGAAAATATTCCTCCGTTACCCTCGTTGATTGCTATCATCAATGTATCATGCGCGGTTTTCTGCTGCTGATTCAAAAGTGGGACTCATTTGACTTAATGAAATTATTTAACATAAAGATTTCATATAAAAATACCATCCAAATTTCTGACTTGCATTTTTCCAAATATATCAAAATAATCTTTTCAAAACAACAACGACAACTCAATATTCTTTTTCGTTAAGCAAAGAAAATATAATGGAATCACTTCGCAAAATGTCATAATTTTTTCGTTCTAAAAACATGTGACAGCAGAACTTTCAAACTGTGCCTCATTTCACGTAAGGAAATTCTTTAGCATAAAGATATCATATAAAAATACCATCCAAATTTCCGACTTTTCCCGTGGATTTTCATATAAATATACCATCCAAATTTCCAACTTTTCCCGTGGATTTTCGCATAAAATAACCATCCAAATTTCCGACTTTTCCCGTGGATTTTTCAAACATTTTCTTAAATGCAAACCTTCTCCTGACAATTGCGAACACAATAAAAAAGAAATGAGCCAAATCGGTCGTGCCGTTCTCAAGTGATGCTCCGTCATACATGTGGCAATTGAATTTTATTTATATAGATTCCATGGCACCACAATTATACGGCAGTTTAATAAACTTAAAACTATTCATCATTCTTCTTTATTCTCCCATTCGTTCATCATCATGACGCTGTGTTTGGCGCTCTTAGAAAGGTAAAATCCTCAGGATGTTAAATAAACCGATTATAGAGCTTCCTTGTGTCGAATCATGAATCGCAAAATACCTTGTACGCATCGCTCCGGCGATTATATTCTTTATACTTTGTACTATAATATAATTTATATTCAGTTTAAGCGGAGAAAGAAGTCACCACATGAACAGTGCCTGAAGATTATCTTGTAGTAGCGAGCAGGAAACACAATACAATTTTATATAAAATATGCAGCACAGCAAGACCAAATTTTTGCTTTAGTAGTTTTGTGCACTGGTATTTTTAGAATATTTAACAGATGGTGTCAACGCCATGTTTGGTTCTGCGTCTGATTTTTCTTTCTGAACACTGAATAATGATCTAATAATTTTTAAAATATATGTAAATTTTAGTACGAAACTTACATTCTGTTAGTTATGATATTATGTAAGATTATGCTCCAAAATATATTTAATAAAATTGTTATAGATTTCTTATCAGTAATTCGTCTACATCAAAGCTCGGTGAAAAATTTTATACGAT
Organism: Clitarchus hookeri; assembly: GCA_002778355.1. NCBI lineage: Eukaryota > Metazoa > Arthropoda > Insecta > Phasmatodea > Phasmatidae > Clitarchus > Clitarchus hookeri. The sequence continues at coordinate 68,515 of NQII01002262.1, read as the reverse complement.
TTCTGTGTAGTTGATCACAATGTTATGAGATTCACCAACGTCCTGTTGTGTTGAAATGCCCAAAATTGATTTTTGATGTCCATAAATTGTATTCGAAACACGAAGTTGAGTCTCATACTTGTCTTAGGGTTTAATCAATTTCTCGCAAGAAAATACATCTTGAAAACATTTAGTAACATGATTAAGCAAATAAGATTATTTAAAGATCTATGGAACTCTTAATCAATGTGCTAGAAGCGGGCGCCTAAAAACAAGCGGAAGAGAAGATATACGAATAAAACAACGAATTATTTTTTCCTTTAGATGAACACCGTTTGTTTGCTACCTGATATTATTCAGTGACAAGAAAATATTTCCTTTGAGTAATCGCAACTAACTGCCTATGCTGTCAAATAATGCCAGTGTTAAGTAATATTTAAAAAAAAAAAAAACACCGTGGTAGGAATCGGGCCCACAATTGAAGTTTGAGAACTTCTAATTGCTATAGAAAATGAGGGAAAGATGGACTAATAAATTTCAGATACGAGCAGAAAGAGTAATCGAGTTATCTAATTCGAGTATAAATTATATCTGTTATTGCATCCTATAATAATTTATATTATTTAACTGGCAGCAAGCCACGTTTCAATAATACCTATGTAATAAATATGTATTTCTAATGGAATGGATTCCATTAAATAACAAAGTAAGTTCTCACTACGGCAATAATCAACAAACAAATAATATTGATCTAGTTAAAAACTAAACTCAGACGTCTTGCTTAGAGATTATATATAAACGAGGTATGTTTATTAAGTATTTTCTTAATTTCGTTTGTATAAATATGGAATTCTTTTTGTTGCGATGATGTAAACTATTGCACAAATTCCAGATGTAATTGCTAAAATTCCAGAACGTTTTTTTTCAAGTTCCTGCTTGTTAATAAATCATTTACTTACTTTCCGAATGAACCTTTATATCCTACAAAAAAAGATCCTTTTATTTTGGGACAAACACGTAATTCTTCCCCAGATGGCTGAACACGTGCAAAGTAAGCAAGGCCGCTTTTTTTTTACTGTACACTGACCAGAATTTTTCACTCACGAAACTTGATCACAAAAGAATTAACTTCAAAACAAAATTTCCTCTTTCACCACACAGTTATTCTTAGTCATCAAAGAATGCTCGCAGTGCTTGTCCACAGCAAATATAAAATAATAAAAATATTTTAAATTAACTCCTTACTTTTTATTAGTTTTACATTTGTTTACGCGGTTTCTTCTTACTTTCAAGAATGCTGATATTCGTATTAAATTAATATTTTAAAAAAATTATTTTCGCAGACTTTTAACTTTTACTAACGGATATTTATTAGTATGCAGAATGCTAGATAACCTATTTTTCGCAGCAATTCAGTGATTTTTAAGAACTTTAAATTGTTGTAATGTAACCAAGATCAGCAACGTTTATGGTAGCAAAATTCACGAAGACAAAACGTAATTACTTACTATGGATACGGCATAACGTCATTTCCTAATCTCTTTTCACGAAAGAATATGCCGCAAAACGACTGAACCAATAAGGAATTTTTCACGACACATTGTAATATGCTGCCAATTTTGTCATATTTTCTACTGGTTTTGCTTACACTGCACACGAAGATAAACTTTTGCACCTGCGTAATTACAGGCTATATGATTGAAATGTCACATCTCTCAGGTGAGACTAATGGTCGTCGGTCGTCACGAATATATAACATTTTCTGAGAACGGTGGGAGAAATTATAAATCTAATTGAAATGAAAGTGGTTAACGTATGTTGACTAAATGCGAAGTACAAATGCACAGATTAAAAAGTTCGCTAATGGCAAAGTCTAACGTGAAAGGGCAGATAGAGTCTGTAAATTAATTATAAAAGTTGAAGCTATCCATGAGTGTGGGTATGTATGGGTATTTTAAGTAATTTAGGAATCGTAAAGGGGCAAGTGAAAGGATAGTAAGTGAGGCTGCAGAGGTAAGAGTATTCATGGAAAAGGAGGATGACGCACGTGCTAATTATATCGAAGGAATCTTAAAAAAAATTAAGAATTGGAAAAGGGCACACTTAAGGGAGGCAGCGGCTAAGTGGGAACGGCAACATGCATATATGTAATGATGAAGATAAATGTGCAAGGAGAGTGAAGTACATATTATGTGTAAAGGCTGAAGTAGACATTGTTTAATAATTAAAAAGTATTTGTTAAAAGGGGATTGTAGTTACGTGGTAACCGGTGGCTGGGTAAGCAGACTAGACTAACAAAAACTAGTACAAATGAGGTACGAAAAATAACACGGATGAGCAAGGAAGGGTTAATGCAAATTTGTGTACAACATTTTCAGAGTTTGGTAATAACTTACACGTTTCTGCAGTATGAGAAGATAATATGTGGTAAATGAGGAATAAATTGTACATGTCTGCTAGGAAACTCTATATTATGTCGCTTTTATCGGAAATTCAGTAGAAAAAGTCTCAGTGAGAACGTTTTCATAATTTTTCCAATAAAGTGAATTTAAAAAAAGAAATTGAGATATTAAAAGACATAGCGAGGTTTCTGCGACGGTTGCAACGCGAAATTTTAAAGAAGTAGTTTAAGTTTTCTGTTTGGGGGGATAGATAAAACAGGGAGAAGGTTGTATAGTGTGAAAAGGTGTATATTTAAAGATAGGACATAAAAGGGTAGTAAAGTAGTGCGATTAATGTGTTTCGATAAAAGTAATGAATTTTGGGTAGAAGTACGCGAAATATGTCTCTTGTAGATTCAGTGTATAGGGAATACTAAACGGTTCATCATACACATTTTTTTGTTTGTAAATGGAGTGGATAGATTTGGTCTGCTATTAACATCAAGGTCTTGCAGGCCGATGAAAGTGAAGTTAAGTGAGTATGGATCAGCGCCGGAATGCAAGGAAGTGGGAAACCGAAGATCCCCAAGAAAACGCGCCGACCAGCGGCACGATTCCCAAATGCAAAAGTCCGGAGCGGCCCCACCGGGAATCGAACTCGGTTCGCCTTGGTCTTGAGGCAAGTAGTTTAACCACTTCACCACCGCGGTCCCGTTGTTCGTAAATGACAGCATTATAAAATTTAAATGCAGTGCCAACGAAATAAGTTGGCAATATTTATGAAGGAAACATCGTAGAGAAAACATTTTTCGAAATAGGCATACACAGATTATGGAACTTAAATATTGTACTGATTTGGTCAAATGCGAATTTCAGATTCAATTATGAGAAGCTTCTGTAAGAATATCCAGACGTATACTGCAAACGGTTCAAAAATTCCATTACTATAATTACCGGAGCTTCACAAACCTAAAGACTTATTAATAATGTATTATTTTAATACTTTTAAATCTTAATTCTCAACGGCACGAGGAAGAATGGAACAAGAGAAAGTGTAAGAATATACATAAATTTGAGTTTATGGTGGGTAACTCGCACCACACTTTATCAAGGTATTTTTTAAATAGCCAATTATATTCTGAAACCAAATATTTTTAATCAAAGTATTATACGTAAAGAGCGTGAGGATTCTCCTTTTTTTACTGATATGTACAAGGTTAGGTAAAGAAACAGTCTTTTCTGAAAGCGTTTCTCCGCGGTTAAAAGTTAAGTAGGTCTTCTCCGTGCATGGGTCGACTGCGACTCATCATTCTGCTTGAAAGACCAGGTGTCAATGCCAGACAAGGCAATGATATAATTAGTCTGGAGCACAAAGATTTCGGCCATCACTTGCGATATTATATTTGACGATAAATTCTTTTGTTGAGACATTATGGATATAAGGATTACTGCTTTACTCACTGGCCCTATATTTCAAATAAGTACCTGAAAATTGCACCATCTAAACTGCATGGATCTTTTTGCCTGTTGAGATGGTAAATAGAGAAAAGAGATTTAGTGTGGCAGGAAGGCAGGAGGGGAACCTTCAGAGTCAAACCTCTTTTAGTTTGTGGAAATCCAGTAACCTCAGAAGAGAAATTATTATTGAAAAAAAAAATGTATGTGCGAAAATAAACATCTTGTTTAACTGCAATACGAGGCATTTTGTAGTGGTGAAGGTGATTGTGAGATATGCTTTCCGCTAAAGCACCGAAACAATGTGGAGGAGAAAATACAGTGCCAAAGACCATTTCCGTAGACAAAATTTTGTAGATTAATGTTATTAAAACAGTGTATTTCCTTCCATTACCAACTGGTAACGAGGTATTCAAAATAAAAAACTAATTTTCTGCTACTTTTAAGATGGTGACGTTAGCTTACCTTATATAAGCGTGGACGTTTGGTATTTTCGTCAGAAGGTCATTTCGAGCGTCTTCGCCAAAATAAGCTCTTTATCTTTTCTTTAGTTCTAAAACGGCTGTACTTACAGTGCGAGTATCAGTACATCTCAATCTTAAAAAAATTATCTTGCAATAGGAACCAATGCAGGCCTATTTAGGGAACATCTACCCTAAAACAATGGGTAGGGAAAAATGAAACCCAAGTCGGGCATTGTCACTCCTCTCCTAGCCACCCATCATTAGAGTTTCTACAATGAGACTTGGAACGGTGTCGGTAATTTTCAAAGCATTAATTTATTTTAATCGTAAATTTTTGCACCTTAATTTGAAAGACAGCATCGCCCAGAAATTTTGCTTCTATGACTAATATAACAAACTAACGAAATGAATCCCAAAACATTTGACATACCAATAATACAAAACCAACCCATAAGAACTGAAGAATAATATTTTGCTCTGCCTCTAGAAAAAACTAACCGATTTGAGTTGAAACGGATGTGTTTAAATTGCATTATGTGTAAATTAAATAAATATATTGACAATGTCCTTAATCTGTCAAGATATAACTAAAGTATAAGCAAAAGTGTAACTTTAATGTCTTTCCTCAAAAACTTCATGTTCTAGTACCTCTACACTTGGCATACTAGTAATCAAAATCATTGGGAATTCTCAGTTTGAGGCTCTGAGACATAGTCGGCCAACATTTCATTAAACTTGTGGCAAGATACGGATCCACAAAACAATTATTGATTAAGTACGACGAGCAATCATATCTGTCTTTTCAAGTGTTTGTGATACCTAGTTGTCGTATTGTTGGTGACGCGGCGCAGTCTTTATCTCCAACTGGTCTAGCTAACGGCTGCTGTCCCGCAAACACTCAACTGCCCGCTGGTCGAAATTGAATAGAATACGCTGAAAGTTAAGTCAGCAAAGGAAATGAAGAATCTTTTGGTGGTGCTTGTGCTGACGGCTGTCTCTCGTGGGGCAGCGCGTAACCTCACATTCCCTGATGGCTTCATGTTTGGGGCTGGCACTGCTGCATACCAAATAGAAGGAGCCTGGAATACAAGCGGTAAAGTACACTTATAATCTAGCTGACTGGGAAAGTGTAGTCTGTTTGCACTGTCTTCTCAATTTATAAATCTAAACTTTGGAAAATCACCCCATGTTTATATATTGTTGTTTCTAAAGTAATTAATTTCAAAGGAATTTTAAATTTGTTTGAATTAACCTACCGTACTTTCTGGTAAAATTAATATTTGTTCCTTAACTTACCAATAAATGATAATATGTACGTCACATTCAATATAAGTTTAAAAAAACAGAAAGAGAAGGGTTTTGTTGTTAACATCTGGTTACAAATAACTCTTTTCTAGTATTTTATTCGAGTAAGGTTTTTGTTTACATTATATGTAAAGCAAACGTTTGTAACTGCCATGTTTAAGATTTATATCAATTGCAGTGTCATTGTAGTCTATAATAATATGTAATTTTGTTTGTGCGTTCAGCGCATAAATCCCGTGATTTGGTTTGTCGTTGGCGAGTTATCTTTGGGACTTGTTTACGATTATTTTGCATGTGACGGAAGAATACGTATTGCGTGGCACGTAAGAAGAACTTAAGCCGTATTTCAGAAAATAGTGAAGTCACCACGTACATATAAAAATTTTATTAACTGAGAATTGTATTCAAATTGAGCAATTAAATTTACACAGATGCATGCGGGCCATTGTACTTATACATATATAGAGGACGATCGTGGGCCATAGCATTTCGCTTTCAGTAGAGACCTTGTGTATATTTGGGTCTGGACACTTTACATGTTATCCAGGAATACATTTTTAAATGATTTAAAATTTTTAATTACATTCCGTTCCAGCTCCCACCAGAAAAAAGGTGTGGCCTTTAGTGGTAACACCAAGCACTTTATGGAGCCATGTTGAAGAAATGTCTGCAATCTTCAAACTATCGTATGAATGTATCGGCGTTCTCTGTTGTTTTCCAGCTAAACGTTGGCACATATATAGCCCAATGTCTGGCCGGATGATGCAAAACAGCGTTGGTTGCATTCGAAATACAATTAATGGGCCGCGCCTTTGTATGCTGTGTTTGTGAACCTTGGCCATATTGCTCACTCCTCTCTATGTCTTAGTCTGAGGGTGAAATAAACGTTGGATGGTTGCATGCTTTCTGTTGCCTTTCTGCTCTTAATGTGTTTAGACCTACATTTATTTAATGGACTAAATCTTCCAATGTTTTGCATGTCTGGGATAATCAGGTTTCATTGCACTAAGATAGGCTCTATATTTGATCTCCTCTTTCCAGCTTCTCCCTTTCAATTGCATCAGTTATTTGTTTAACTGAACGTTACTGAGACTGCGTATTTTTGGTTGTCTCCAGGGGCAAACTATCAATACCAGCGTGGACTCTTCTTGGGTTAACTATTAATGTAGTGTGTGTACCCTACGCTAGACCTATAGGTTTATCGCGGTAAATTGAGCACTTTTAAAAGCTCTCTCATTTAGATAAATAGTAAATAAATATATTTATAATTTTAGCCCTAGGCGTTAACTTTCGAGTGAGGGAGCGTTCAAGTATTACGTAACGCAGTTTTTGAAGATTTTTGACCCCCCTCCCCCCCTGTAACGCGCCGTCACGTTTCCCTGTACCCCCCACCCCCCCATCCATAAACGTTACGTAACACTCAAGTGACCATTTTTACCTAATTAGAAATAGAAAGTCACTAAAATACCTTTGTTATTATTTTAATCGCGTTTCCGGTAGTAATAAATAAAACAAGACATTTCTTATTCTATTTATTTATATTGTCATAAAATATAACAAACTCTAAATATATTAAACTCTTAAAATAAAATAGGTACTTAACAAGTTTATTTTAACCTTTGGCAATGCAATTAGAAGTATTCTTAAATTTTTTTGGTAACATTAAATCAGCCATAATTCAAATAGTAAGTATGTAAAAAAAAACAATTCAATTACAGTTACTGCTCCTCTGTCCACGGGGTTGCTAGCCACTCAGACTCTTTCATTACTGGCATCCTGAGAGCAGACGAAGAGGGTTCCGGAATTGTTAAACCACTTGCATCAACTTCGTCTTCGTTGAGCCAATCGGCATCCTCAGACGATGTTTCACAGCGGCGCACAATGCAGAGAAGCTCATTTGCCCTTCTGGCAGCAAGTCGCTGCGGCCGTACTCTAATTTCACCACGGTCGGGGGCAGTCCTGCCATGAACGGAACGAATGTGCGCTTGCACACTCTTGTGGGATGTGAAATAAATCCCACAGGTTGCACATATTCGGTTCTTGAGGTCGGATTGTACTGATGGGCAAAAGAAATCGTAAGGCATCTGCTTAAACCCTTCTAGAGCAGGCGACAGATCAACGGACAACCTCACAAGAAGTGGTGAAAACTTGCATGATCCTTTGTCTAGCTGACTAGGTACCATGAGCTTGCTTGGGGTTTGAAGTATTGGGCAGGGTGGTGGCAGGAAAGTATCAGGAAAGACAGATTTCAATGCACTCCTTGAGCGGGAACAGCAGGATTCGTCCGCGCATTTAACCACTTGCAAGAAATACTGCGATTCACGGACGTGAGCGCTATACCACGCCAGATTAGGTTCTGCTGGATCCTGCAAGCTATCTTCGGGCTTTCTATATTCCGCCGAAACATCGTAGTTGTCAATTTTCATTTCCTTCCAGACCTTAGCAAGTGTCTCCCCAGCGTGCTGAAAATTGCGTTTTTCCAAATCATCATCAATAGTCATTCCTTTGTTGTCGAGATGTGAACCAAAATGTTCATGCGGCAGGATGACGCCTGACAGCCGTTTGCTGAGGGGGGCCATGCGTCGCTCAACTCGGTTGTATGCGCTCCGCCCAGGGGCATTAGTCGCTATGAACAGGGCGTCCAGGTTGTATTTTTTGAAGTGATGAATGGCAAAGTTCTTGACTTTCCGATAACGTGGATTTTCGTCCGGCCCGCCATCTACAAAGATGATGATCACTGGCTTCACGGTGTTCGATTCTGTCATCATTAAGAGTTTGAATGCAGGCACTGATAAAAGTGATTCGAAATCATAAGCATGTGTGTTCGCTGTGGAGGATGCGTGTTTCCCACTCCTTATGGATATGTGTGTCGGCCCGCTGTAACCAACAGCTTCTTCCTTACCCAAACCCTCAGGATCCACGATGACGCCGGCGTATACAGAAGGAATAAGTTTGTGCCGCTCTGCCACGACCCAGTCATGGTCAGGTAAAAGTACTCTGTATTCCATATGCATTAATAGAGGGCTCTGACTTTTTACTGCCGGTAAACCTATTGGTACACGGGCCTTATCGTCTTGAGAGAGAACAAATACTTGCTGCGGTCCCAGAAGCGAAGCGAGAGATTCCAAAGACCTGATTGTAGCAGTGCAGAATTCCCCGTCCTCGTGCTTTTTGTGCATCTCGGTGTGTGGTCTTGCTAACTTAACGGGTACGGTGCGTACGTGCCTCCTTCCCTCTGCAGTGTTAGAAATGTGTGGGAGTAAGTGAAGATATGTGCCGCTTCGAGAAATTTGGAATCCCATCAACAACAGCCTATCATGCAGATCGGACAAAGTGAGACAACTCCTAATCATCTCTGTTCGGCGGCGTTCATCAGCAGCGCTGCCATGAATGGCAATGTTAATTATGGTCTCCAGGAGAGCAGGTTGCGAGTCAACCAAAGGGGGCTGCCCAGGGCCAGATCGAGGTTTTACTGCAGCAGGATTGTTTTTCTGATGTGTAGCTTTCTCAAGTTTTTCTTTGATTCTATATTTTTTTGCACGCTTGGCACTGTCTTTTTTTTTCTTTAAACATTTTTCTTCTTCTTTCAATTCTTTCCGTAGTTTTCTTATTTCTTCGTGAACGTCGTCTTTGGCTATGCCAGTGTCCCTTGCTTCAGTAAGAACATTTATTCTACGTTGAAGTAGGCCAATTTTCTTTATATGAGTTTCTTGAGCCGGTTTGTTTGGAACATTTTTAGTAATGTCCAAAACAATCGAAGTCGTGTCTGATTCCGTAGACGGGATGTCCAAGTTGTCCACAGTTTGCTCATCAGTAGTCTCACTTAGCTCATCGTGTGTATCGCTCATCTTTCGTTTGACGGCAGTGCTCTCTCTTCCAGTGACTTCGACAATCGATTCCATAAGAGGTGAACACGCGGATGAAGCTACAGCATCCGAATCCTATAAACGAAGTGAAAATAAATGACATGAGATTGAGAACATAATATATACTATATAATAGGACAGTCAACAGGTAGGTTCTGGCCATATTGCAAAAATGGTACCGAAAACCAGTTTTTCGAGAAAATCTTCTCTCCAGCGCCACTGTACTGAACAAGCGTGTGTACTGAAAAACTTTACATACGCACCTGTTTTTGTTGAACAGTACCCGAAGTCGATGGGACATTGGGTCTTGCTGATAATTGTGTTGCTGGCGTGTTTGATGTTTTCACAGGAAGCTAAAAATATATAATACTTATGACCGACCAGTTCTTTTATGAAAATATCTAGGTTTGGTTTATACATTATATAGGTACTTACTAGCCTATGGAATATTATTAAATATTAGCAGTAAACTTACCTGTGTAAAGTAACTAAGCATTTTTGCTTTCTTCTTTGTGGTCTTCACCTTGAACTCTCGTATAACACCATTTATATGTTCTATAAACTTTTCTTTATTTTTAAGTGTTTCTTTAGCCGTTTTCCAAATTTCGTTGGCATTTTTTTGGCACAGTTGCGCTGGCAAGTCAGCATGAGAGTCTTTGTAGGCCAAAAACAGCTTATTATGTAAATCTCCCTCTTTTGAGGACATTACAGTAAATGAACTCACTTTAACAACACTAAGATAGGTACACAATAATATGCTTCTGCGTAAACACTAACAAATACTGATAACGAAAGCTAAATAAAAATGACGTACAATACAGTCAAGGGATTCCCCGTCAACCATAAACGAAAAGGGTTGCCAATTTGGGAGAGCAAATATAAATAGAGTACGATACTATTGAGGGATTCCCCGTAAAACATAAACAAAAAGGGTTGCCAACTTGGGAGAACAAAATATAAATGAAGTACGATACAATTGAGGGATTCCCCGTAAAACATAAACGAAAAGGGTTGCCAACTTGGGAGATTTTAATTCCCTAGTTTTTTATTAAAATAAAAAAAACATGTTACGTAACGCGACGTTCGAACCCTCCCCCCCCCCCTGTAACGCATCGTAACGTTTTACAAGACCCCCCCCCCCCTTATTGCGTTACGTAATACTTGAACGCTCCCTGATGTGGAATACACACGCTGTCTTTATTGCTTACACGACAATATTTATTTTAAAATGTGGTTAAAAGTTTAAAGTACCACTGAAATAAAAAGTTTCTAGGGCCTCAAACGTGCTCACTTGACCGTCAACAGCCCATACCTACTCTCTCATACAGCTTCTGCACTTCATTGTTAACTTGCTCTACTTGAGTTTGTAGATCTCAATATATATTAGTTAATTCTGAATCAAAATTTGCTTTAAATTCTTTGCTGATTTTGTCTTAATTGCTGCAAAAATCTAGCCTTATTTGCAGTTTAATTGAACATTGGCATTAAACCCTTGTATATATTTGTTTAACGTTTGCATTTTAAGCCTCTAGCCTCGAGTCAATCTGATGCATGTTTGCATGATCTGTTCAAACATGTTTATCTTGTCTAATGTAGGTTCTCAGTGTTCCTACTACTCAATGGGATAGATTACTCTATTCTTGAAAGGTGTCGTCACTGTGACTTCTGAGTATTGTGGTAGTGAGGCATCAAGTTGTGCTACCAGACCTCTGCACCGGATACTGGAACAGTACCTTGTACCCCCTGAACTGTCTCACTAGATGCATTCGAGCTCGCATTAGAACTATACAATTCCATCCCAGCAAGTGCCAATGCACTTCTTAAGAAATAGGGCTCTTTGTTTAAAGAAATTAACAGTATTGAGTGAAAATTAAAACACTTTGTTGGCCCGACACGTTGCTGATGCCAAACTTTATACACTGTGTGGATACATTGTAGGGGTTTTGCTGACTATATACCCAAAGGTACAAAACACATACAGACAAAACCAGACTCCACCTTGTGTAGTGTTTGTATCTTTAAAACAAGCGCCATCAAATATTAAGATCTCAATAACAAATAATGTGTACCTTGGCATTAACCATACTCTCACAATTGTTGTACAGTATACACCACACTGGACCATGTAACCAACAAAATAAAACAAAATTGATTAAATAAAAAAAAATTATCAAAATTAATGTGATTTATATATATATATATATTGAGGCTGGAAAAATCAATGCACACATTTGTTACTATTAAAAAAATATATTAAATTTTATTAATTGTTAAGACTTTGTGTTAAACATCACTTTAACTTCTGCTCAACTTATATTTATCGAGATAAAACATTTAATCGTTGTTCTGAATTCAAAAATTGCCAAAAACAATCTCTTAAAAAAATATTTTAAAAGGCATTGTCCAGCTGCCAATGGATATAACAGTTAATATTTAAAATATGGCGTGGACTTAGGTGGTGTTGATATTTTCACACAAAAGTATTAAATTTATACAATAACAAATACAAAATAATATTGTTTCACGTCGAAATGATGCAGCATCTTAAACAAATTTGGTTAATAATACCTTAAATCTGGAGAAGACAAGCGGGAAAATTTGCAAATTTTATATTCCTCTTATCACTATCTTAATTATGCCACTTTGGGTCTCTCGTGCGACCTTTCTCTTATGGTCAGTATACCCATGCATTTTTCAGTGACCATTTTAAACACCTTAACATAAACTTGGCCTTCAAATGCTTCTCAAAATAGGTGAGCGGCTTCAAGCACACCTCTCTTATATGGCCGGTCAAAAACTTTGTTTCTCTCTCTTTCAGAGTTCAAAGCCGACGTTCGTTTGCAACGCCTTTCAAAATTCATAACTAAACTTTTTTCAGAAATACTATATTAACATGAAACTTGTCTCCATTGCGTAAATTAAAAAATAAATACTATTGAAATATTTTTCTTTGCATCAAAAAGTAAAAATAAAAGATAAATGTAACATACGTAGTAAAAATTTTAACTGCCGATAATTTCAACCTATATATAAACAAAAATAATAAATATATATATATTATATATATATAACTCATACCATCGAAACATGTGTAATAATTACTTCTTTTAAAATGTAAGACATTTTACGTATTTTATAATACTTGGAAAATATTTAACTTTTATTTTAAATGGCAAAATTCAATTACTGTTTGTGTCGATTCTTTACAACAATAACCGTCATAAGCAACATCATCCAAAAATCAGTCACACTTATGGTAAGTTCTGAAAACATTCATGTGTACAATTTTTAGCTCAAACCTATTACACGCTCCTCAGGTGAATCATTATTTTATCGAAGAATGTTTATTAATCTTGTCCTGAGCTAATTTTTCTTAGGCAAATTAACTTTCATGCTTAAATACACCTTTCATTTCTTAAAAGAAATACTAAAAATCTCAATATATACCCACTTTTATGTGAACAAAATTTCAGTGTAGCACTTTTATAAATACAATAAAATGGAATTTAGACATTTGATAGAAAATAACATTAAAAATACCTGTTTTCAGATAAACAATTTACCTTAAGTATTTGGCAAATCATTACAGGTTCACATATATATGTTCAAAATTATCTGAAAAATTTCTGTAGAATAAATGTGAATATATAAACATCCTGAAATACAGAAGGCGTTTTATTTATAGTAGTCAGATTCTTAGCAAACTAGCTCTGCCCCTATTTCAAATGGAAATTTTTTACAGAAATTATATTTTCACGTCGATAGTTTAAGTCTTGAAATAACTGCAGCTCCTACCCAAAAATCATTCCACTGATTTTTGTGGTAGATGCAAACAATTTTTTTCTTTCGATTTTTGCCTTTAGAAGAAATTAATATTTTTCGCCGAAAGTAATGTGTGTGATATTAGTTAAGGTAACGTTTAGGTTCTCTCACAGTGGTCTCACCTATGGAGGAGAAATAATCTTTTAGATTTTATAAAATAAGTTGAAATTTCATGATTAATATTGTAACACTGGCTAGTAGCTAAACTAAGAGGAAAGCATGTATAGTCGGTTCATGACTGGAAGAGACTTCCTTGAAGCCCTGCTAAAGATCTACTTTCCAGCCCATTTCGTATCCTTCTGCCAAAGGGTAAACAAACATTGCCATGTGGCAGTCACATGGCAATGTTTACATGCAATGTTTACATTCCACTGTGTGTGAGTACATGTGTTCGTACATGCACGTACCCATCATAAAAGTAATGTATATATTATTAATGGATATTCCA
>NQII01002262.1:19882-52430 GCA_002778355.1 Clitarchus hookeri | reverse complement strand
TTAAAACTTTAGAACTATTTCCTCTCTTTGTGCTGGCAACCTAACGGCATAACTGTATCCGCGCTCGCCGCTGTTTGTAATGTTATATGAATGTGGCTAACGGCTAGGGTGATTTTTCAAAGGTTCTTTTCAAAAGTATCGAAGATACCGTGAATGGATTATAGCNTGTGGCTAACGGCTAGGGTGATTTTTCAAAGGTTCTTTTCAAAAGTATCGAAGATACCGTGAATGGATTATAGCATGTTTTCTTTGTTACGAGATCCGGATATTAAAAATTTTAATATTTTAAAATTGTGTGCGTACTTCTTAAATTAGGAAATTTTAAAAACCGACAAAACGGTACACAAATCACAGAACGTTTGGCGGGTTTAGCCTTTACCTAACCGAAACTCTTTTAAATACCAGCTGAGACATCTATACGTTAAAAAGTGTTTTAAATTCTTCCAGAAATAGACATCCTCACAAGTTACGTGAAATTCCAGCATCTCTAGATCAGTTTCAATACACAAAATTAAAAAAACATTTTTAATGTTTCGAGTTTAAAAGTTAATAAATGTTTTAAATATTTATGTAAAATGAACAGAAGCACAACTATTTTAAAAAAATATTTTTTCCCAACATGCCATGTTTTTGACATTGTAGAATATATTTTTCTGTATTTGTTGTTACAAATTTCTGGAATAAAACCTTGCCCAGTCAAGAACGCATCATTAAACACTATGCACATGACATTTTATAGGCATTTATGAAATAAAAAGTTGTTTTATACAAACACAAGAATTTAACCACTTATTATGCAAAACAATAACATAACCCCGGTCAATCCAAGATCGTGTCCGAATTCACCTGAAATACATACTCATGTACACCTAACCCCGGAAGTGACATAAACAGTGCTGTCTGAATTGCAATTGAAGTACGCAAGCATGCAAGGTGACAAACATGTATAATTCTCGCCCTCTTGCGACTTACATGAGCTGTCATTTTGAGAAACAATTTGTATGTTAAAACTGATATTCCCCATTATCATAACATAAAAAATTTAAAACAAAACATTGCTTCTTCGTAGGCGCAGGGATTTAAACTAATTTAATTATTATTGGAATCTGGAGTTACAAAATGTTTTAAACAATAAATTCGTATTAGGCGTGTGGGTTCGTAACATACGAAAGATAAGGTAAAAGATAATTAACTTGCAATCTATCAGCTTAACAACAGGAATATTATGCAAGGTAAAATGAAACAATATTTAATCCTTTATATCTTTCGGTAATTATCAAGTTTTTCTTTTCTGAATTACATGATTAATTAGAGAGATTAACTGGTTAATAGCAATTGTCTAAGCCAACAAGCTTGCCAGTCCTTATAATCAAATGTGGTGTCAAGGGTAAGTGAAGTATGCAAGGGTGCACGTCCACTTGTATATACCTGAATTTGGACACGGCCCAAACAGTTTTTACTGTTCCTTGAGATTGACCCTTATTGATGTTTTATTTTCCAATCTTACATTTGTCTGAAGAAACCAAAACAAAAGCTCTCGTAACCTCAAATATGATCAGTGTGGTCAACAATACTTTTTGTGAAATCAAATAAAATGTGGATTAATAAAACTATTATAATACATAGAAGGAGGTATGTTTTTCACAAGTATTAAAATTTTAGCAATTAAAATCATTATACCATATGGCAAAATAAATTTAGTATTATGTGACATTATATTAAATATAAAATGAACAATTTATTTTTAACCCTCTGAAATGGTAAAGGACATTGTTTACAAAGATTTATTTTGAAAAGCCTTACTTACACACTGACATTGTCCATGCCGAATAACTCCAAACTTAACAGCTACAATTTTCTTATTTTTGACTTCCATTTCATTGCACTTCCTATTCGAAACTATTTATTGTATTTTAAGAACATGCTTGCTATTTTAATATATATAAATATATTATAAGGGAAAAAATTATTCCACGCGGACAATGTCGCGGGTTTAAGATAGATACGTAATATTTGTGAAACGAGAAGTCTCTTTTAGTTAGATAATAGTTTGCTAAATGTAATACACAGGCAAGGGGGAGAACATCTGGGACAGGCTCACCCACACTCGTCAAGAAACCGATCCTACATCTGAAACCGCTGACGTCGCAGCCGACTCGTACCACCACTACAAGGAGGATGTCCAGGCAGCGAAGAGCCTTGGGGTATATTTTACTTCGCTACTCTATGTTGTCTAACACAATTTGCTCCTTCGCAAGGAAAGTGACACCAATGAAAACACTGTAATATTACAGGAGAGTAAAAAAATATTGCGAAAATCACATAAAATTTCAATTCACGTACCAGGCATAGCAGAATTCCCATAGTTTTCGGAAAGTCTTCGTCATACCAGACGTGGAATCCGTGTTAGGTGCATTAGCTCTAATAAATCATATTAAATCCCATTTTGTGTTATTTCACTTTCTTACGAAGGAGCTATTTGCTGTGATGTGTGCCTAAAGTTGAAAACTACTGACGTAGTCCAAAAATTATTAACGCTAACCGCTTTGTTTGGTTATAAATTTATACCTAGCATTTCCATTTTAAAACAAAGGAATGGCTACGTCCAAATTTCTGCATTAAAAGGAATTCACTTATAATTATACCCAAATTTTAACTAACATGTATATTATGTTATCGAAATTTAAATAACTAATATGTGTAAGAAAAATACTGGTTTAACATTTTTTAAACTTTAAATAACTAAAAGTTTTCAAATGCGCCATATTTCGATGACGCGACGTGACCATCCTTGAAGAAGGAAACATGAGATGAGTGTTTTCGTACAAACTCGCTTAGTATTCGAGCATTAGGAATTGTTTTAATGTCTGCAATTGTAAAAATTTTAATGTTAATGTTTTTACCGCTTCATGATGGGTCAACACGTATTACAGAAAGCTGGCAATAAGGGTGTGATTAGAATTGAAAAAGAAGTTACTGATATAACAAATAAATCTACTTTCCTCTACATGGGTACAAATAAATTTTAGCGAAGTTGTTAAAAACTTAAATGGTAGATAGCCCTTCACGCCTCGTTGACAGCAATATCTTTAGCGGTAAACCCAGAAACGTATGAAAAAGTAGTGAGACTATTACAAATACACACATACCATAACCAGGACTCGAACTGCTTTACAAGGGCAGGATTTTTAATATGAACTTTTATGTAATCAGTCTAATGTTTCGAATGATAGGGTTTTCTTGATTAAAATATTTACAGGGCCTCATTTTGAAAATTTTTGAGACACTTAAAAAAGTTTCCATGACCTACCGTAGCGCTACTTGTGCGAAGAATTAGGTGGAAATCGGTTAATTGATTCCTGAGATATGGTATGAAAACCTTCGTTTCTTATTTCATGCAATCTTACAAAATTATCTAAAATAAGTTTTCTCTATGCTGTCAGCATAAAAATGTTTCATTGAACTAAGTTAAATTGTTTAAGAGATATGACAAATTGAGAAACTTATTTATATGGCCAACATTTTTTAAATCTATGTCTGTGATCACTTAAATAATGTACGTTTACATGATCTTCTGTAGCACTAAAGGTTTTAAAAATTTGGTTGAAATAACTTTAATTGTCCGGAAATATGGGAATTTGTTCAATTTTCTTACCTATCCCTATTTAAAAAATGGCTGGCATAATATGATGTCTATATATAACTGTAGAGTTTACAAAATTTGCTTGAAATATTTAAAATACCTAATATACTAAAATAAATTATTTATATTGAAATAATGAAGAAAGCCAGCATTACCTTAAACAAGTTAGTGTACATACCCTACTGTAGCATTTGATAGGAATCGGTTGATTAGTCCTCGATTTATGGCATAAAACATCTTTATTTTCATGCAACGATATTCATATTTACTTATATGGCCTTTCAAAGCACAAAAATTGTTTGCCAAATTCGGAAGGAATCGGTTGATTGTTTCCCTAAATATGACATTAAAACGTTGTCATCACGTGGGGCTATATTACAAAATAGCCGATAAATAAGTATTCGTGTTGAGAAATTTGATGTTTATAATAGATACTTCAAGAATGCAAAGATAAGTGGAAATATATTTCGTAGGTTTTTAGATATAACATATTGAACTAAAATGTTTGTACTGTCGCCATTTTAAAATATCTAACCCATTGTAAACATACTAGAATGAGTGGCCTGCCGTAGTGATACTTGTTTGCCAAATCTCGCAGGAATGTGTTGGTTTTTTCCCGGACATGTGACATTTATTTTAATTTACAAAATTTCGGAATAATTGGATTTTGTGATAACATTTTACGGTTATAATATGCAACCAGCAAAACAAAGTTAATTTGGAATTAATTACATGGTTTCGACTATATATCATACTAAGCTAAAATAGCTAAATAACTGCAATTTTGAAAATAAGTGCCTCACTTACGTAGAACCTCGCATTTTACATCGCCTGTCGCAGTACAACTTTTGTTTTTTGCAAAATTTGGTAGAAATCGGACAATATATCCCCGATATAAGAAGATAAAATCTTATTTTTTGATGAAGTGCTAACTTACAAAACGGCAGTTAAGAGGCTCCGTGCAGACACATTTGGCAGTTGCAAAAGATAAAGCCACCATAGAATATTAAGATGTAATTATTTTCATAGTTTCGTAATATAGCATACTATGATAAAATCGTGTGGTCAGCAATTTGAAAATAAGTATATATCTAACTCATTACATATTAATTTACAACTGCCGCAGGAATATTTGTTTGACAAATTTGTTAGCACTCGCTTAATTGTTTGCCGAAATATGAGAACATAATTCATTTGATCGCATTCATTTGTTAACCGTGCGCTATCCTACAAAATGGCAGGCAAATTTGGCTAGTTGTGTGACGTATATAATTATTGTGATATATACCGTCATCATAAACGATTTGGTCGAATTGGTTGAACGCTATGTTAGATATAAGAAATAACCTAAAATATTTGTGAGGCTGCCATTTTGAAAATACGTGCATAATTTATTTAAATAGCTTATATTTATACAGCCTGCTATAGTAATACTTACGACCCAAAATAAGCGAGAAGCGGTTGAGTAGTTTTCAAATTATACGGTAAAAGCTTCCAAAAGGGCAGATTAACAACAATGTCCTTCTCTAAATTAAATGCTTACATTATGCACTGTCAACATACAAAATATGGTTTAAATCAATAGAATGTTTCCCGAGATAGTGCATATCACCCATCATTTTAAAATCAGGTCCATTTTGTACTCTAAAAGACACTGTTCCTTACTAATTACTATATTTGTACCGAGTTTGGTGAAATTTGGTTAACGCTTTAAAACATTTTTAGGTGGTAGGGTAACACATACCTGACACATAGACAAACAATTTTTTTCATGGGCCTTTCTTTCCATCAGAAAGTAGACTTATAAGAAATATCTAAGCCAGGTTTACCTTAAATAACAATGTAGCTAAATGCTGAAGGTTTTATGTGAGGTTATGTTATAAGTTATCAACAACATGTAAGGGTAGGTATGCCTTAATGTATCATCGACAGCGACGTTTATCCACAAAATTATTTCTTGATTATGAATGCTTCCATATAAAAAATTTACGTTATTAAAAATATATAATTTTTCTCCTAAAAATTATTTAATTAAAATTTGTTTTACTAAACAGGAAATTCGATGGAAGAAAATTTGTCAGATTTGTTTGTTAATGTTAACATAGTGTAAGTGAAAAGTCATAATCTTATCACTTAAATGAGAAGACAGCGGTTTTTTAGCGTCATGCAATTTATAGCAAATATTTCAATATGGTTGCCCAATATAGTTCACAAGTCCTACAATAATAAAGTTTCCAGTTCAATTAAAAATATGTTCTGATTTCAGAGCATGGATCTATCTTGTCAAATTCCATCGTTCTTACGAAAGTTCAAAATTTATTTAATTTTATTGCTGAAATTATTTACATACCTGAGGGCAGAGAGTATTTTAATAATAGTAATAAAATACGCTTATCTGAAATTATCTTATAAAGAATTTTACAAAAGAAAAGTTGTCTTTGTAAATAAAATAATAATAATGGGAGTCATTTTCGTTCCAGATATTTGTTAGGAAGTTTCTTTTAATTTAATTTTAGACTAAATGCTCCAACATGAAGCTTGGCTATATTTCATTTCCCACATTTGTGCATTTACGTTTTGTATGGTAGAAACTATGCTAAATGTTATGCTAAGACAGTATAAATACTGTCTGTACATTATAAGGCTAATATTTTAGAAAGTCAAATGTATAGACATAATTAATGACGAAAAAAAAAAAGAACTTTATAACAAAGATAGAAGAAACTATTAAATAATTAATGTCATGGCTACTTGGCATCACAAAGAACTCTAAACCACTTAACTATAATAAGATTAGAACTGAATCGCATGTATTTCAGTCATAAAGTTGCTTCTTAAGAAGAGTGCACCAATTAACAAATGTACTAAAAATGTGACTAAGATCAATTTTTTTAACATCTTTATATTTGGCTGTGAATGTATTCCAAATAATTTAATTCTTTATCTGTATGACCAATTACATGAATACATTTTTTATGTATCTATTTAATTTCTTTACAGCTGAATTTCTACCGCTTTTCCGTATCTTGGCCGAGAATCCTGCCGAAAGGAGACGTGTCATACATCAATCAAGACGGCATCGACTACTATAACAATCTGATCAACGAGCTGAAGAAAAATAACATTGAACCACTTGTAAGGAACACCACTTCTCCATTACTTGTAGTGTATGACATTAAAAATTACAAGTATGTTTTTTCTCTGATGAAAGAAATAATTTGAAGTTTGTCCATTAAGGAATGTTACTCTGCTAAAAGAACAGTTGTCTGTAGTGAACATGCCTTGAGATGTTAAGATTCTTAATTGAAATATTTCGTTTTGTCTAGTCTTTAAAAATCGTAATCTGAATCATAAATAAGTATTTATTGCAAGGTTGATATTAGGTGATCTGAAAACATTTTTTTCGGAAGCTAACACACAAGTGCAAAAAAAATTTTTGCTCCAATACATTAAAAATTTTGATTTTCCATGGGTTTTTAACATTAGTGTTGTAACTACCATCTTTTCAAGTGTAATTAAAATTATTTTTTTCCGGGAATTTGTATGAAATAACGAAATTAAGATTTTGGTATTTAATATTTGTATAGTGACACAAAAGTAATTCAGCTTCCATATTGAAAGAGGTATTTTTTAACAATTTCATTTTATGACGCGTCTATCAATATATCCACAAATTTGCACTATAAAAACACTATAAAAATTAATTTTATGACTTTTTTTTATTAAATTACGCTGTGAAACGTTGTAAAATCTACTGCCTAAATGATTAATCAAAGGTAATTTTGTAGGATATATCTGAACACTGTTGTATGATCAGTTTGTAAATTTAGTACATATTTTGTATAATGTCTGTTTCTAGGTCACAATGTATCACTGGGATCTTCCCCAACATCTTCAGGATCTTGGAGGCCTGGCCAATGATGTAATAATTAATTACTTTGAGGACTATGCTAGGCTGCTTTTCATACACTTTGGAGACAGGGTAAGTTCATCTAAAATAATATTTGACACATTTTTGCCTTTAAATTTCGTTAATAAATGTAATATTTAAAATTCTTTACTATATTTAGTGAGTTAAAAACTACATATTGGCAAAAGTAATTTTAATTCCAAAGTTGGCAAATTAATAAGTTCTTATACGTTCTTAAACAAAGAAAGTATTATTTGTAAAATATGTGCGTACAAAGTACAGCAAAATAAAAGATTGAGTGCATTTATATGTATACTAACTTTCTGTATGTGGCTTCGTCCACATGTATTGCAAGAATAAGCTACTTATTTCGTATACAAAAGGACGTCTTTGTTCACTACATTAATGGTTACACCATCAGGTATTCGGTCTAACAAGTTGCTAGATAAGCTTGCGGTGAAACAACTTGAGTCAGTCCGTAATTTCGTAGATATAACATAATGGAATAAAATATTTATATGTTCTCTATTTTGAAAATATGCGTGTGACCTGCACAAAACATACAAAATTACATGGACTGCAGAAGTCCTACCTGTTTGCAAAGTTTCGTGGGAATCAGTTAGTTTTTTCCAGAGATATGACATAACAATTCTTGTTTTTCATGTGATGATATTTTGCAATATGGTGGACAAAAGAGTCTTTGCATGGTTATTNTAAAAAGTTAAGTTTGGAAAATGGTTTAGACGATATACACCAAGCTAAAATGACTATATGGTTGTCATTTTGAAAATATGTGTCTATCTTACTTAAAACATACGAATTTACATAAACTGCTGCAGTTATAGTTGTAAGGCCGAATTTGGTAGGAATTGGTTAATTGTTTCCCGGAATATGACATAAAAACTTCTTTTTTTGTAATGTACTGTCATAAAAAATGGTGAACAAAAGTGTATATGTGTTGCATATATTATGCTTGTAAAATATACTTTCAGCATACAATATTAGGTCGAAATTGGTGAAACGGTATGGTAGATATACGAAATAAACCTTAAATATTAGCATTACCGGCATTTGGAAAATAAGTGCCTAGTCAATTTGAATTGTATAACTTTGCATGGCCTACCATTGTATTACTTACTTGCCGAATGTGGCAAGAATTGGTTGAGAAGTTATAGAGTTATAACAAACAAGTTTTATTTTTCCATATGTTGCTACTTTCCAAAACGGTGGACTAACAACAATATCCATCTCTACATTAAATTTTTACGTTATGCACTATCAACATGGAAAATCGGTTGACATTAGCTGAACAGTTTCAGAGATATGACATATCATCCTTAACCTTATAATTGGCCGCCATTTTAAAAGTAAGCACCTGGCGCCGTCGGAAACTATAAAGTCATATGTACTTACTAAGTACTACATGGGTACCGAATTGGGTGAAATTCAGTTCATGTGTACAAAAATGGAAAAAGTGGGGTGTGAGGTCACAAATACCTACAGAAACACACTTATGCCTACATCCAGACACACAGACAGGAAAGTGATGTCATACGACTATCTTTCCTTCGAAAAGTAGGCTAGAAACAGAGTCCCTGCGGTTTAGTGTTGTGATTCAATCACTTACCAGAAGTCATAAAAGTGTCTCTTAAAATCAGTTCGGACATCGCCTCATTCATCATTTCTTGTAGGGGTCCGAATAGTTAGTAATTAAACTTCTGTGTTAAAATTATGCAAAAATAAAAGAGTGGAATTACATATGACCGAACGAAAATTGTTTTCACGTAAAAACTTTCCCCACATTTTAACCCTTTTGTTGGAAATAATAAATTTTAATCGTTATTTATACTTAATTAAATTTTCATACTTCTTAAAAATTTTTTTGCAAGAAAAAGAAAGTCAAATATTTATTTTTTCTTAAATATACTTTACACAAATTTTTCATTTTGGTTCGTTTTATTTTGATGTATTTGACCTTGGGATTAAAACAGTGATTGCTTTCATTAAACTTAAACGAAAAAGAAATGCATTATATTAAATATTTATATAACTAATTTCACTATGACTATAGTAACTTCTATACATAGGGCCAAATTGTGTAGGAGAATGGGTTTTGATGGAATTGAAAAATGATCTTTTTGAGTTAGAATGAGGCTGCGACTTCTTGCAGAGCAACTCGGAATGGTAACGTCCTTAATAAATATACATTTACGACATTGCGCACAGGTGAAATGGTGGACCACTTTCAACGAGCCCCTCTCATTTGTGACTGGATACACCAGCACTTGGTTCGCCCCGGGTGTGAATGCTACCGGCGTTGGTGGTTACCTGGTTGGACACAACGTGCTGAAGGCCCATGCCAGAGTTTACCACCTCTACGACAAGCATTTCAGGAGCCAGCAAAAGGGTGAGAAATAATATACGGTGTTATGCCTTAAGTTAACAAGTTTATTTTGGCGTTTGAGGCTGGGAAGCGCTGGAGCGATAAAGGCGACACTGAAATGGGTATCAAGTGCTCCGTTCCACTTCGTATAAGGCTCTTAAGGCCCCCGTCTACCTGGAGCTTTTTCCCACGTTTAGGCCAAGAAGCGCGGGAGTGATAAGGACGACACTGCCACGCGCATCAAATACGCCATCGCCGCTAAGCGCAAGGCTCTGAACTGGCATGCAGTGTTCTCGTCGTGCTGCGTGTACCTATGGGACTTTCAGCGGTGACCATATTATTTTATTAGTGGTAAGTCTTTAGGAAGGTTCAGTGCAGGCCCCTATATTAGTTTTGTGTGTATCTGATGCGTGCATTTTGAGCTAAAGCGCCTTGGAAAGGCCGTTTTTGGCGGGTTTGGAGTACTCTGAATTGATGTTTCTAACGTACGTGATATTTTGAAAGTACAGCTCTCGTTTGAAGTGTGTGTTCTTTTCGTAGATCAGCACGTTGGACGCACGCTTAATTGTTTCGTTGCAAAACGTGTATTTCGAACACTCTGCAACGCAGTTCAAGCGCCAGGTAGACGGGTGCCTTATTTAGCATGCGGTGTTGTCGTCGCGTTCCTTGTGTTTAGAGGAATTAAAGCCGTGATCCCATAATTTCATTGATGGAAGATATGCAACAAAATTTAGTTCAGGTTCCTGTCGTAGTTTCGCTAATTTCAAGATAGTGTAAGATACAGCAGTCTGATAAGGCATTTACTTTAACTTTATTGGTTGTCTGAAAAATAATACTTACAGTATGCGTGACATATTTATAGTGCAGTTTCGCCTTCATATGGGGTGGCTTTTCTTTCTGTAGGTGACCGTAACGGAGGTGCGTTTAGTAATTTCATCAAAAAACGCGTATTTCAAACATACATGTGCTGCAATGCAGTTCACGTGCCAGGTAGACGACTGCCTTAAGGTAGATTCACATGTAAGCATATCATGTCGACGAGACAGACAGAGTCAATCGGATTTCATTGACACAATTTCACAAATCACCAGAATTTCTAAGTTATTCGCATACCCATTATTCTAAGTATTTGTTTGGTTTGCCAATTATCTACCGAGAAATATGTATGCCTTCTTTTGAAAATAATCTGCCCCATGAAAATGTTGAGATTTCCCATTAATATTACTTTTTTTCATTTTCTATACGTTTGTCTATTTTTGTTATGACGCGTGCAACAAAAATTTATTTTTCTTTATATGATCTATAACCATTAAAATTAAAACGTAATTTTCTATGGCAGCCATTTCGGCCACCTCTTACATCACGCACCTAAATGTGGGTAGTACCGACGTTCACTACGCCGAAGAAATAAATTGAGATATGCGGAAAATTTTCCCGCTCACGCAACGCGGATAACGCAGAATATACGAGGAGTCCTCTAATTGGTTTTTGGTGCAATCTGCTCTGTCTGTTCGTGCAATCTGCTATATCGGTTCGTGCAATCTGCTATGTCTGTTCCGCATGATCTGCAAATATGTGAATCCGCCTTTGTGCTACTAAGGCACTCTGGCCAACTATATCTTGGTTCAGGTTTCTAAGGTGTTTCTTTGGACGAAAAGGTTCTGAGCTGGAATCCGAGATATTCCACTCATGTTTGTGTCGTGCCGTTCTTATATTAAGTTTATGTGCGTTTACCTTGAGAGTAGCCATCTCCCCTAAATTAGCATTCCAATATAAAAACAGTGGAGTTTATTAGATGTCGTATGAAATACACTGGCATAATACCTACTAATAATCACGTAAATCAAATTAATTACACATATTTGACACCAAAAAATAATTACAATATTCGTTTCCTATATAGTTGAATTTCAGTGACAAAAGATTTACGTGGGCTACTTACCCTTACAAAAATGAATAGCAAAAAAATTTAAAACTTTAATTAGCTGCTAATTAACCAAGAAATGTAATGTGCAATTATCACGAGATAATAGCTACAATCGAGGAAGCTTTAACTTCATAAGTTTAAACCTGTAATATTCCGGAAATCGGTATAATAATGTATTTCCTGGCTACTGAAAATTGTGCATCAATAAAATCCTACTGCTTTAACATCAAAATTACAGACTTTCGCTAAAGTAATAATTATGATCGCAGTTGTGGCACATGTTTTCTTTCTAACCTAATAATAATTAAAATTATTTAAATAAAATGTAAACAATTTGGAATTGGGTGACATGGAATGGGCCCCCAAAATGAAGTAGTGATGTAATGCTTGGTCGAGAGAAACGGGAGTATAGTGAAATTCAAATGTGACAATAATCTTCGCGCAGCTTTGCGGGCGGGAAGGTAGGGGAGGCAGTGTAAGGGAGGGCTCTGCCGAGCACCTGCCGCTGGAGGGAGGGAAACTACGTGGCACTGCTGACGCTGTCCACACCATACTGATGTAGGAAATTCATGGTAAAGTAAGCACTTTTAAAATCAACCTCTGAATCATGTCACTGCCGCTACCCGCGTAAATTTAAACAGGCACACGACTGGCACACCTGTGATTAATGAAATTATTTATTTGCTTTATACAATTTTAATGTGTATAAGTGTAATATTTATCGAATTTATAAAAAGAAAAAATTTTCCCCACCGATAAGTTAACCGTTTACTTTGCCCAACGTATGAATAAAGTGATCAGGCCCATGGAAACGTTACTTTTACATATGGTGGGAAACAACACAATGGAATTCCAAGAATATCTTAAGCAGGGCTTTCAAAAGTGCTCAGTTTACCGTGAACAGCCTTTAATGTCGCACGCTAGTACCGCGCTGTTAAATACCGCGCTGCACGACCAACGTTTATTCGACGGGTAATAATAACGCTCGGAGCGGCTCTCGCCCCACCCGCTCTCGGCGGCTGTCAGTACTTTGCTGAACATCCTCACCCCTTCGCGCAGCGGCAATATGCTCTCCCAACTCACTTGACGCGTTTTGGTCTTTTGCGTATTATTTTCTCATTACGATTTCACTACCCAGAAAGATACATGAGTGAAAGATAACGTCCTTCACGTTTCTCACATTTGAAAATTCGATAAATACCCTGCCGAAAGTCGAACATGGAATGCCATAGAAGAAGGCAAGTGGTTTGACCTTTACACCTTTGCCTTCACACGTTTTCCTTACTGGTTTATAGAGGCAATATTGCAGCTGGTTTGCAAGAAACGGAACTACTTTGAAACACAGCTTTTATAATATAACTGATATAGGTGCATTTTCTTTAACTTAAATATTGAAATAATTAAAAGTTTACATGAACTGGCCAATGTTTACGTCCTTCAAAAATATTATCGTTTAAAAATTGGAAATAATTTTTTTTTTTTTATTCTTGTCATTTGCACGAATGTAGAGTACATTTGAGGTAAAACACCCGTGGGAACCCAACTTCAACTTCTCAACACTGAACTTCGTTTCTGACTACAGAATTGTCAAAACAACTAGACTTTTACTTTTTTACTCTCTTACATAAATACTGATTTTGGAATATTTTAATTATTTATTTATCTAGTTTTTGTGTAACTGGTATATATTTCAACTATGGACAACAATTTTAAATTATAAATTTGACAATACTGAAAAAAAAATCAAATACAAATAAATATTCATGCCCATGTGTGAACACGTGGTTCTTACACTTCGAGAGGCATTTTGTTAACGTATGGGAAATGCATAAAAGGCGGAAATAAATCTAAATTCTATTTAGCATATGGGAAAGATAAGACTGTAATAGTTATATATATATATATATATATATATATATATATGTATATTTCACTGTTTTAATTGATCTACGTACGAATACCTGTCAATGAGTCCATTGCTCAGTAAAGTTTTACACGTGGAAGAAGATTACACAACGTTTACCAATAACAAACTTTGAAAAGCCTCCAGTAAAACTCAGATAATTTTGAAGCATATATAGAACATATAATTGAAATTATAAATCTGCATTAGAATCTGTGTTCAGTGAAGACATAGCAAGGATATATTCGGTTTTTATGTTCACTGAAAGGTTATTTGAAACAATTACTTTTCCTTGTATTTTATTATGTTGTTAGTAAAGATATAAAAAAAAAAAATTAATTCATTTTAGAAATGGCACCACAGTAAAGTTTAGAGGTTTCCATTTTATAGCAAATCTCTTGTTTTATGCGTGTTCTGGGCTGAAACTATTTATACTTCCACATGAGGGATAATATTTGTGTATAGAACGAAAACAATTGCGATTTTTTAAAATCACATTATAACTTTTCAAATTAGGTCACATAGTAAACCTGGGATATCTGATAGGCTTGAAATCAGATAGGCCATTGAAAAGAGGTTCACTAGAAATCAGAGGCGGTGTACTGATAATTCCAAATTGAATTTCACTCATTAAATTATGCTTTGCGCTGAATTTCAGTGACTCCCAATTATCCGCTGCATTGGTTCCCAGTTCCTTGTACTGATTTAGTAGTTGGTAGCAGCAAGTTAAATATCATTCAGTTAATAAAGACTCATTGACGATGTCACTAATTCTAGTTCATGGTTGTCATGGCGATGTAAACCTATTAAGGAAAGTAATAGTACAAGATATGCACTTTATATGAAATATTTCTCTTTTCAGGGAAAGTCAGCATTACACTCAACTTAAATTACCCCGAGCCGAAGACTAATTCAGAAGCTGATATTGATGCAACAAATAGGTATCTACAGTTCAATGTAAGCTGTACCATATTATCTTGTAATGTGATTTTTAAGAAAGCCTACATTTCTTAATTGTGACACGTTTAAAATTTTTTTGTTACAACCAAAATATAATATGGTGTAAATTAATTTTATTCTTACGTTACGTACTGCATATTTTGTTTCCTCAAACACATTACATATCTTATAAGTAATACAATGAAAAACAATGAAACCTTATTTACTTTCGATATGAACTTTCATACTTATTTCTGCTCGTAACAGCATAAAGGTCTTTTTTCGACTTAAAATTTTATTGGCATATCTACAGTGATGTTGGCAGAAAATTAGTCATATTATTTTATGAAACGTGCAATTCTAATTGTTTGGCAAAGGGGGAACTACATTTTGCAAAACAATTTGTAGGTTTTAATAATTTTACAACTCCACTTAATCAACGCAAGGTCAATAAACGTTAACTTTTACGTATAGCAAAGGGACGCACACGAGTACAAAGAAAATAATTTCATATTGTAATAAATTCACGGTGAACCAAAAGTAGACCTATTTTATTTACTCAGGCTGAGTTTTACGCTGAAGGTTGATAGTAGATTTTTCTACATGTGCAGATAAATGGAAACGTGTAAATGAGAGGTATTATATGAAGTACCGGTATTGGCTCACAGCTGGGCTGGTTTGCCCACCCCATCTACAGCAAGGAGGGAGACTACCCGGCAATCATGAAGGAGAGGATCGCCAAGAGGAGCAAGGAGCAAGGACTTGCCAGGTCCCGTCTGCCAGAGTTTGGCGAGTACTGGGTCAACTACATCAGAGGTAGTAATACTTCAGCATTGTAGAATATTATATAAATATATATTTTTTACCTTGACGGAAACGGTTAACAGCGTGTCTGATATGAGTATGATACACTACTTCTGCCATTATCCTTCATCGTAGGTACCTAGGTTAGAAAAAAGGTTGTGTGCTTTTTATCACAGCAGCATACAATGTATTTTACTCTCATAATGTTTATATAATTAAAGTAACTATTTAAAGAAAGTATAAAGATTTAACATTGATAAAAGTATTAAATTTTGTTTTTTCCTCGAGGGGGGAGGAGAAAGCGCATTCACAGATTGGCGTAAAATAAATAGGCTTGAAATCTGTATCTGTTAAAAATTTTACTGTAAAAGAATATCATTTCGTGAAATATTATCTTTATTAGGTAGATAGACGTAGAATTACACTGAAGTTCGTTTTTGATTTACCATTTTCTTTTCTAATAAATGTGTTGGTGAATATCCCAAATTTTATTTTTATTACAGCAAAAAAAAATAATCCCTAAGTAAACTAATAAAATCAAACATATCCTACAAATTGTTGTATTTAAATTAATACATAAGGAAAAACATTTTCGTGAAATGAGGTAGGTTCCAGGAATAACGCAAGGCCGATATCATCACCATTTTAAACATTACATGTAGTTTTCAGCGCAACCGACAGATGGTGTGACATTTATATTTCCTAAAATATAGCTGATTGTTTCCTTTCCTCTTCCAGTCATTATCTTCTGCCTTTGGACAGCAGTTTACTTGTATATTCATGCTACAATTGTGTGTGCTTATATGTGCACGCGGAGAGAACCAAAATAGCTAACTTTTTCAACACAATTTCTGGTAAGCATAATTATTTGTTTAAACAATATTTAAAGTGTCAGTGTCATATATCTACGTATTCAGCCTTTAATAAGGTTTGGTTTTATGTCATGAAAGAAAGTTTTTTGTGCGTTGTTGTAATAATCACTTCCGTTAAAAAAACATGTTTCAGGAAATGCTACCACGTGAACGGCGGTAATAACGAAATGATTAATTTTTGTTATAGTTAGTGTTAAAAATAACTGTATTTCAAATCTACTAGTACACTTGGTTTATTCTGTGATAATCATTGATAATTTAGAAAGTTGAGTGACTTAAAATAAAATAATATTATGTAGGCCCAAAATAAATAATAAATAAAGCATTCGTTGAATAAAGTGTCTTGATTTCTTAATTACGGTATGTCCATGAAGAAGATGTTTAATTTTTTGTAAATTAGGGCGGGAATTTAGTAACTTACCACAAAGTCGGTTCTTAGTTGTTCATTAAAATAATGGGGATGATGTTTATCACATCATGGTTTAGTTGTAGCTAGTGTGACGATGGATGTGCTTCACTTTCGGAAAAAAGCAGTGAAAAGAATGTCTTATTATCTAATTAGCTCAGTATATATTTTGTTTCCAGGTGTTTTATCTGCTCCGACAATGTTGTGCAAGTGTAGACTTGGGAAAAACTTATGAGTTTGCATAAATGTTTTTGAAATTTTTTTTGTTGGGTTTTGCTTTTAATTGCTTTTCACACATAGGTTTAGACTTATTGCCTAATAAGTTGACCCAAATAGAATATTTCATAATGATAGGCCAGCAATGAATACTGAATATACCTGTAGTGTAAAACTATCATGTAAAGGATTACAAAAGGCAGATACAAGACTAATTACCTCACTTAAGTCAGATGAATTGGAAGTAGATATTCTTTGATTTAATTTTCAATTTTTTTTTAAGTTTCGGTCTACAATTTTATTGAAAATTCTCTTTCGTAGGCTTACTTTATTTGGTGTAAGTGCCAATAAATTACATTTTTTGCCTACAAGCTAATGAGTTTTGCTTTCAGGTACCTAATATTTAGTTCCAAAATTGTTTAAAAAACATTTTATTCATGAATTTTTTGTTGTTTGTCTATTCTAAGCCTTATAGTGTGAATAAATTTTTTCTATTTCTTTTAGGCGATTATGAAAGATATATGTCAAAATATGTGTCATTTTTATCTTGTGAGTAGGCCTATGTAAAATGTTATATGTGTTGTTTAAAGGTGCGACGTGCTATTTCTCTCCTTTTTCAGTGTGTTTTCTAGCAAGAATTTTTTTTAAGGGTTAGCTTTTTTGGGTTTTGTAAATTACCAAGATAACTTGAAATGATTTATGTATTATAGAAAAATGTTTTGAAGATATTTTACTGATATTTTGCATTTTTATTTTATTAAAGTTTGCCTGTTTTGTAGCTATAATAGAATTGCTTGCATCATCTTAGAATTTTTAAAATGTATTTTGTACAGTTTGGTCTATGTACTTTTTTAAATATCACTAAATATAAATACACTTTGAAAATTTATGAATAAATTGTATGCAGGAATTGGTTAAAGTTTAATAATTTTTTATTCATTTATAACTAGGCATGGCGATATCCCCCTTTATATGAGGTGATAACACCATTTTAAAATGAAAACCATTGATATAACATTTTTTTATTTGTTAATTTTTCGAAAATGTTATTTTTACGATGGTGTAAATAATTGAAATAACTTCTGTAAATAAATTTACCACTTTGTAATTATAAATTTTGAAACTATGACAAAATTTTGATATCAGGGACGTTATTCCACAAACATACCCTATGAAAAGTACGACAAGTGAAAAAGTAAAACCAATAAAACCACGTATCTTTAGATAAGTTTCAGTTACCGTTGTTCAAATAAGTCATAGCGAAACTGCTCAAACATTAATTTTTTGGGCACATCACTAACAACTGAGAGGGGACTCGTCAAACCACAGATATCAACGATACATTAAAAGGTACCAATTATTTTCGGCCTTTACACTTCACGAAAAAGTTCAAAAAGCTTTGTAAATATATTATATTTTCAGTGGTGTTTTCAGATAAAGAATTAATGTGAGGGACTTCTCTGCTCTCACCCATAGCTATAATGTTTCAATATTTTAAGTTGGTGTATATAAACCTTACTTCGCACGTATCCTACACATCGACTGCTTTTATTTGCAATGTATATTTACCTTTCCCACCTTATTCCTCATTTGTTGAGTATAATTGCAAATCTATTTAAGAGTTCAAATTAAAAAGGTTCACAAAATGAAAAAAAAAATTGTCTGAAAGGCATTTCTTTTTACATAAACACTCATTTGGATAATTTTGCAGCACCATTTTCTATTTGCCCAAATAAATAATGTTAACCAGAACTTTTTGATAAAACAAATAAGACTACTTTCTTCTACATGGGTGCAAATGATTTTTAATGAATTTCTTAAAAGCATAGATGGTAGGTATGAGACGATGTCTCGTTAGCAGCAGTATCATTAAAGATGAAACCAGTAATACATTAAGCATTAGTCAGACAATTTCAAATACACACGTGTCTTACCAGGTACTCGAATCCAGAAAAACCCATACCATAAGCTAGAGTGCAGTAAAATTCATTACGGCGGTCGGATTCGCAGCATAGATTCCTTATCTAATCAGCCTAATGTTTTGAGTGAAAATGCTAATGAACCTGTAATATCTACAGGGCCGTCATTTTGAAAAATAAGTTCCTGAGTCATTTAAACATGTAAATTTACATGGTCTACCGTAGCACTACTTACGAGAAGAATTTGGTGTAAATCGGTTTATTGGTCCTTGATTAAAATATAAATTTTCATATTTTGTGCATTATAACCAAATTTCGTAAAAAGGTTCTGTGTACTATGCTTCTAATAGATACGGTTATCATTAAACTTTATACTGAATTTGGTTGAATTGTTAGTATATATGAAAAACTCATAAAATTATTTTAATGGTTGCCGTTTCAATTGCTGGCCCCACTTAAACCGTGTAAGTGTGCATTGCCTTCTGTAGCACAAATGCAGTGAGAAATTTGGTGGAAATTATTTGAATTCTGCCGGAAATATAGCAAAATGATCAATTTTCTCACCTGGTATTATCTTGCAAAAAAAGGCCGGCGAAAGAGGATCTTTATATAAATAATTAATGCTTCTTTTGAATACCGTTGGTGTAGTAAGCTTGGTTAAAATTATTTTTAAATGTTAATTTTTTATAGCTTACTAAATAATACGGCTTATACTAACACCATAAAAAAGCATACATAACCTACAGCAGTACTACTTGATTGAAAAATTTTTTGGGAATCGGCTGATTGGTCCTCAAGATATGGCCAATAGAACCTCTATTTTTTCATTTGACTATCTTCATAAGTATAGGACAGTTATGTTATTTTTAGCACAGTCAATGATTATCGTAGGTACAGTATACCAAATTAAGTTAGCATCGGTTATATATTTTCATAGATGTAGCACAATGTGCTTAAGTGTTATTATAGCCACCATACCGAAAATATAAGTCTTGCAGTATTACAACATAAAAATATATATGGCCTACCACAGTACTAATACTTAGTAGACACATTTGATAGGAATAGGTTGACTGTTTGCTGAAATACGACATTAAATGTTTGTTTATGCAATGTTGGGTTATCTTACACAACGGCGGATTATTGAGACTCTGAATAGACAAATTTGATGTTAGTAATAGAAACTGCCCACATAAAAAGTTAAGTTGAAATTTGTTTCGAGGTTTCGTAAATATAACATACTGTGGTAAAATGTTTATAAGGCCGCCTATTTGAAAATAAACACCCGACTCACTCTCAACATACACACATATATTTACATGGCCTGCCATAGTGCTACTTGTTAGCGAAATTTGGAGGATATCTGTCGGTTTTCTCCGGAGATAAACCATTAAATAATTTTAATTTGTCTTGTGATGATATCTCACAAAACGGCTGGCCAAAGAGATTTCGTGTAAAAATATTTTATGGTTGTAAAATATAGTAACAGCGTATAAAGTTATGTGGGAATTAATTACATGATTAAGATGATATCGTATAGTATGCTAAAATCACTATTTAGCCACCATTTTAAAATTAATGTCTGACCTACTTTAAATATACCATTTAACATTACTTGCCGCATTATACTTGTTCGACAAATTTTGGTAGGAATTCGTCAGTTGTATCCCAAGATATCACATAAAACTTTATTTATAAATGTGGTGCTGTCTTACAAAATGGCGGGAAAAAGGCTCTGTGAACACACATTTGTTACTTGTAATTAAAAATTGCCAACATAGATAGTTAAGTTGGAATTTATCACATCGTTTCGACGATGTTTCATACTAAGCCAAAATGGCTATATGATCACGATTTAAAAAAAAAGTGTCCGACTTACTTAAAACATACCAGTGTACATCAACTGCCACAGTACTACATGTTTTCCAAATTTGGTAGTGACCGGTTAATTGTTTCCCGAGATATGACACAAAAATTTCATTTGTTCGTGTTTCACTATCTTACAAAATGTCGAAAAAATGTGGCTTTGTGTGAGCGTATATGATGCTTGTTGTAGATAATTTGAGCATGCAAAGTTTTTTTCTAAATTCGTCTCATGGTATCGTAGATATTCCAAAAATAACCCTTAAATATTTGTATGATCACCATTTCAAAAATAAAAATCTAATCAATTTAAATAGCATACATTTACAAGGTCTGCCTTAGTATAAACTACGTACTAAATGTGGCAATAATTGGTTTAGTTGTTTTTATGATACATCTAAAAGGCTTAATTTTTTACGTAATTTTTTTCTTTCTTAATAGCGTACCAAAAACAATACGTATCTCTTAATTCAATATTTATATTATGGACTGCCAAAATACAAAATTTTATTTAAATGGGTGGAATTGTTCCCGATATGCGACAAATCACTCTAAAAAATATAATTGCCTGCTTTTGAATGTAAGCTCCTGGCGTGGTATAAAGTTATGTACTTTATGTGAACAGAGTTGGGTGAAATTCGGTGTACGTGTTCCAAAGTTTTTAAGGGGGATACCCACGTACACGCGCACATACACGCGCGCACACACAGCGGCACCCAGACAGAAAAGTGACCTCATAATCTTTTCTTTCCTTCGGAAAGTAGGCTAAAAAATAAGACCCAGCAATCAATACGGCAAATAATATAATTGTA
Source organism: Clitarchus hookeri (assembly GCA_002778355.1). Lineage (NCBI taxonomy): Eukaryota > Metazoa > Arthropoda > Insecta > Phasmatodea > Phasmatidae > Clitarchus > Clitarchus hookeri. The sequence continues at coordinate 30,833 of NQII01002262.1, read as the reverse complement.
CAGAATCTCAATAAAAGTGAACATTTAAAGAGAAAAATTGAGCTCCAAATGTACCATATTTTAGGAAGTTTGTCAAGGTTCTTATACGGAAATCACTTTAGGGCAACTGATTCTGCTTGAAACAGAACAAATATTCAGTTGTTAATTTGATTACGGAAGTATAAGTGCAGGTTATTCGACGGGGAGAAATTCATCAGTAAATGATTTTATAGGCGTTTCTATAATATATTCCATTCGAGGTTACTTCCAACTTTTCTGAAGCCCTACTGCAATTTTACATCCAGTCTATTCCTCCGTCTCATGGAAGCAAAGTTTAACCTGTTCTAGGATATTACACCAAAGTGATGACGCGCCGCATTCGTTAACACTCAGTTTAAGAATATTTTGCATGAGAACTATTTCTTACCTATTTTCTCTCTCTGATTTTATTTCATGTTAATGAAATATTGCAAATTAATGGCTAAAATAAACGAAACGTTTTAGTTTAGTAAAAAATAAGAAACTTTTATATTAACAGAAGTATACAAAGTTTGAGATGTATTGCATATTTGGGGAACCACAAAGCAGCTCAAACATAGGGGTATTTTTTAAATGTTTTATTCAAAAAGTGTGAATATACCGCTAATAGAATAAAATTATACACATATCTTCTAACTTGCATTAGGGTTGGAATAAATTTATGCAGATAGCATTACGTAAGTATACCCTCATATGTTCGCAGGTACGTACGATTTCTACGGCATGAACCTGTACTCGTCGTACTACGTGAGCGCGCCTAACAGTACAGCGCCAAGCTCGGTAATGAGCGCTGCGAGTGACATGGGACCTGTGATTACCGAGCAGGACCCTAGCTGGCCTGCTGGCTCCATCAGCAATTTCAGGGTAAATCTTAGTTTGCCTCTTATGTGAACCTGAACAAAAACGTATCCTCGGAGACATGCGCGAGATTTCGGGACAGCTGAGTAGTTGGTTGCTGGAACGAAATAATTTTGTAGTATTATATCGTTGACGAAGTGTTATGACTGTTTCTTTTCTTAACAAAAAGAGATTGGTTTAAATCTACTGGCGAACTGCGGGCTCTTGAAATACAAAGTCAACACAATCTTACAACTATCAACGCCACACCAATTATAAAATTCAACGTACATTGTAATTTAAATTATGGAAATAGATTTCATACTCCTTTATTTAAGAAAAATGTATAAATCTTTTAAATCCCATAAGTACACTACTGTTTCTATTCAAAACTGACCCTGCCTCAATCTACGAAATTGCTCTGAAAGATTATGTAACTCGTACATGTACATCGGAATATATCACAGGAAGTTCTAAACAATTAATTGTATGAAATTTCGATTCTTGCATACTGCTGTTGAATTGATTTCCATGTATTTCCTGAGATACATTAACTACCTAACTTAAGATATAACGTACATTTATATGATAAAATATTGCTAAAATATTTACTCCAGAAAATAAATGTAAAAATACGAATTTAATTAAGGCGATTACTAGGTGAATTATTTTCAAGTATCTCTATAAGTTAATGTAAAGCTTGTAATGATATCTATTGTTTCCATACTTAATATATATATTATCATATTTCTGTAATATTTTTTTATATGATTATTAAATAGTAACTCTTAAATTCTAAAATATTTGGAGTACACAGCCGGTATTATAACCTGAAACTTTATCTTTGCATTCTGTCTTCCTATTCGTTAAACTGCTGAATTTCGCCAGTTAACTCAGCATAAAAAAGGTATTACAATATAGAAAACCTTAATATTTGTAGGCTTTATTTTTAAATTTGCACCTTCTCAATTTTGTTTTCAGTTTAATTTGTTATGTTGTGACTCTATTTGAATGAAGTTTTCTTTTATAAAATTATAAGAAGCGTTGGAAAAACTCCTGTCACCAAAGTTACAAACAACCGCCGCTCGATTTGTTTGTGACAAACATAGACCGATAACAGCCAACCAGATAAATGCTGATGCTGAAAACAACCAATAATTTTAATTTACTATGGTTTATATAAAATTTAAGACAACTGGTTCGGGTACTTGAAAGAATACTGTGAAAATGGTTCCGCGCACTTTCGTTCTGATGATTTAATAATAAATAAATCTATTCGTATGCCTAAAAATACTTGTCTAGGGTACGAACCGTTTGAAAATGTGAAACAAAATGTTGATTAACCTAAACAGATAGTCACAATTAGATTTACTTACTCGTAGAAACAACTTAATCTTTCTCTCGTTATAGAGAAAACTTTGGAAAAATCGGTATTAAATTATTAACCACTAAGTTAACTAAACATTGAATTGTGTAAATGTACGATTTCCACCAAAATTATCAATCCTTTTTTTTTTTCAGTACACCCCATTCGGATTAAGGAAGATGCTGAAATGGGTATCAGACAACTACAACAAGGTACCAATCCTCATTACGGAGAATGGCTGGTGTGACCTCGGGGAACTGAATGATACCATGAGGATCAGATACCTAGTGGTAAGCTACTACTAATTCCGGATAAATTACGCTGTTACTACACACCATGACACTTTATTTGAGCTTAAATTCTTCAGGGTCTACATTTTTTCCATTCCCTAAATTATATTAGCAGGAAAACTAATTTTTTTTTAACTACCAAGTATATTTTCCTGCAAAATAAATTTTTTTTCTATGACAGCATAATCCTTTTTGACCACGTTTTAACTTAAAGTAATAAACTTAAATTTATATTTTATTTGGAGAGGAAGGATATATGAAATCACTTAAATTTATTCCTCCTATTAATATCTCTCTCTATTATGTTTGACCCGATATCGCTATAAAACTATTTGCACCGGTGCACAGACTATTATCAAATTTGGTAAATTCTTGCCTTGTCGCGTTTATATCTCTTAATTATTCCCGTTTACACGATGTCTCCCATAAACGTGTCATTAATCAATTTTGTAGAAACATAAATCATCTCAGTCATCAATGACACTTAGCATACCGAGATTTTCGTTTGCGTGTTCAAATATTAAAATTATAAATTTTTTTTCTGAATTTTATTTTTACCAAATAAAATACCTAAGACATGCGAAAGTACTTCTCGTAACGCAATGACAAAAGTTGCAAAATAAATGTTCACTAGTTCACAGATATTAAAAGGTATCGTGGTAAAGCATTTAACGTAATGATCATAAGATAATTCCGACATTTAAATAAATTGCTTACAATGTTACAACACTGCAATTTTTATTTTTGTTGAGTGAATAGATAATTTACCGTTCTTTATCCAAAAGTTTATAGGACAAAAATTAAATTTTTTAACAAATACTTGTTTTAATTTCAAGATGTCAATAATTTTTTCTTTCGTAAATATATATTCAAATTTTATTTTCTTGAGCACTCTATTCAGTACAGTTGTTATCATCTGGGTATTGTAGACCCGCTAATAAGGATTTTCTGAAATATAATTTACAGCTTAAAAATACCTTAGTATAAAATCACTGTGATGAAGCACTGCTGTAAGCCCTGCTGTACCGCTAAGTGACAATGGTTAGCCACCAATCCTCACAAAATTTTGAGTATTTTAGAACTGTTGTTTTGGCTTCTCTGTTCTCGAGTATTAGTATGGGGTCTGCACTTAACAGCTTATTGTTATTTTTTCACTTGTTGCATTCGTATGGTTAACCTTTACATAGTAATTCCATTCTCATGAACTTTTCGCAATCTTCTTTCAGGCAGTTATCCATTACAATCAGGGAATATACCTTTTCCTGTCATGTAAATTATTTTTTATATGTACTGTAATTTTTCCTTTAGTCTTACAGCAATGTTCCTCTCTCACATGAAAAATATATTTTAGGATATTTAATTCAAATCTTTGAGAAGTGGCAGGCATGCATGTTTAAATAGCACTAAAATTTCCTCCATAATATTGGTTATTTCGAACGCCACTTTAAAAAATGCATTGGAGTGAAACAAATGACAAGGTTTTTAAGCCGACTTTGATTTTTTTTTTGTGATGTGATAATTGCTTATGTAAGAGGTTGGGTTAACTACTACTAGTAAATAATTAATCGTAATAATTTTTATTTTGTTTGAGTTAAGTAAGTATTCTTCCGGCGTATGGTTAATATATTATAATTTTCATTGATTCAAATAATTCATCTTTATTAGAACGAAATTTAACATACGTGGAATGTGTCACATAAGTAGTTTCCTTTCGGTCAAATAACTATATTAGAACAGTATTTTAATTATAAGGAATTTACTATGTGAATGTGAGTATTTGCATGTTGGCATTCTGTTAGCTGTGCATCAGATTCGCAACATTTACTCTGAAGACGGTTTTACCCAAGTGGTTCTTATCTCCATAACCTAAGAATACTTCCGGCGTAAGTATTAGTTATCTGCACCACCGAATACGATACCCTGTTTAAAAACTAGGCACCCAGTATATAAATGATGTTTTTTATTTTAACAAACAAAGTGATAGTAATTTAGCAAGACTGTATAAGCATTCATTTAAGTATTCTATATTAACGATATTAATAATTCTTTTTCGCCGTCCTTAAAATCTGTACAACTTTTAACAGTGTCAATGTTTCCAAGCAGAGGAATATGACAACGTATGCTCTTTCCTTCTGAAATATTATGGGCAATGTATTATAAAAAGATAAATAAAGGTAGGTTACTGTGTTCAAACCATATTTAGTTTTCGGTGCTTTCATTTGGTCTTGCGAAACTATTCGGTCCTCAAAAACGTCTGTACAGTTAGTGGAGTGCTTTATAAATAAGATCGAAATGAAAATGTTTGTATCCATGAAAACGTAAAAAAGTTTCTATCCTTAATAATTCGTTCTTAATATTCTTTACAATGTCAGAAACATTGCTTTCTCAAAAAATTCCTGCATTGGAAAATTTTACATTAATTGTGTTTAAGATTTTACGTGACTTTTTTAACTTATTTAAAATGTTTATTTGAACCAAAAAATAAACTTATACTTTCAATATATAATAATGGAATTTATAGAATAAATTTAAATATTATTTATTTAAAACTCCGCTTTATGTTTTGAAGGTAATCGGGTGAGGTCATTAGAGACGGAGCAAGATGCTCAGGGAGGCAGGAACAGAGCAGGGATTGGCCATGGTCTGTAGCAAGGAACCTTCCCAGAATTCACCTGGAGCGATTTCGGGAAACTATGGGAAACCGAAATAAGGATGGCCGGACCAGGACTTGAATCCAGGTCGTCCCGAATGCGAGTCAGAAAGTTAGCCATTGTAAGACCTCGCGTGGTAAATCTGGTTCAGATTACAAATGAGATAACGTCGATATTTGACAGTTTTTTTTATATGCGTGCCTTACCAGGGAGTACAACATATTGATGCAAGGATCCCTAATTAAACACATTCGCCTTCAGCTTTAAAAAAATTTAAAATTATTACGTAATTTCATTACAGCTCGTTTGTGGAGAGAACCACTATTCGTGATATATTTTACAAAACTACAATGTCGCAATATTGTTGCAGAACTACTATGCTGCAGCGCTGGACGCCATCTACCTGGACAACGTAACAGTTCTCGGACACTCCACTTGGTCGCTCATCGACACGTTTGAGTGGGGATCCTACGCGTAAGTTAGTACTCATAAAATGAGTATAAGATTTACCATGTATTTTAAAAACTATGTACGTGTTACCATAAATTTTAAGTTCCCCAGTAGAATACGCACATGTGTAATCGTAATTTGTTTTCTTAAATATATTTCACAAGTTACGGAAGCACATTTTAAGTACTTTTTTTCTTGTACAGCAATTCTGCTGTTTGTTATACACTCTAGGAAATTATTAACAAATCTATCACATCCGTTTATATAGGCATGGATAGTGACAAAGTGTAAATGGTAAGGTTTTTTTTCTCATAGATCCAAGGCAACTTTCGTACATTACCTCAGAAAGCAATCAAATATGTAGGAGTTTCCAATTTTATTATATTTACGACACTAAAGACTCCTATAATTGCAGCCGAATTCGTGCTATTATTTCTATACTTTTTATAGGTTAAAATATTCCATTGCAGTTTTGAAAGTTTACTGGAAACTGGTTTTTACAGCGTATCAATGATTTTTCGTAATTTATAACTGTTTAAGAGTCTTAACTGAATAGGGCTTAACATAATTTATTTATCATTTTTGATTAAAACTATCTCACGATGTAATTTTTGCAATTTAAAATGCATTCCTTAACAACAGTAAGATTGAGGAAGAACATTTCGCATATTTATACTGAGCTCCAGCGTAACAGATTGTTACTACTTTTATTTTCAGAAATAAATATGGTCTTTACAGCGTGAACTACACGGATCCTCAAAGAGCGCGGACTGCCAGAGAATCTGCAAAAGTTGTAGCATCCATAACTAAGGCAAGACAACTTCCTGAGGAATATTTGGATAAGGAATAATTCATAAAATGTCACTAAGTATGTTTTGAAAGTTGTGTGAAATAAATGCATTATTCAAACAAAATGTGCTTTATTATGTTGAGCGATCGTGCTTGGCTGTCGTTGACATGCTTAAAGTTAGTTCAGAATGCAGTTTCTTCGTCTATGATTGACGATAACTTGATTAACGGTAATCCATCAGCTTTCTTGGTGCTACACGTTTTGCAAACCATGGTAAACCAGTAGTTCAGTTGAATACCGCTGCATTCTTACAACCGGCATTTGACGTCACCGTGCATTACTTAATTACTCTTGTTTCGTCCCAGTGTTATATTAGCCTTCCCAGAAGTGAAAGGTTTGGGTAATATAGCTGAAACTACTCTTCCATCACTCGCCTCCTTCCTAGGCGAACCGAGTTCGATTCCCAACGGGTCCACTCCCGGATTTTTACATGTGGGAATCGTGCCTGACGATACCGCCGGTTGACGGGTTTTCTCAGGGATCTCCCGTTTCCCACTTCCCTTCATTCCGGCGCCGCTCAATACTTTCCTCACTTCATCCTCACCCGCTCTCAAGACCTGGCTGTTACGAGCCGCCCAAATCTCTTCACTCACTAACTCTACCATCTTTATACATATGATCATGGCTAGTATTACCTCGACAGCTATCGCAAGCAGTTAGTAACGATGATAATATCTGCAACCCTAACGAGCAGGTTCGATATAGTAATGAGGTTGTCTTTCTATTAAGTATTCCGTTTACGGTTAGGTGTTTTCATTAGGCGATATTTTTTATCCATGCTGCAATACAAGATTATTCACGAGGAGTTGCCGCCTCTTACACGGCTTATTCTTTTGGTCATTTGGAGCAAATGATGTCATGTAAATGTAGGCCGTAGTCGCAATATTTACAGGATAATTGGAAAAATTTGAAACTCTTTACAGCGAACAGCATGTGACATGTTGATGCCCGGTTGACTATCATTGTGAACTGGGCGTGACCTTAACCATCTTGACGTGTGACGGTTTCACTCTGTATTGCGTGGACATGGTGCGTTTCTGCTCATTTGTTGTGGTTGTAGTCTTTGATTTGGAGACGTAGTAATTGTGTTACAATGCTGCGTATATTTACCAGGGGAGAATACTGGGCGTATTGGTGTTTGATACTCAACTGTAAATAATAAATTCTGTTAATAATTCATTTTGTTAATTCTGAAAGGGTGGAACGTTTTCTCTTCACCTTTTAAATAGCAAAAGCCTGCAGTTATCAACCACGCGTAAGATAACGTTAACAAATATTGCTTCTCAATCAACGTACAGCTTGTACTCCAGGCTCTTTTGAGCTATCGCAGACTGTATAAGAGTATTTACGGGAGTATCTGAGAAGCTATTATTCTTTTTTATATTTTACCAAGAAAATGAATTTTGGTTTTGCCTTTGTCGACTTTCTGTAAGAAAAGGCGTGGACAAAAATAATATTTTATTTTTATGGAAAAATGATGTGTCAGAAATACAAGTTTTGTACTTAGACGTGCTAAACGCTAATTCCCAACTACCTGTGTCATGGTTCTTTTCCTACTCGCTTGAGCCAGAAATTTTACTTACGAACTTCTTAAAATAAGTGTCCGCAAAAATTCGCCGACTAATTTTCCGATACTTTTATATTGATTAGGTGGTACGTGTGTGCTACTTCAGCAACTGGATTATCTTTGACCCGACGTAAATTCGAGGAATCTGGAGCGATAACGAAAGGCGATCCGTACCAGAGACAATCATGTGAAGAGTGAAATTGCCATCTCACAATACCACCACAGACTACGCATGCGGAGAACAGCGAGATATAACCAGCATATTAATATAATTTCAAATTGTAGATACGCTTCAATTACATAATAAGTAGAAAAGAACGATTGAAGGACTCTCATGTCAGGTAGGATTATTTTTGTGTAACGACAAAAAGACAACGATTATTACTTGCTGGTATTATCAAATTGTGGCTGTAGTGTTTCGTAACCACCTAATGTTGAATTAGTTAACTTTAAACGTATTTCATGGCGTTGATATAAATAATAAAGGAAATGTGGTTACACGTATTTTATAATTTGCACTACTAGCACCACAAAGATTATACTGTAAGTGAACCCAGCTATATGTAGTAATGAAAACATTTATTACTAAGCAATCTTATTTCTTATCTCTTAGACTTTCCTGGAAACACTTATGCTTAATTACTATATCCAGCAGACACAACCTGTTGGCAATGTTTTGGAAACTTGTCGACCCTATACAGGCACTGGCGGCAACTGTCAGGTGCATGCAAGAAGATAGCAAGTTGTCAACCGTCTTTTGAGATGCAGAATGTTAGCCTTTAGGATAAAGACAGTGGCCCAGTGTATTACATAGCATACGATAAGGATATCACACAAATAATTTTGGCTTATTACTCATAGCCAACCAATTACTGACATCTTAAAGAAGATTCAGGTTCGATGTCGACATAGTATCTTTGCCTTGTCAGTCAGCTTACAAAATTCTAATAGATTCTGGCCCAGTATCGTTTTAAAGATAAGTATTGTTATAACAGGTAAGATGTATGTAGGACGTCTCCTTGTTCTACTAGTTATCGGCAAGTAGAGGGAATATGCACGAAGACAACTTTCTCTGAGTGGCATGATATCGGTTTTAAGAACATTTTGTTAAACTTTTGGATAAAGACAATGACTGAATGTTTTATATATAACAGATGGGCATCACACTAATTGCGTCGGCCTGATAACTTACAGCCAACCAATCACCGATTTATATTAAAGAAGATATCGAGCCTATTCGGACATTGTATCTATGCCCTTCCGGTAAGCTAGCCAACCTTTAATTTATTCTGTCCCAGTATAATTAACATAGAAAGTTCTTTAACATCATAAAGATATTTGTCAGATACCTCTTTACCAAGCAAACTATCGGCAAGTATTGGGAATACGCAAGAAGATAGCTAGCTGCCAATGACACGGCCTCTGTTTTGAGACTGATTGTTAGCCATCAGGGTAACGAGAACGGACCAGTTCATATGTTATGCTTCTGGATGGATATCACCGAAATTACCCACATGAAACATAATTAACTATATACGTACATACAATAGATAATTGTAAATTTTTACCGTAATCGATTATATCACACCGATTGTATACATATGTAATGAAAAGCATGGACGAGAGGAAATGTCCAATTAAATTCTACAAAATACTTTATATTATATGCCCATAAAATATCCATACATCATTTCAGTGATTATAATTTTAAATTACTATGTATATTAGATTATAAAAATATAGGCCTATGTATAATTGATATATAAACCTATAAGAAATGCAATTTTTGATGTATATGCAACCAGTTAGCGATGATGCAGATCGTGGCTCCATGTTCGTTGAGATGAAAAGGCAGGCCTTCGTATTCGCAATTCATCTTCGTTTTATGACGAGAGATCCCTTCTAAATTGATCGTTTCAGAACGACAACTGCCTTTTTTGTATACAAATTCGATTCATTTTACAGTAAAGAGCCAGCATTCTGCTCACATAAGGCATTCTGTCATATATTTTAAATGTAAATATTTGGGAGCACTCTGAGAAAACTATTTACTCGTTCGCTCCATTAGAAAACCAGCAAATATCTACCTAAAATATGAAATATATATTATTTTAATATGCTTATATGCATACATATTTATAGAAATGTTTAATAGTTTTAAATGAATCTATACATAATTATGTATATATATCTCATATTTTAATGTTTATGCCTATAAATGTATGTATAATGGTACCTACTTGTTTTCTTATGGAGGGAACGAGTATGAGGGATTTAATCAAAGTGCTCAAACAATATTCACATTTAAAATATATGACAAAATACTTTCTGTGAGCAGAAGCCTGGCTCTTTACTGTAAAATGAACCGATTGGGGAGTGGCTATGCTCTGCAAACTTTACTAGAATCGAACCCTCAGTGTCACACACATCATACTCGGTTAGTTTTAAAAGGTATGTAAGTTTTTCCTTGGCAGTTTTTATACTTTTTAAGATTTTTCGCGATTTTATCTTGATTTTTTGAGTTGAAGGTCAAAGGGGTCAACATTACGACCACTAACATTCAACAGGGTGCCAGAGTCAGTCATATGATATGTTCCACGATTTTTTTTTGACGCCCCACAGATGCCCCACTTTAACTGATGCGGGCTTATCTAGGCCCCACATTGGGGGAAGCCAATTTAACTTGATGTTATTCCCCACCTGTGGCACACAAGAGTGGTTCATAGGGTCGGAGTTAATTCCTCCAAGCACAGACTATAATGTGCCTTGAAGGTTGAGGATATTTAAATAATGTAATCTTTGGCTGTTTATTTTGAAGGACCAATATATTGTCTCGAGTTTAAACAAAATCAACATACAGAAACACTTCCGAGGTTTAGTACTCTATTCTGGCTACTCATATTAACTGTGGACGACTTCGTT
>NQII01002262.1:8624-19858 GCA_002778355.1 Clitarchus hookeri | reverse complement strand
ACTTAACTCTGCTGGTATGATGTCAGCTGTGGATGAGCTCCGGCGATGTGGGCGGCCTTGGGAAAGGCCCGCATTTGGTCCCATCTTACTAAAATGCTCTTCTACTGACGTACCGACGTGGCCGAGGGTCCGATTCCCACCCCCCTTCCCCGGCCGCCCTCGGAGCGGCTAACCTCTCTCTGCACAGCGATATTGAACTGAGTGCTCGACTGATTACTGATCTAACCTCTCTGTGCGGTAATAATTAACTGGACCCGACCTTCCCGCAAAGAGGCTTATATGCTCTCTAGCTTCCCTCCCTAATTTGCACCACATGTCGCCTTGTTGTGGCGAGGGGGTGAGGTGCTAGGAAGTAGAACAATGCAGCACTTAAAAACGTGCCCTGGTTCCTGATGTTTGTGGGGGGGGAGGTGACACCCTTTCCTGAGCTTACTCTGTCAGCTATTTCTTCGTGGTGCGTGTCCGCAGTGTCCCGTGGTTAGCTAAGGGGGGGGGGTGTTCTCTGCACCTCTTTCCAGCTTGTCAGCTGTTTCTCGATGCGTATTTTCTGATTTCCGGCAAAATACACCTGACCCTCATGATATCTTGGCGCTCAACAAATCACACGGGCTTGCTAGAGGTGTAAGGGGTGAAGGTGGGTGAGGAGGGGGTGGGAGGGCTACGCATCAGCGACATGTGTACGGCTTGGAATTTTCTTGTTCGCCTGAGGGCTTTTAGGCTCTTGGTTCGAGAAGCTTCGAATCCGCTTTCCTCATTTCCCTTTTTTTTTTTTTTAATTTTGTTTGTAAAAAAAGCGATTTCTTGGAAAAATAATTAATTTCGAAAATAATTTTTGGGATAAAGCAGACACTCGGAAAATATGGCGACCAGCTGACCTGAATGATAGAGTAGGAGGTGACATCATCCGAGATGGTGAATGGCTCCTATCTCCAACTCTTGAACCATATGCCAAAACGAAGATTCCTGTACTACTCACATAGACCTTAAATTTTAAATTTAAATATTTAGTGTTTCGTATGGTAATTTCGGGTTTGTGGGAGGGCGATAGAAATAGTAGAGGTAGTGGGGGAATAAAAGAGCGCGGAAGCAATTCGATGTGGGAAAGAATGGGGTTTTTGGAGATAATAAGAAGAGGTGGAGAATGTGGAAGCAGTGGGAAAGACAACAGAGAGAGTATCTTGTAATGATTGCCAGTTCGCCTACGGAAGAATAGTTTCGGATGTTGTTTGGCTGGTTACTACAGCTAGAACAATGTTTGAGTACGACAGGTGATATGCGAGGGTCGTCTGAAGATGATACAGTGCCATCGACTTCGACCACTGTAAAACTGACTGTGTCATAAGCGTTTGGACCCTACAATTGACATCTTCGTCCATACTATCGACTTCTTGGGTCATGTCTTCCTCCTCTTCAAGACATTTCATCTCCTCTTTGGCCATGGCATCCGTAAGTATACCAGAATTTCCTTCCAACGTTATCGTCAGTGTCATCGGCAGTGTTTGTCATAGGGTCTGCAGAAGTGCCATCTGTTTCTTCGGCTGTGACAAATGCAATACCAACCGGCCCATTGAATTCTGTTCCAGTGGCAACTGCATGGTCGACCTCCTGGGCTGAACCATGACAAAAATTATTAGTTTCGCTTTTGTGAAGATATCTTTGCCTACTTCTTCAGTGCACGAAGTCATGAGAAATGAAGTGCTCCAACTAAAGAAATTACATGCTTTTAAAGTGCAGAGTGTCAATTTTACAGATGGCTATCCTAAGGGGGAGTATGGATACATACAAAGGGCTTTCTCCATGTAGCATAAAGAATGAACCTTCGGAGTTATCTGCATATACTAACATTCCCGATTTTATTTTACATAGATATGTTTTAACCAATTCACACAAATATGACAACAAGTATTTTAGGTTGTTAGTACTGGCCAGATACGTTTAGTCATCGCATCTTCAGTGTGTCGACAAGAGCTTTATTGAAAAAATATTAAATGTTTGATTTTACAGGGCTGGAGAATCTGAACCCTCTGCACCTAATTACATTATTTGAAAAGTAACCACCCTAGTTAGTATGTGAATGTGCACTCTTTCAAAGTTAGGGAAAGGTGGACATGACATATGTGACTACTGATGAGAAACCTGAATATATATGTATTTTTATCGTGAGGTACGAAACTAAGATTATTTCACATTATTGTAACTTAAGGAACTGTTCACGATTGATGAACTCGCAGCTATCTTCCATGGATAAGCCTACTTCCTGTTGCACTATCGGTTGGTGCGCCGCCAATCTGGGGTGTAGGAGGTTCTGTGGTTGAATTCCAGGTAAGGCATGAGTCTTAGTTTAAGTTCTGTAATAAGTTAGTTTGTAAGCTGTCCGCTGATAAGCCTTCAGAAATAAAACAGGGCGACGTTATTAAGCCCTTAACAGTCGAACACAATTCGCATAGGTAAAAAGTTCATGTCACTCACTGGAGAACAGTGTCTTTCAATACACAAATCAAAGTATGTAGCAAATTAATTAATTTTCATTCAGGGTGTTAATTTACTTAATCGGTAGTATATAGTGTTTTAATATGTTTAATATTTTTATAAATCTAATGTAGATCGTTGCCTGCTCTTTATAAGATTGAATTCGTAAAAAAAATATGAGACACAAATATAACAAGAAAAATCTTTAAAAAATAACTTTACGAAAAAATAAGGAATAGCTACATGAATCGGTCCCTACTAAATGGGCCTCAGTACAAGTACCCCACAATTGAGAGAAATAAGAAATACTGTATAGCTCTCTGTGCATCTCTATTTAAGGACGTAAAACCAACTCATATAATTATGCTCAACATTCGCAATGGTTCTTTGTAACTAAATGTGATCTTATTATGGTCGCCCATTTTGTAATTGTAAATAAAGCTGCTGGACTGAGGCCCTTTCTGAAAGTTATGGCATTCTGTTGGAATAATTAGTTTATTTCTTCCCTTGTTTATACAACATATCAACCGAAATGCTCTGTAAAAGGAACACATTTGTGATAAACCTAATAATAAACCAATACAAATTAAATTAGAGGACCATGTGTTGCTAGAAGTTACTTGAAACAGAACAGAGATTACATAACTGCACCTAATTGACAATAAGAGGAATTCCCAAAATATACTATATACATTATGTTTATGTTTACAATTAGTTAACCAATATATACTATAGAAGAAACAAAAGAGGGTAATATGTAGCAACAAACCAACACATAATGAAAGTAAAGGACAATGTGTTGCTACAAGTTACTGGGAACATAGTACACTGTACAGCTCCCATTTCGTAAAAAGAGGTAATCCCAATCTATTTCAAACGAATTAAGTTTTAAATATACACATAAATTGTCACTTAAACCACTTTAAAAGCGTATGAGTCATTTATAACACAGAATAATGCATAACTGTGATATAAGCAAGTGATATAAATAAAACTCTTATTGCAAGTACACACTATTGACCTCTCTTGGTATAATTCTATACAGTCTTCGGGTATGTAAAGGAACAGTTTCTTTAAATTATTAGTTATTTACATCACTAATTTCATTCGGACACGTCCTTTCAGGTATGCAAATTTTGTGGAAATGACAGGCAAAAAAATTTTCTGGCTGAGACAAATAGAAAATATGTTCGACCCAACTGTCAATAAAATATATAGCTACAATGCAGCCAGGCGATTCGGTGTCGTAGGTTAAATGCATTAATGAATATGCCAATGATATATTGGATTTTCTGGTCTCTGGGAACGGTACTCGCGGCAGTTTCTTCTTATAAGCAAGTCCTCATGTAGAAAGTTTGCTAAGATGTTTTAAAATCAAAGATTTCTAATGTGTTCACATCCTTGACGATAAACTTACTATGTTTGCTGCTGATTCCAATAATATCTGATATATGATGTATGCTTCTTTAGAGACAGTTCGATGAAACCGAATACCCTGTCAAAGTTATCTACCTTCTGAAAGCGACCATTGCCCGTCAGGGGGAGGAACATTCTAGCCAAATCATGATTTTTATTCTGGCCACCGCAGTTGTCAGAGAACATATATAAAATTCATCAACTTATGAAGGTATGTCATTAGGAATGTAGTCAAAAAGAAATTTTTTTCTCATTAGGTCCTTTCTTGCACACCTTTGTTGATACGTTATGTACTCAGAAAATATTTACAGCCAACTGCCGTAAGTAGTACCTACGTCTCTTGATCTGGGATTTGAGGTATGTGCACAATTTGCATGAAGCCAAACTATATTGCTACCATGTTTGATTTTTCTGTGTGTTGTGTTTCTTCCTGTAGTCTGGAATAAAATATTATAGATCTTCGTTTGTGTGCCAAAAGTTCAGCAGCTGCATATCTCTTCACAACATCATTCAGGTAAGGACTACGAATATTGATTTTTAACATCCTCACAAACTGACCAAAAGACAATTTGTGGCCTTCCTAACAACAGGTGAAAGTTTTCTGTAAAGAACTTATGATAGAACACGTAACTGACCTTTACATAAGAGTGCTTCTCTGTAAACATGTGTTCATTATTTTGACATTTAGTCTAGCATCCAAAAATGTCAATGCTTTTCCCACTTGCATTTTTTTCATGAATGTCCTTTGGGCTTTTTATAAAAAAACAATAAATTCCTTATTATCTTAATGTGCTGAATAGTTAAAGCTTGCTGCGCAACAAATACTTTAAGACATATCTCAGTTCTGAAATCACCTTCTGTAGTATGTAACTGAAGGACATGGTATTCCTCCTAGCTTCACCTCCTTTGCTTGGTCGGTGGCGTTTTACATCGTAGGCGTCAATGAGGGACTGCAGATGTACATCTTGCTTATCTTCAGTCGCTAGGTCATGAAAATGCGCAATAATGTGCAGGTGATCATCGTCTGCAATTGCACAACAACAGTTTCTCCTCTTGCATCTATAAGAAAAGAGATAAACAAAACATCACGAAAACGCATGAAATTGCCTGAGGCACATAAAAAAAAGCTAATTCATGTCATCATTGTGCATTTTTACTGCTTTGATTGCAGTGCTGTAAATGCATATACATGTAACAGGGACGTGCGACCAAGTATCTCCAATTGGAATAGCAATTCGTTAACCTGCATGGGGATCCTGTTTATTTTGGTTTGTAATACAACTACTTCAATGTTAAATTATCACTGCCCCTTGACTCTTGCGAGCTGAATTTTATTGTTTCTCCATGATAACGGATCTCTTCGTCTCTTCTTGCACCTGACACCATTTTATTCAATTGTGAAGGAATTATAATAATAACGTCCCACCAGCGAAAGACAAACAGTAATTATATCAACTAAGCTTCGGCCGAGCGAAATCGAAACACATTTCGCGTGTTGACTGGTGCAGTGCTGCTGATGGTATACACAGAAAGGGCCGCAGTCACGGACTAAGTCCTTTTCTTTTTGGAAGTGTGGGAATGATGTGTTGTTAGACCACTTTAAGAGCATGGGACTCAGTTCACTTCATCGTGAAATGTGGGTATATCCTCCAGGAGCACATAGCTTTTGATAACTCGATTTATGTAAAACAGTGACTGAGAACCTTTCTGTATGGACCGATCAATATACTCCAAGAGTGTGGAAGCTCCACTGCTATTTAGCAAAGGTTTATTTTAGCGCCTTCTATACAACATGTTTATAAATGGATGAAATGTGTTCTCTCTGTTGGTAGATGATTGGTATATTTGTTTTTAAAGACTTTCATGTATTGTTCGTCGTCCATTTATTTACCATAGCTCAAATTACTCCCTTAAGCTTTTCTCCCTCCCTTTTTCAAAATTTTTCTTATCAATCAATACAGTTATCTGTTCTTTAGGCAACTGTTCATAAGAACGTGTTGTTGGTTATCAGAACCCTCTTCTGGACAGTTGTCTAGAGAATAGATAGCTGTATTGATTGTAGAGAAAAAATGGGGTCAAGGTCAGTATCACCCAAACTGAACACGACGGTCGGGGTCACATAAGTTTTGCCTGATCCTCAGGGCATGGCTCGGAGTAATTATCCATTTTACTGCTTTAAGTACTTTTGGGCAAACATCGAGAAGTCTCCAATATCCTTTGCTCATGTATTGACTCCAGCAGAAGATAACAAATATAAATAAAATATGACAAAGTAATGAAAAATAATTTTTTGGTATTTTTTTTTTTTTGGAAAAATGTGATTTTGGGGGAAAATCAGCAATTAACAAAGTGATTTTGGGATGAAAAGGAATATTTTATGGATATATATGGCGGTTCAAGGCATTCGAGTGAAACCCATGGCTGTGATGTCTTCCGAGATTGCAGATAGCTTTGAGCTCCGATACCTGATGCCTTGGCCAAACATACTCTTATATACTACTCAATCTGAAATATGTATCTGTATGAATAAGTACTGAACAACGCACAGTTCCGGATTTTGTTTTTATATGACATGTCGCTGGAACTTTTGGCGTCATGGTGTGGTGATAAATATTATATGATTCTAACTCTTACGTGGTAATGATCAGATCATTCATGATATAGTTATAAATTAAAGAGATCCCACGACTTTGTGTACCTACTTTCCTTGATGCGGCTGCATTTATGGGCAACTTGCAAAACTCAGACTGCACATTTATTGTTTAATTGAAGCTCCCATTCATGTAATGTGTGAAACTTACTGAAATAAAAATTCGCCATAAAGACTTTTCTTGAATACAAACTTTATTTATATCCGCTACATACACACAGACACACATACACACACACATATATATATATATATATATATATATATATATAGATATATAGATATAAGATAGAGATGTGAACCCTGTACCAAAATGTTCACAAACTAACCAAGTTCTTATTGCATCAGGACAACACATCAGTAAATTTCCGCGTGAGCACCCTTGGTAGCACGTAGTGCATATAGTCAATATTCAATTTCTGTCCATATGTTAGCCAACAACACAGGAGCGTGGAGGTCAAGCTGTCCGAATATAAAAACCGATACAACGTCTAAGAAATGTCATATCAAGGTAGGCACGAACTTCCAAAAAACAATGAGGCCTTGCACCATTTGGTTGAAAAATGGCATCTGGGTGATGTTCAAGCAATTGAGGAACATCAAACAATTGCAGCATGACCAGCCACACTGGAGATGTGATGGTGCTCTCAGCAAAAGGAATGGTCCGATAATTTTGTCATGCAAAAGCGCGCACCAAACATTAACCTTTGGGCTGCCTCTGGTTCTCTCTAACACCTCACCTAGGAGCTCTGAACCCCAGATACGCACGTTTCGACTGTTACGTACACAAACAAAAAGGGTTGCCTTATCAGAAAAAACCACACATTTGAGATAGTCATTATCGCCATCAGTACATGATAACATTTCGACTTCAAAGTCATACAGACACGTGGTATCATTGGCCAACAAATTCAGAACAATTTCCACTTTGTTTGCACGAAACAATAAACGTTTGTGTAATACATCATAAAGAAAACATTTTGGCGTCTGTAATTCATGTGATGCCCTACCCAGATTTCTCGGGACTTCGCACAAAAGACTGTCACACTGCTTCCACCCTTTAAGCTGAGATTGAAGGTTGGCTAGTTATTGGTAGGCCAGCAACAGATCCTGTGTTCTTGAACTTGTCATTCCACGACTTAATGATATTTTGACTTCGGGTGGCATATTTACATACATTGTCTGAAAGTTTCTCTGTACTCTCGTTGGTCACCGTGTCTCGTGGTACCAGAGGATACACTGAGCTTTTTCCTGATTTGTGAAAAAGTCTGGTTTTCTGGAAACTGCAACTGCTAAACTAGAGCGATGTTACTGAGACCTGCAAAAAAAACGTGGTTAGTTGGCCAACATTCTGGCACCAGTTTATCACATATATATCTATATGTATGCGGATATACATAAAGTTTGTAATCAGTGAAACACTTTTCGGACATTTTGTATGTTGGTGTTGTGTCTAAATCACCGTAAACCATTGCATTGTAAAACTTCTGTGATATGAAACTTCATGTTTCTTTCTTGAGCTCTGCATTTGTAAGAGTACCTCAAATTCATATGACTTCACTTTCTCCGTTTTCAAAAACTGTTTATTTCTCTAAATGAATGTTTGAAATTTTTAGAAGTGTTGATTTCCGAGGTCATCATACCGGTACATCACATAAAACAACTGTTTTTGGGAACAACAGATTCTGCATTAGAACAATTCGAAACTTGTTTCGTATAAAGGAAATAACTAAAGGAATAAAGGAAAATAACTATTTTACCTTTGTTATACTTTAACACTTGGGTCACTCTTGTTCTCATTCTTCGTTTACGACTTAAATCATTTTATGTTGTGCAGCTAAAATGTTTATGCGGATCACTTTCAGGTACACCAGAGGTCACAGGCTGGCGATTTAGACACTTTTATAATACACTTTGTTATTTAGCTAAAATAAACTATTTTGTAAACTGGACATTTTATATCTCGCACTGCTCCCGTTAGGTAGTTTGAGGCTTAATTACACTAACAAATTTATGTTATTAGGTATAGCAATAAAAGAAACATTAACGTGGAAATATCATAAAACTATTTCATGCAAAAGGGATATCTTGAGTTATTAAATATTTCCATGCCTCAATCACTTAAGCTTACACTTTAGCACTGAAATGTCCAAACTGCGATTCTTTATTTAGGCAAGGATGCAGAGGGTACATAATTTCTACGGTAGGAGCAATATATACACCTTTCTCATATTATTTAAAGTTCTGCGAACCGATCAGCCTCTTTATCTTGCCTCGCGAATTCAAATCGTGTCTTCATGTCAAAACAACGGAACTCGTTCTCGCTTAGCAGATAAACTTGACATTTCCGCACAAAGAATAAATTTATACAGTACTACTGTGTACGTACTGCCAAGAGCCTTCGGCTCTGGCACTGCTTGGAACAGTGTCTTATGTGAATAGAATCAGCAATAATCTTTCAAATGTCTGTCCGTAAATATTTGTCTAAATCACTGGTGATTATACAATGCTAATAATATAGGTGACATTTTTGAATGCTAACATTTTAATGTCTGCTTGTTTGCACTATAAATTCGAATCAGTGGCAAGCCTCTTATTCCCAGTGAAATTCAACTACTCGAATCAGTAAAATGGCTCCCCTTAGAATCAGTGGAAAACCACTGGCTGTTTCAGTGAAATAATTTCACTGATCGAATAAGTGATGTGAACAGATTTTACTGTACTGCCAACTGTAGGGGCGAATTAACTATTGTTTATATGAAATGTAGATAATATTTACGAGAAATATACATATTCATGACAGTTTACTTTTTATATTGCGCAAATTACCACAATAAAAAAAAATCCTTAGATGGCCGCGATTGAACACACACGCCTTCTCCACTTCGCATTTAAACCGTCATCTTACCATCTGCGCTATATAAAATCCATTCATTAAATAGAGGAAAATATATGTCTTCAAGTTCTCATCGAAAGTGTTTATTTTAAATTGTATGCCTTTTATTTTCGTTTTCAGTTTAACTGGTAACATAAGGATTGTTAAAACAAATAATACATATGAGTGCTGCACTCTCTTCGCCACATTATATGCAATTTAAACCTTCAATTCAAACGTGTGATGATTGCGTGAAAACAAAATTAAAGACGTAAAAACGTAATTAAATATTTAATGTTCATGTTACCATGTAAAATGGGGTTGTTAAAGATAAAACAAATTTTAAAAGTATTTTGTATTGGTTTTATTAGTTTATGCATTATTATTTCACTTGATACATATTTTAAAGGCCATTTATACACGCTGATTAACTCATCTATCAGTCAAAAAACAAATCACTGGAAAACAGTAAAACAAAGACTCATGGATCAGAGACATCCTTCACTGATTCTTCAGTTAAATTCACTGAAGAAACTGCTGAATAAGATAGATACTGTTAACCGATCGAAACAGAGAATTTCTCACTGATTCAGATTTAGAGTGTATAATAGTATGAACATGTGTTTATATCTTACTTCTTAAAATGTTATGTTAAATGTTTATTGTACTCCCCCCCCCCCCTCTTTTAGAGGAATAAGTGTACAATTTTTAACTTCTAATTCATGATTCTGTGAAGAGAAGACAACCCTATCTTATCAGTACTACTTAATTAAGCCAAATAAAATTAATTAATTAAATAACACGTTTCTCAGGAGTGCCAACCTGCTATTTATCTATACCCTATTGCTATACGAACTCGCTCTACAGATTCCTCGCCTAGACAAATTGTATGAAGACAGGTGGGATGGCAGCTTTAGTCAGCAAACGTTTGACGCTACACAGTTGTCGGGGTTGGGCTCCTCGTTGGGGAAGCCAACTTAACTGATGCGGGCTTATCTGGGCCCCACGTTAGTCGTAACTATTTAACTTGATGCCACGCCACTGTGGAATACAGTGTGGCTTATAAGGTCGTAGTTAATTCTTCCAGGTAAAGACTATAAGGTGCCTAGAAGGTTAAGGGTTTTTCAATAAGGTAATCTTTTGATGTTTCACTTAACTGGATAATTATATTGTCTCGAGTTTGAACAAAAATAACATACATCAACACTTCCGAGGTGTGGTACTCTAATTTGGCTACTCGTATTAACTGGGGTGACTTCGTGATAGACGGGGGCTTCTCTGGGCAGCGACTTGATACTTAACTACTCTGCTGTTGGTGCTGGTATGCTGTCAGCTGGGGATGAGCTCCGGTGAACTGGGTGGCCTTGGAAAAGGCCCGCATTTGGTGCCGTCTCACTAGAATGCTGCTCTACTGACATACTGATGTAGCCGGGGGTCCAAAGTGCCCCTCTCCCCCCGGCTGCCCGCGGCGTAGCTGTTCCCTCTCTGAGCGGTAATGATTGACTGCTTTTTTCTTTTCTCGATTAAATTCGCTTATATGCTCTCCAGCTTCCCTCCCTAAGTCTCGGCACGTGATGCCTTGTTGGGGGAGGGGGTGAGGTGGTTGCCTTCAGTACAAAGCCATTCAGCCACGTGCTATAGTTCGTTAAGTTTCGGAGGCGGGAGAAGTGGTGATCTCTTTCCATAGCTTACTCTGTCAGCTATTTCTCGGCGCGTATATTTTGGCTTCAGGCAAAATACACATGATTATTTTGTGATATCTCGGAGCTCAACAGATCTCACTGGCTTGCTAGAGGCGTAGGGGGTGAAGGTGGGTGGGGGTGG
>NQII01002261.1:737863-768757 GCA_002778355.1 Clitarchus hookeri | reverse complement strand
GTAACGCTAGATGATTACACCCCCCACACAACAGAATGAACCAGTCGAACGTAACGGGTAACGCTAGATGATTACACCCCCCACACAACAGAATGAACCAGTCGAACGTAACGGGTAACGCTAGATGATTACACCCCCCACACAACAGAATGAACCAGTCGAACGTAACGGGTAACGCTAGATGATTACACCCCCCACACAACAGAATGAACCAGTCGAACGTAACGGGTAACGCTAGATGATTACACCCCCCACACAACAGAATGAACCAGTCGAACGTAACGGGTAACGCTAGATGATTACACCCCCCACACAACAGAATGAACCAGTCGAACGTAACGGGTAACGCTAGATGATTACACCCCCCACACAACAGAATGAACCAGTCGAACGTAACGGGTAACGCTAGATGATTACACCCCCCACACAACAGAATGAACCAGTCGAACGTAACGGGTAACGCTAGATGATTACACCCCCCACACAACAGAATGAACCAGTCGAACGTAACGTGTAACGCTAGATGATTACACCCCCCACACAACAGAATGAACCAGTCGAACGTAACGTGTAACGCTAGATGATTACACCCCCCACACAACAGAATGAACCAGTCGAACGTAACGTGTAACGCTAGATGATTACACCCCCCACACAACAGAATGAACCAGTCGATCGGCGACCGACACTGGCCTGCGTTGTACATTTGTATAGTATATTCGCGGTTTCTTCACTTGTTTTGAACCAAACCTTTGAAAAATCACCATATATATATGACATGTTTAGTTGCTTCCTAAATATGTTATGTATCCTAAGCGTTTTATGCTTGCGTTCTTAAACGTTGGTAGCTTATTTCTCGTTAAATTGAAATTATATTTACAATTCATTTACATATTCAAATATTTGATTTCATAATTGATATAAATAAAATCTGCGAGAAAACGTGTGTATTGGTGAAACCTAGTAATAAATATTTTTATCATGCAAAATATTACTACACAGATTGCGTAAGAATGCGGTGCGTTGTGCCTTTGGTGTAATTTTCTAAGCTTTGTTTGCACGAGGTGGAGTAATATCCTGGAAGTAGAACTTCAGCAGGGCTTCAGAAAAGTGCGAAGTAACCTTGAATGGACTGTACNATAATTCATTTACATATTCAAATATTTGATTTCATAATTGATATAAATAAAATCTGTGAGAAAACGTGTGTATTGGTAAAACCTAGTAATAAATATTTTTATCATGCAAAATATTACTACACAGATTGCGTAAGAATGCGGTGCGTTGTCCCGTTGGTGTAATTTTCTAAGCCTTGTTTGCACAAGGTGGAGTAATATCCTGGAAGTAGAACTTCAGCAGGGCTTCAGAAAAGTGCGAAGTAACCTTGAATGGACTGTACCAACGTTTGCGTGTTTTCCATCTGAATAGGCGTTGTAAGGCATCTTTCGTTCAAGTAGTAATTGTTTCACTTTGATATTTCTTAGAGGAAGGTAGGTGGGCCGGGCTTAACGTCTCGTCGACGGCGAATTCATTAAAGGCGGAGCTAAGTTGCTCAGAGAAACAGGGAGGGGGAAGGAATCGATCTTAGTCTGTAGTAAGGTACCATCCCGGCGTTCGTCTGGAGTGATTTCGGGAAACCACGGAAAATCTAAATCACTATGGCCGGACCGGGATTCGAACCATGGTCCTCCGGAATGCGAGTACGAAGCTTCAGCACTGCGCCACCTCACTCGGTTGTACTTCTAAATTAATTGGTTGTGTTTATTTTCTTTGCATATACAACCATTATTGCTTATGAATATCTTACTGCTGTTATACTTAAAATGTAAGTTTAAAATTTTTACTATACTTATACCAATTATGCAATACAATGATTGGTCACAGTAAGCGAAAAAAAAAAAGTCCTCCCTTCCCACATTAGAATTCTCCGTAATTAGATGCTAGATCCGCCTCTGATGCTAAGGGAAAACATTGCTCCTTCCCCACCCCCTTTCTTGTCAATAACTTGGGGGGTGGGAATTGCCTACCTCCCAGCGTCGACGCCCATAGGCCTTTTAAAAATGATCAGCAAATTACAATACAATCCAAGATTTATTGCTTTTTAAAATTCATGTGAGTTGGATGATTTTTCTACCAAGGGCACTCGCCGTGTTTCTATTCACAGTGAGTGTGTAATAATGTCGTTTAAAAGCTGCCGCTTTAGAATTGCGCAAGGGGTGGAATCTTGTGATGAGGGATAGAGACAAGAACACCTGCAGAGAAGCGTCAATACTGCACAGCAGAGGCCCTTCTTATCTCTTTTATTTCTTTTTTATCCGTTTACAAATTAATGGAAGCAGTCGCTGGGAACGGGGGGATGAGGATTCTCCCTACAAGCAGTTAAGGGGGAATAAGAAAAACACTTTTAGCGATGCACTAAAAGAATTATGCGCTTAAAAAGAAATTAAGTAAATGGCTTTTCATGAAAGAAGAATATTACTGCTAAAGAGAAAATAAATAATAAACGCACTTCAAAAGCTACCGCGCTGTGAATGCGTGAAAGTGTTATGTTTGTTAATTACCACAGCAGGTTCACGGCGCGGAAGCTTTCTTTTTTTTTTAATGCGGAGGTGAGCTGTTTATTTCCCTTTGGTTGCGGTTTTAAATGCTGCCAACCTTCACGAAGCGCTGAGGTCATCGCACTCTTTCGACTGCAGTTTATCATTTGCTCGATGCCCTTTACAGCTCCAACTGGATTATTGCTCAGGTTACCCNTGCACTCTTTCGACTGCAGTTTATCATTTGCTCGATGCCCTTTACAGCTCCAACTGGATTATTGCTCAGGTTACCCTATCGTTAAACCCTGGAATTTTAATTGTCTTAGTGCGCGAGACATAAATTAACCCTGAGCAAGTTAGTTAAAATCTACAAGTTTTTGAGAGGCACTACAGAATAGCCAAGTAGGGACACTGCTAGATAACAACTTTTGCCATCTTTGTAAACAATTTTACCAGAGTACTACATTTTTCTTGAGATAATCTTTACTCTATACATTTGTACATTCGCATAAAATAGTCCTGTAGTGATTATAAATCGTTATAGGCGACTACAAACTTCTTTTGTTAATATGGACCTCACAAAAGATTTTTGGCAGTTAAAAAATAATTTTGTCACAATTATGTTTATAGGCAACCACAAAATAATTTTTGTGATTACAAAAAATTATTCGCTATGTTTTAAGACAATAACTCGTTCGTTAGTCGTAGCAAAAATGTCATTTTTCTAGCAGCAGTATTTGTTAGTTGGCCTCACAAAAGTGTTTTGCGGGCTTTGACTTGAGCATGTGATATGTCTATAAAATATTTTTTGGCGGAAACAAAATCAGCTTTTCGCAATACTGACTTTTCTTGGGTTGGCTGTAGGGTAATCGGATCATTCTAATCTCCTTCGTTGGAATTTGCAGCTCCAGAGTTTGTTGATAATTCCTGTGACATCGATATTAACAGTATTTGTTAGTGTATTTACTGGTTCATAACATTGGTACAAACAGTCCTAATAAAATAATTTAAAAAAAAAGGAGAACTTTAAACCTTAAAAATATTTATCAGCGAAAATGCCGTTCATTAGAGAGTATTAAAAAAATTATATAATTATTCTCTGTTTCTTTATAGCGACTTTGACTAAGGTTACTAAGGTTTAGCATTTCGACTGAAATGTTTCGAGTTCAAAATATGGTCGTTCATTCAATTTGATTAAATATCCTAAACTGTAATGTACATACAGCACTACAAATATTTAATAGTACCAACAAGATTGTATATGTTTGGGACAACCATATAAGATCAAGAAATATAATTTTGTTTCAGTAGCAAAATATTTGATTGCCCCTAAACAAACACTTTGCGCCAAATAATTTTTTTTATATTCAACAAAATTTTTTTTCTTAGTGAACGAAATATATATTTTGTATGTATGTTCGTTGTGGCTGTCAGGTATTGTTTTACTGTTTGGTTTCAGTTATCGTTTTTATTTTCACACCGTGTCCTCTGATTATAAATATTTTTTTCGATTCAGTATTCCAGTTTGTGATTTTTCTGAGTTTATTTTCATGTCTNCGTGTCCTCTGATTATAAATATTTTTTTCGATTCAGTATTCCAGTTTGTGATTTTTCTGAGTTTATTTTCATGTCTTAAATATTTTTGATAAGTACAATGACAAGGCAATATCAATTTTATTCTGTGTTAATCGTGGCTATTATCTGTGTCATGTTATCTTTGTTATTGCCATGCTGTGTCTTCTGAAATATGGTAATTTTGCTCGCATCAATGTTACTGTGTCTCGTTTCTTTGTATATTATGGTTGTGTTTAATTATTTTATTTGCCTAATACGTAGCCCAGGAAATAATCTCTCCAAGATTTGTGTTCATTGTGGTTGTGGTTTAAAATTTTTCTTGTTCAATTTGTTTTCATTCTCTTGTTGATACATGTTCAATTGATTGCTAAATTCGTCAACAGTGTCTAGCTTTTTGTCGATAATTATTTAGACTTTGTTTGCTTTTCTGTTTTTCTTTGTTCTTATTATTATTTTCGGTCATGCACAATCAATTTAAATATTCGCAGAATAAAAAGAGTCTACTTTTAATGCTTCGAAATATNGATTATTTTCGGTCATGCACAATCAATTTAAATATTCGCAGAATAAAAAGAGTCTACTTTTAATGCTTCGAAATATTAATTCTATTTCAAAAATTAGTAGTTGAGTGAGGTACGAAAGAGGCCATTATTTCTAAACGACCTGGTAAATATAGCGGGGAAAAATTTGTCAATATTTAGATAATTAAATTTTTTGTTCAATTTCGTTAAGAATTCATAATTTTATTCAAAGTATCTGGTTATAAAGTACGAATTTACAAAGTAGAGGGACTTTACTTTTTATCCGAAGTGCACAACTGACGATAGGACTAAACATTCTTTTAACACTGCTGATTATTGTATTATCCACCAGTTTCGAATGTTTTATGTTGATCGTGGCACAACTTATATTTACATTCTTTATTCAGTTGTAAATATTAGTTAAAATATAGATCAAAATTGTAACAAATTTCTAATGATAGCCAGGCAATTCTTTAATCTTCGCTTCATTGGTCTCAATTACTCTATCCAGTAAATTCAGTGCCTTAGGAATTGGAGATGCGCGTAATTACGCAACTGCTCGTTTGCTGCATGGAATTAAGACAAAACCCTAGTTTATTCTAACCCTTCCATCGTAAATTTTACGCTGACATTGTGAAACACGAAGCAGACTTTTCTTCTGTCTTGAATAGCCATGTTTTTGATCGCTGCTACGCGTAATAGAGAGAATCGAAGTAACCTGATTATCGCTGCAAAACAGGTGTAACAAAGTTCTATGCACGTCCAATATGAACTGTGTTTCGTTTCATATTTTAGAAGTTTCGATATTCTAGAGGAATTCTGTGAGATAATTGGATAGTACAACATCGAAACGCTGTTAAACCATACCAAGTGTCAGCGGTGAGTAGTTATTCATATTTTCAGACGAATGATGAGAGAAGTGTATTTTTTTTTGCTCTATAAGCTTTATTATACAGTAGTGACCCGTTAAGTCACAGATTTATTGACACGCACTTCGCTACGCTTCATTCCATTAGTAAACTCCGAATACATCATTAAATACGGAAGACGTAGTTTCAAACTTTGAATTAGAACTGTTAAAAGAGCGAATCTCGCCTTATTACCATTAATTTCAACATGATAATATAGATATTGCTTTGACTATACAAACTGTGAACTACGCATTCAAGTTCTAATGACCGCTGAGCTGCAACTGTGAACTTGAAAAGTTACATGATAATGTTAATTATTCATTAATAACATTTAATAACAATAAGCTCACGACGGAAAGCAAATTTTTTATAGATACATTTTCAATTAGATTTTTTTCGACTCACTTATTTACAGGAAACTGGATTTAGGTCTGTCTGTTTACATTTCGATCAAGCACTTTAATGCATGGAAGTGAATATCACACGCATTAAATGCGTGCAAAATATTTGACGAATGGCAACTCAGGAAAGTGAATTTCCCGTCCCGCTGATTTGTCAGATGACTTTTCAGCCGCTTACGTAAGCTTACGGTAGTATCGGGGGCGGAGTTTCCAGAAAATTTTCCGGTCTCCTAGTAGGACCAGCAGTGGAACTAGAAACCCATTAAGGAGGGGGCTATTTAAGGGGCGGGTCAATGTGCATTACATTTTCCTTCAAACCACAAGCTTAACAGTGCGTAATATGTTTTTATGATATAGTCC
Source organism: Clitarchus hookeri (assembly GCA_002778355.1). Lineage (NCBI taxonomy): Eukaryota > Metazoa > Arthropoda > Insecta > Phasmatodea > Phasmatidae > Clitarchus > Clitarchus hookeri. The sequence goes on along the minus strand of NQII01002261.1, from coordinate 762,452 downwards.
ATTCACGATTACTTCAAACTTTTCTGAAGTCGTGCTGAAGTTCTACATTCAGGCTATTCCTCCACCTTGTGCAAACAAAGCTTAACCGAGTCTAGGAAATCACACCAAAAGGAAAACGCACGGCATTCGTGCGATCTCAGAGTAATAATATTTTGTATGAGAACTATTTCTTACTAAGAATTACCAACACACACATTTTGGCACTGTTTTTATTCATGTGAATTATAAATAAAATATTATAATTCCTGTATAAAAGTTCAATTTAACTAAAAATAATAGATTTTTATATTAACGCAATTGTAAAACCCAAGCGACACGTGACAAATTTAGGAAACAATCAAACAGGTCATACATAGNTGAATTATAAATAAAATATTATAATTCCTGTATAAAAGTTCAATTTAACTAAAAATAATAGATTTTTTATATTAACGCAATTGTAAAACCCAAGCGACACGTGACAAATTTAGGAAACAATCAAACAGGTCATACATAGGGTAATTTTTCAAAGATTTGATTCAAAAAGTGTTACGAAACGGCGGGCCCTACTTAGTTAATAAGCTGTCAAAATACTTTTAAAAATTTCCTGTTAAAACGTTATTATACTTGGTGTATGAATTAATACAGCGTTACTGAAAATATCATCTTATCCAGTGTAAAATCAAGCTCCATATCTGTGGGGGGGAGGGGGGAGGGCTCAGACTCCTTGATCCTCCCCCTTACCTTGGATGACCTTGGCATCCTGATATTACTTTTGTGTTAACTGGCTTAGTCTTCGCTCTGATGCGCCGTCGTTCGTGCTGCGAAAGTGTTTCTACTTGGACGTCGGTCGCGCCAAAGTCGATAAGCTCTCTCTTTCTGCTGAGCCCAGTGACGGGCTTGCGCCGGGTTGTCGTACTCGACTTTTCCAGCCGGGAGAGAGTTCTTTGTCGACCGCCGTAGCGTGAACATCGAAAGACTTCAGTGAAGGAGAGCTTGCCTCGTCTAGGCGGGGCGAAAGACCTTGCAAAGGGGAAGGGTCCAAGACGATATAAGCTGTTCACGGTAATACGAGCACTTTTGAAGCCCTAGTTACTTTTTACTTTCAGCCATTTTTGTTAATCATTTAACCACCTTTTTGAATAAATGTTGCCATGTAAGTAATAAACACAATGTGTATATTCCACCGCATTCGGAAGTGAACGCCGAAGACTAAAATAAAGCATATATATGATCTAATATTCAAAATGAGAGGGCTTTCAAAAGTGCTCACTTTGCCGTGAATAGCATATAGAGCAGAGTACTTAAGGACGCAGAGGTGAAACAGCCGCTTATTCCGTGAAACTCCAGCTGCATACGCCAGCAATATGGCGCCACTAGCCCGCAACATGCCGAAACGCCGTTCACCAATCAGCGCATTGTAACTTACTTACCAATCGGCAGCTCAACCAGTAGGGAACTTTCCGCAACACGCGGTAGCCAGTCAGAGAATTGGTACGCCCACTTCTAAAGAACCGCCACGCAATTTCGTCTCTGTGTAATTATCTACTCTGTGGCAATAGTTTGAGGTGGGTCAGACGTTATTATAGGCTGTTCACGGTAAACTGAGCAGTTTCGAAATCAATGTTCGAATAAAAATCGATTGAGCCGGGGACCACAGTAGTAAGAGGCCAGTGTCTACAATCATAACCCCTACCGCAGGTGCAGCTTCGTTTCTGTGTTGTTAGCTATTCTGTGCGCAGGGCCACCAGAAGTGCTGAGCCAGCCGCAAGCCGGCAACGGCGCGGCTGAATCGCGGGACGCGGGTAGGAGATGACAGATGACTGCGGTGCGCCGCGGTCCAGCTCGCCGGGAGGCTGTGTTTTACGGTCTGTGGGACGTAATGCGGCTGTCCTGTTGTCCCGTTTGACGCACATGCTCCCCCCTGGGCCTTTTGTCCTACGGGCAGATTACCCGTGGCGGCCGGAGATAGCAACGCTGATGCAGAGACGGCTCGGCGATTTTTCTAATGGGGCATACCATCTCTCTCTTTCTCTCTCTCTCTCTCTCTCTCGCAGCAGTAATGGATGAAGTTCGTATCCCGCTGACTCGGGGTCACGTGGGCTCCGGCGTTTAAATAGCTACTCCCCGCCGGAACAGCCGAGGGCACGGCTGTCAGATAAATTCACAACGCGACATGTGACATGTACTCTTTGAAGTGTCAACATTTACGGAGAGTTAGAGAAGTGAGTGGCGCCTAACAGCTGAGGTATTCAGCGCCGATATGAGAATGGAGCAGCGTCGGAGAGCGATAATGAGGGAAACCGGAGTAACGCTTGAAAAAAAGCCAACCGGCAAACGGCAACGTCCCGGGAGTGACACAGACTGGAATCGAACCTGGTTGCCGTATTAAGTATTACAATTTTAATAGGATACGAAACTTCGTTTATTCTGAATGGAAAACAGAGCTATAGTAAGTAAATACATTTTATTTTCATTTGGAAGCACATTATACTGTGCTGAAGTTGAAAGATCATATCATCGCTCCGATTAGAAACAGTGCCTGCCGTTGCTGCTCTATTGAATTCGACTGAGAGGAACAACTAAACCCATATACAAACATACGCAAACAAATACAAAGATGTAATAAATATCGCCCCTTCCCCTAACCCGAAAAAAAGAAAGAAATATATGAAAAAATGATAGCGATAGAATTTCTCATCGTCAAGCCGCTATTGCCATTTCATTCAGAACTTTGTAATATTGTACAGTCTGTGTCAGCAACGCTAGTGTACGTGGGTGAAACAAAGAATATTAAAATAATTATTAATGTACACAAAGGCGAACCGGGTTCGGTGCCCGGCGGGGTCGCACCCAGATTTTTGCATTTGGGAATCGTGTCGAACGATGCCGCTGGTCGGCGGGTTTTCTCGGGGATCTCCCGTTTTCCTTGCCCTTGCATTCCGGTGGTGCTCCACACTCACCTCGTTTCACCTTCATCAGCTCTCAAGACCTCGGTGTTAAGAGCCGTCCAAATCTTTTCACTCTACTCATTAATGTACTTCCATCAAACTAAATTGGCCTCCGACCGCCAAACGGCATTTTACAACTCCAACACAGTGGAAAATAAGCTCAAATTGCAAGAATGTTGCCAAAGTTCGGCAGCCCTGGTTGAGGGTCTTTGCCCGAGCGATGCGTATATTTTCTTTATTTTTAGCATACTCAAATATTTTCGTAAATAGAAGCCGCCATAAAGTGCAAGGAAAGGGAAATGAATCGGCCATGGCCTGTATGACGGAACCATCACAGCTATCGCCTGAAGTGATTTCGGAAAACAATGGGAGAACCTAAATCAGGATGGCCGAACCGAGTGTTGAAGATGGGTCCTCCCGAATGCGAGTCCAGTAATGCATTCTAATGATAATCGTTGCGTATTATTGGCGGTGCAAATATTTTTTTAGGTCATCTGATTCAATCGCTGTTGCTATAACGTATTCTTAAGTTCACATTTTCTTTTTATAAAATTGAATTGATCTTTTGACTTCAAAAAATTAGTTTGTACATTATGTGACTTCACGTTTGTTCATGGTAGTTTTGTTTTGCTGTGGCATTTAAGTTATCACCAGTACAAATTAATGTGTATGTTTTCGTGTGTTTTAGTATGTGCACCTCAGTTTTCCTGCAATAGCTGGCACCTGTTTATTTTTAATTGTATAATTAAATCCAATTAGTGTAATCTTACGAGGTTCCCTGTTTGAATCCGCAGCAAGCTGCGGATGCTTGTGCCGAATCGAGACGTAATTGATGTTAGTTTATTATGTAAGCCGCCTTCTGATTGGTCCAGTGGTATAAAATCAGGTACATTTATAAAGATCAAATAAAAATACCCAACGGAAATTTTTCGCTTGCCTCAATAATTCCAATTTTTTTTATAAGAACTTGTCAAGATAATACATAGAATTTAAACAATTACCTTTGAAATCCTGACACACGGGTATTACTCAAACGCCGGCACTGCTATTTCGCTGATGTAAATTTAATTGCCAGCCTGGAGGAAGCAAGCTTCGATGACCTTCAAGATAGCCGATACAATTACGATAGCAATTTAGTTAATTATACGAAGATCGTATCAGATTCTGTATAATAAACTGTATACGATCTCAAGATGGAACAGCGGTAATCGTGTCCAATTATCAAACCAGCGTTCCGCTTTGTGTAATCGTCGACGAATTCATCTAATAAATGTAGTCAGTTACTATATTTACACAGTGCAAGCCATACAAAACTTTCAATAAAAAAAAAGATAATTTCATTAAAGTACGTTTTAATTAGCTGTAAATTTATTCCTGAATACAGATAACTCTATCTAAGAGTTAAAAGTCAACAGAAGTATAACTATTAAAACTGTTATTCGAAGTGACAGTTACAATTTGTCTACTCTCCTAAAAAATTTCTAACTCATACAAGAATACTAAAAACATTCTGTTCACGAAAACTTCTATAACAGATCCGTAAGCTAAGGAATACCTCAAAAGTGCATCGCAATGGTAGCCGCAGTTTTAATTTAGCTTCCAAATTCACGCAAGTTGCGTTGAAACATCCCTTCACACGTCCACTGCCAAGGGGTGCTACTCTCGTGTTAAATGACGATTCGATTCCATTAAATACGAGGTCGTCTTTCGTTGTTTTTTTTTTTTTATGTATTTTGAGACCTTTTTTGATTTTAATAATTTTTCTGTTGCAAAAACTTGATGCTTTTATTATTTAAAAAATCTTCACATCATTTCTACATACAAATATAAATGTTTGTAAGGTATACATTATCAGTAGTTAAATTTTTTGACGGTTTTTCTGTAATAAATTAAGCGAATTTTTAATTTTACACTTGCTGGTATAAATAAGCAGCAAGCACCATTTTTTTTTTTCATTTTAATTTTCGTAATATACAATATTTTCCAGATATGAAACAAGAAGAAGTTAAAGATGTACTTGTCCCCCTACTTTCACTCTTAACATATATGCAAGTAATTTTGAATATATGCTCATAGGCTCACCACAGACCCAGCTATTAGGTTATTGAGTGTTAAAAACAACTCAACAGACGGAATATTCTACCAGATTCGATGGTAATTTGTTGAGTAGTTGCTGAGATATGACGTAGGTAAAAAAATTGTTTAAAAAATGACGTATTATTCAAGGGAACTGCAGAGCACTCAGTGGATACCTCAGTACATCAAGTTTGATTTGAATTATTTAAATGGTACCAGAAATATGGATTACAAGAATAATACCACTACTTTGAAAATGAGAGACTAATTTATAAATATTTTAGTTGGCTTTCCTCATTACTTGAATGCTGTGGAGAATATACTCAGTTGATGGGCTAAAATGGGTTTAGTTGCTCCAGAGAAATAAGGTTTAAAATATAAAATAATGAAGCTGCCAATTTGATCATAACCACCGAAGACACTTAAAATTCCTTAGTTCACGCGGTGCATATAATAGTAATATTTGTATATTACAATTGTTGAGATTCGTGTCGGTAGTTCATGAAGTATATTTGAACTTTCATGATCGAGGTGGCACGCTCTTACAATGCGACGGGAAAAAGTAGCCTGTAAATTAGCGTATTTAATGCTACTGTCAGTATATTAAGTTTGTTAAAACTGGTTTCATGGTTCAGCAGATATTACATGCATATTTGTAGGTTACAGCCATTCCTTTTGAAAATATTTTTTTTATCTACAAACATCAAACAATTTTATCGTGGCTTACCATAACACTGCGCGTGTGGCAAATATGGTCGGAGTGAGTGCGTTGAGTAGTTCTCGAGATATGACGCTTTATTTTACCACGTGGCACATTCTTACAATGTGGTAGAAAAAAAAACTAAAAAAAAATGCATTTAATGCGTGCAATTGGTACCGTATACGACATTGAATGAAGGTATGATTGTGACATTTTTTTTATATTAACTGAGTGTTGGCAAGAGTTCGTTCTCTAATGGAGTCGTGCGAGGTGCACGGATAAGGTACCCCGATGTGGGGAAATTCGCATTCCACAAGTTTTACGAACGGTATTACGATGTTATTGTCTTCGAGGACATAACCTAAACTATTCATATTTCCGCCGTTTTAAAAATAACTGCTTGCGCTCTTAAACTTGTGTACTTTGTAGGGCGGCCTTCTATAAAACTACGAGGGAAAATCAATAAATAAGTTACACTTCCACGTTATGGCCATGTATGAAACCACCTATGCATAGGCAACACGGCTATGTCAACATACAATGTAAGTTCACTTTTCCACATAGTCCCCAAGAGACTGTAAACATTTCTCGGAACGGTCAACCAACTTTTCTATTCCGGATGCGTAGACATCTCCTCCAGCGCTATGTAACCACCCGGAGACAGCTGCTTTCACCTCATCGTTTCAGAATCGTCGTCCACCGATATCCTTTTTCAGCTTACCGAAAACATGAAAATCGCATGGCGCTAAGTCTTGACTGTATGGAGGATGTTGCCATACCTCCAACTTGAATCGCTGCAGCAGTTCGGACGTTTGGCGGGCCGTGTGAGGTGTTGCGTTATCGTGCAACAAAATCACACCGGTGCACAATTTCCCGGCGCTTCTCTTTAATTGCTTTACGCAACATGTCAACGATGAGGAGGTGAACGCAGCTGTCTCCGAGTGGTTACATAGCGCTGGAGGAGATGTCTACGCAACCGGAATCGACAAGTTGGTTGACCGTTCCGAGAAATGTTTACAGTCTTTTGGGGACTATGTGGAAAAGTGCATTGTATGTTGTCATAGCCGTGTTGCCTATGTATAGGTGGTTTCATACATGGCCATAACATGGAAGTGTAACTAATTTATTGATTTGCCCTCGTACTTGTACGTCAAATTTGGCGAGAATAGGTTGGGCGATTCCCGAGATATAATGTGAGAGCTGTATTTTTCAAATGGAGATATCTTTCAAAACAAATGACTAATGAAGACGTAAATAAATTAACAAGACAGTAACAGCGTGAACTGTTGACATACCTATTTTGGTTTAAATCGGTTTAATAGTTCCTGAGATATGTCGTAGCAACCAAAAAATTTACAAGGCCGCTATTTTGAATATGTACACACAGCGTGGTCAAAAACCATAAAATGGAATGCCCGAGTTCTAAAGTTTTTAGAGAGAGGATACAAAGCCACGCATAAGTATAACTTTCCCATTGAAACGTAGTAGCAGAAGAACTGGTGAAACCACTTCCTTGAATGTACCTATTTCAGTTGTGGATGCAGATCGTTTAGGACGTAGAGACGCGATGGTAATGGGTGCATCCATATGTTGTGCCTATGTGTGTTTGTAGACTTGCCAGGCGGACTTGCCCGCCTACCTGGAGCGTTTCAGACCGAGAAGCGCGGGACCGATAAGGGCGACACTGACTCGCGTATCAAGTGCACCATCGCCGCTAAGCGCGCGGCTCTGAACTGGCGTGCATTGTTCTAGTCGCAATGCATGTACCTATGGGTAGAGACCTGAAAAATTCGCGTTTTCATTTCGGGACAAGCTAGAATTCAAAACCCCGTACGTTTGTATTGCTAATGCTATTGGTCTACCCGTTAAATCACACCTCCTGGACAACTCTGAGTCTATAATAAATACACAGTAAAATGTAGACCGAATCACCGTCTTCCGCTAATACAACAAGCAACCAATGAACAGTGATATCTTCAAGATTTTGCATACGAAAATAGAGTATAGCCCGCAGGTCATTGAACTCGCGAATTTTTCAGGTCTCTACCTATGGGACTTCCAGCGGTGACTATATAATTTTATTTGTGGAAAATCTTTAGAAAGGTTCAGTGCAGGGCAGTTTTGTATGTATCTAATGCGTATATTTTGAGATACAGCGCTTTGATAAAGTAGTTTTTAGCCTTTTTGGAGTACTCTGAAATAATGTTTCTAACGTTCGTCACATTTTGAAAGTACTTAACAGCCTTAGTCTGAAATGTGTGTTCTTTAAGTGGATTAGCACATTGGACGCACGTTTAATAGTTTCTTAGAAAAACGTATATTTAAAACACTCTGCAACGCGGTCCTAGCACCAGGTAGGCGGGAACCTTAAGAACTATACTGTAGTTCCTCCGGAGACTTGGATGAAAAGTAGCACTTCTAACAACAATGATCCCGTCAAAGTCAGACACAGTTCTTACACAGTGGCATAATGCACCGTGGCGCTCTGCTGGAACGTTCTGGACGTTCGGCAGATAGGTGTGATTGGTATAACTAGAGACGATACGCAGATACGAACTGCGTGATACGGCATGCTCATGGAAGTTTCCCACTACCTCGCCAGCTTCACGCGAGCGTCAAGGACAACGTTGCTGTGACACACGGTCCATGCACAAACTATAGGATGTATCTAAATTAGACAGGAAANCGAGCGTCAAGGACAACGTTGCTGTGACACACGGTCCATGCACAAACTATAGGATGTATCTAAATTAGACAGGAAAACTTCGGCAGCAGGTTAATCACGGCAAGTAAAAACATATACACCGCCTATGGTCTAAAGAGACTCGTAAGGGTGGCACACGTATTTGAAGTTGGACCTGAATTAGTTTGTTACAAATATTGGAGAAAATATTCAAGATGGAACGCCGAGTATCTGGATGATGTGTAACGGAACAAAGCTATGTAAACGCCACAACGCCTGTCTGTCGCTGTCTTCAAGTTATTTAATGGAAATAATCACGGTTTATACTCTTATTTCTACTTAATACCCATGACAATGTAACACACTTGAGTATAAAATATGGATTATTAACCCGCATTTAAATATACACATTATGTAGACGCCCACAGCTCAGTCATACCAGTGCTTCAGATTCTACTTCAAAGATGTGTAGCTACTGCCCTTAAGATTCACTTTATACCATAGGTCGCATATGTTGTCACCTTTTCATTCGTGATTAACACACTGCCGAAGATTGTCGCTATAGTTTATATACAACCTGTATATCACGCAGCTTCTATTCTGCAGGACAAGGGAAATCTTCCCGTGTACTTACATTATCTAAACAACGTAAACAAAGGCATGTTGGCACTGAAAAAATACTTACCATTTTGAATTCGGAAATATGGAAAGTCATTCACGATTAACTGAGCAGATTTGTATTGTATTGCATTGCACTGTAAAGGGCTTATTAATGTCCCCCGGCTTTATGCCTGAAGGTTTATCAGGGGGACAACTAACAAACTAACTTATGACCTAACTTAAACTAACACCCATGCCTTACCTGGGATTCGAACCTAGACCCTCCCGCACACCAGACCGGTGGCGCACCGACTCACTGCGCCACGGGAGGTCGGAAACTGAGCAGTTTTGAAATAAGAACTTTGATATTTTGTTTATTGTGAAACTCTCTTGTGTATACAATAATTACTATTGTCATTGACTATAATTTAAGGGAAAAAAAATCAAATAACAGTATAAAATTGTTCATTTTCTAATACTTCGCGTATTACAATGCAAGTGTGTTGTTTATATTTATGGTTACTAATGTCAGTGTTTCTGGTCTTACACGCCTAACAGCATATATTTGGATATCATCAACACAATTACATGCTTAAAATGTCCACGGTTTCACTTAAATGGCGTATCATTACACTGAAAAAATTATTTTTGTGGAAACCACAAAATGTTTTGTTAGTATTCACCTTGACAAATAAATTTCTATGGTGACCATTAAAGTATTTACTTGTCACCACTAAACAAAATTTTTCTCTGTGTAAAGTGACATGACATGGCCCATGTCACTGTTAAATTTACATATGGGAGAAGGATATAAAATTAGACGAAAAGTAGATCCCAAGCTGGGCTTTCTAAAGTGCTCAATTAACTGTGAACGGACTATAGTAAAATGTATTTGTCAGTTCAGTGGTACCACCCACGCGATAATTTTTAAGTGACATATTTTTAATCGGATAGCAGTTATTATCGTGTAAAATAAAGAGCGTGATTGAATACGTAAGTGTACTAGATTTTATGAGCGAGATTGTTTTAATAAATTGTTCGTACAACTTGTGGGCATCGTGATACACCGAAGAGTCAAACAAACTGGCATAGGCGTGCGTATGCAAATAACAGAGGTATGGAATCTATCAGAGTAACGCGATGCAGTTGACAGCTAGATCGGTTACTGCTGCCACAATGGCAGGTTATCAAGATTTAAGTGAGTTTGAACGTGGTGTTGTAGTCGGCGCACGCATCTCCGAGGTAGCGATAAAATTTGGATGTTCGCGTACGACCATTTCACGAGTGTACCGTGAATATTGGGAATCCGGTAAAACATCACATCTTCGACATCGCTGCGGCCGGAAAAAGATCGTGAAAGAACGGGAAAAACGACGACTGGCGAGAATCATTAAACGTGACAGACGTGCAGCCCTTTCTCAAATTGGCGCAGATTGGATTTGTGGACTGCCCTGCAGGATTCATGGTGTGAATTGCCTCCTGCATACCTTCAGACATTAGTCGAGTCCATGCCACGTCGTCTTGCGGCACGTCTGCGTGCTCTGGGGAGCCCTACAAGATGTTAGGCAGGTGTACCAGTTTTTTTTTACTCTTCAGTGTATATACAAGCGTATTTTGAAACGCCATCGCTTGAAGTATAGTCAACCCTCTTGCGACGGGAGTACAATTGGTTTCATCTGATTGGGGGCTAAGGAGAGCTTTCATGATAACCTAAGGTAAATTTAGATTAAAAATAAAATACTGTGTTCAAATCCATAGCTTACGCGGGATTCGAACCTATAAATTAGTGATCCTAATGAAACAGCTTCGTGACCTCGGTTACTGAAGGAACGAAAACCAGTTCATGTTCCCCTGTTAAGTATGACTGCGAATCAGGCACACCAACCACATAACTAAGTATGTTCTGTTCAACGTCACTATAATTTTAACAAGTCAAACGATGTTTTTTTTTGTACACGCACGTACATATGTTGCTCGGAGATGGTACGCTTAAACGAATCAAGAAATCACTAATGCCTTAGAATTATGTACAAAATATTAACTTATTAAGAACCATAAGAAGAATCACTTAATTGGTGACTGCTCTCGAACGTTTTTACGCTCGTCGCAATCAATTTTGTCTTACTTTCATCTTAAAAGTGATATTTAAAGTAGACGCAGGATAAATGTTTTTTTTTGCTGTTCTATTTACATAAAAGTAGGAATTTGCGAAACAGTAACATGTTTATGTTTATACGAGGTCTACAGTGTCACTTCACTGAACATCAGTACCAACCATGAAAGTGTTAATTTTTACATACCACGTATACAGAAGGATAAACAACAGGGAGACCGAAGGATCTGAGCAGGTTTTTCGAAAGTGTCAAATTAACCTCAGATCAAGTATGCCACTTTCCCATTAGTAACCGTTGTTAAGGTTACTTCTACTACAGGCTGGGAAGATCAATGTTAAAAGTATGGCAAAGGGAAAATTTTCGCCACTACGTAAGCGCTAGTGTCGCATGTGTACCAAATTTTCTCTACTTTCTACGTTAAAAACATGATAATTGCAACAATCACAAATTAAAAATAAAACAACAATTCGCAACTAAGTAAAATCTTTCTCTTTTATGATTTACGTTGCTTAACACTTTAATTGAAAGTTACCTTTGGGAACACTGCGCACCTAGCGGCGGAAATTTTCCCTGTGCCAAACTCTTCCATAAGATATCTCGTTTTGTTCTTAACCTCAGTAGAATTAACCTTACCGTCGTACGGCGAACTGAGTATAGTTGCCGTGACGTAGGTCTCGACGTAATGGCAGGGTAGCGAGGTTGCGGCCTTGTGCTGCACTCTGTCGGGCTAATTATTATAACACTAGACGAGCATATTGCGTCAGCCTTGGCGCTCTAGCAGGGCGGGCGCAAAAGGGGCGGACGGCAGAGTGAGGAATCATTACACGGCAGAGTAGTGGCGTGGGAGCAGGCGAAGAGCAAATGATTATGTNGGGGGGCAGAGGAGGCGGTAGGGCACGTGACTCGTGTCCCTAGGCATCGCACACACTACGTCAATTTATCTTGCGCGGGGGATAAGAGGGGGCCAAAACGCATATCCGGACTCTACAGATTCGGTGTCGAGAAGGGCGCCACTTGAACGACACGTGTAGGGAGGGTTGGGAACTTTATTAAGAATGAGTATCACTACTTGAGCAGGGTGATGTTCGCATCCGTGGTATCCTCGGCCGGGTCACTCCCGGATTCTCGCATGTGGGAATCATGCCGGACGGGTTTTCTCTGGGATCTCCAGTTTCCCCCGCTCCATACTCACTTCGATCACCCTCATTCGCTCTCAAGACCTCGCTGTTAAGAGCTCGCCCAAATATATTCACTCTTCACTCACGCCTCCATGGTTGTAACACACATTTATACTGTGGCAACAGAGTAATGTTAGAATTGTGTGGAGCTTAGGCGAGCCTTTCCTTCCCTTCTTTTTTATTTCTACGGGATTGTAGCTAAGTCATGAAAAGTTATTACCGATAATTTTATTACCTGTAAAGTCAACACTACTTCCTAAGTCACTAATCACTCACACACACACTCACTAGTGACGAACCCATTTGACCGAAAATCATATGATTTTGAGCCATTTGAGCTAAGTCACTTTAAAGCCGTTATCCATAAACAACTTCTCCTCATGACCTGCCTTTAATTCACTTGCATTATGCTTTTTATGTCACTGCTGTTAATGCTGCTACATTTGAAGTCACTACATGCGATATTCATAACCACGCTTACTAAAGCAACGTGTCGTAAAACCAAATTTTTGCTCTGTTGCACTGTTAATTTTATTTTCAACCTTTGTACTGTATCGTTTCCCTCTAGTTACGATGCGATATATTTTTAACACGAGTTCTTATTTAGTGGGTCGCTGTTTGACTGGAGTATCATGAATTCTGGAACGTTGTGCCACCAAGGAGAGTATTTCTGCTCTGAATGTACAGTAGACAAAATTAATGTAGCTGATGTGATACTTTTACCCTCTTCACAATTGCAACCCTCCCAGGAAATTTTTTTTCGAAGGAAAAAAACCACTGGTTTATTTACTTTCCAAAGTAAGAATACTTCTTTTCCAGGCGTGTAAGTGACAAGAGTGCAAGGATGGTGTATTCTCGGGAATAAAGGTTCGTGATTGTCGAGGCATACGTGGGCAGTTGTTCCATTAATGAAACATGCCAACAGCCCACATACGTTGGAAAAAATATTCGGTGCTATTTATCGCTTCGGTGTGTTCGAATTTCAGCGTGCGTACTTAAATGTGTCGAACCGTGTGCAGAGATTGTCAGAACAATCGTTTTCAACAATTTCAACAATCACTATTTTTATGTTACTTTGCATTATCTAGAGAAAAGGATGCTTACTACTTTAAAGTGGGAGATCAGGAAGTTCCTCAGTAAAGGACGAATTTCCTTAGCTTTGCACGCTCTAGATATATAGGCGTCCTAACCTTGATATGTAGATCAATATCTTACGACCTCGGGAACGCCGTTAAAGTTCTCATTTGATAAAAAATTACCCTCTTTAAAGCCTCCATCTTATGAGATGTAAACGCCTGGCAAGCAATCTGTCAACACCTCTCCTAACGACTTCCTGAGGGAGAAGCCGAGTTCTTTTTTCTTCTGTTCGTTCCACGAGTACTCGTGAAAGAGTGTTTACCATAAACACACAAGCTCTTCTCAGGGGATCTGTCAGCGGGACGCTGCTCTCACAAATGAGTCTTTCATATCAGGTTCGCGCTAGCATGTCGAAGTCGGCTTCTCGTCCAATTACGTGTCATCACGCGATCCAGTAGCAAGCAAGCTAACCTGCTATCATTTCGGCAGGGAGACTATTACCGTAATCTGTATTGTTTGTGCACTGTTGGTCAAAACAGTGTGCATATTTTGGGTAGTTCATTGTGCATGACTATAGAATTGTTCTTTAATTTAGGGGAGGGAAAAGGAATTCTGCGCTTGCAAGCGAAATTGTTTATATCGTCTACAGTATTATAAATATTTTCAGGTAATTTTCCTCACGTGTAGTCTGATTATTGTATTACTTAAAAATTTAAACTGATTTTCGGTAAATGCACAGGATTCCCCATGCAACAGGGTAATACTGCGAACATGGTTGGGTAATTCTGTGCGCATAAAAATGTAAGTGTTAGAGACGAAGTTTACGCCCGGTAAAGGTAAAATCCCTGAAAGCAATCATTAAAAGGCACGCCTTTACTACTGCATTACCTGATAAGTAGCATAGAGACCTCTTAATAATCACAAGCTACTAACAGGTGCCAGAACCTAATGTTAAGGAAAAAGTTGGATACATATTCTTTATTAAAACAATTCAAATGCTCATTTACTGTAATTCAGTGTTATAGTAGCACATATTTGCTAAAGCTAGCCTATATTTTTGCCTTATTATTTCGGGACTTTTTGGATAGGCACAACTTGCAGGTGCATTCCTCAGGTGAATCGTAGCTATTATATTCACAGAGGGACCAATTTGAATAAAATGCACCAGTACCATAGTTCACCATTTTGTCCAAATTGTTCATAAATAAAATAAGTTACACGTTTTTTGAAAAATGACTTTATCATACGAGTTTTTGTAACAATAATCCTCTACGCCAACGTCTTCAGATTCTTCAGCACAACTTTCAGTAAATTATATTTTTATTCTGTACGATTACCTTCCCTTATTCTCTTTCAAGTAGGCCCTCTTGTGTTCACCTGGCTGTGCGTTCTTGGATTTATTTCTCCTTTCCAAATAATTTGTTCTTCTTCATGCGTGTCCCTGAAATAATTTTATAATGCTGTTTTCTGGAATTATTATTTTATGCAGGGGAGTACAACTAATTTGTGGAATCATAACTATAAAGCTAAAAGTCGAAAAAGGTAGGAAAAGAAAGTATTTTATTACACAAAGAAATGCACGTACAGTGATGTATTTAATTTCACACTAAAAAAACTATGAAAATGTATATTTAAAATGTAAAAAATGAAAATTAAAAATTTTGTTCTTCAAAACTTGGTAATCTGTCAGCTTAAATGTCGACAAAATGCAAAACGGAAAGACAAAAATACGTCATAGATTTCGCAAAAAAAAAAAAAATCAATTCACATGACCATTGTTATGAAGAAAGTATCTTTTGGCACCACAGAGCCTGTTGTTGAAGCAGAGGNCGAAAATACGTCATAGATTTCGCAAAAAAAAACAAAAAATCAATTCACATGACCATTGTTATGAAGAAAGTATCTTTTGGCACCACAGAGCCTGTTGTTGAAGCAGAGGTACCCGGTACAGGTGACGTTGCCTGTTTTGGTAGTTCACTTGTGCAGCTTCAGGATTTGCCGCAGAACCAGAATTTGCTGGACCTTCGGCTTGTTCTTCATAGGAACTATCCAAAATAACATCTAGCATCGGCCTACACGCAGGACTAAAGTAAACAGGTTTAAAGTAAAATTCGTTGTAATATTCTGGATTTATAGGTGAAACTCTTGTTCCTCTGAAATAGGATAATCCTTTTCGCATTGCAGCTGTCTTTAAGTAAGCCTTGTTTAGTAACACAGCAAATTCACAGCGCGTAATTTTTTTTATGAACATTGGTTGTTATATACAAATCACGTTCTCTGTTAACCCTTTCGTTCCCACTGTAGAAAATTGTCTGCATGTTGCAGGGGAAGGTTATGTTTGACTGGTACTGTACACTGCGAGGCTCAGTGTCCAATGATCTCCTCTGGTCAGTGACTCATGCGTAAACCGCGCTACTGCTCTACGTGATGACTAGTTCATATCACTGATCACGGAACACAAATATTACATATTAATGACTGTGACAACGTAACAACATATTTGCCATATTAAGTACAGCATGCATAAAATATGTCTTATTTGCAACACCAGAAACAATACATTATTGTGGAATGAATGAGCTAAACGCAGATTTTTAGGCACTACGAAATGTAAGCTCGAGTGGCTAGAGTTTGTGTAACTTATGATATGAAATAGGTAACAAAATCCTATTGCCTTGGTAAAAAGAATTCATCCTCAGTGATATCTGACTTCGATAATTGTCCTGGTCACCAAAAAATTCATTAGTTTATATTTGTACAAAATACTGTTCAACTTGTAGACATTACTTACAAATTACTATTTCCTGTAATAAAAATATTTTAGACAGCATATTTTTGCTTAATGGCACGGCAATATAATAGTGTTTATGGGACTATCACCTAAATGGGATAATTCACATCCAAGTAATATACCATAAGTTAGTTCAAAAAATTATAAAATCACGCTAAGGCATGTTTTTGCAAATTTTAAAAATTGCTTAACTGAATTATTTTTTTTTTCGTGTTTGTGGTTTGTAGCAGTGTTGAGGGGCGTGGCAGTTTACATAAATCGTTTCTCCTTAGAAATTTATTCGCCTGTCACATAACCTAAGAGTCGTTAACCGACAGGTAGTTGCCCTAAAGTAGTTTTTTTTTACAGTCAGTAGACTTAAAATCGATTCACCTAAACTTAACTTCAGCCGAAGTCGTTTCTCCGACAGCTGTTTGGCCGACAATCGTTTGACCTAAAACCTATTTACCGTATTTACATCTTATGGAAAATGTCTCAACTAAAGCAACAACTATTTGATAAGCAATAAACCTAAAGTCATTTTGCCAAACGTCGTTCATTCTAAATGCCGTTTCACTTAAATTAATATTTCCGACTTTTAGGTGAAACGACTTTATGCAACTTTTACCATCCGTTTTTTTTTTTTGCAAAATAAATATTTTTAATTATAAATTAAAATTAAATAAAACATGGTCTTTCAGTCATCCTTGTTAAAATTTCTTTAGATTTTTCGTCTATTTCGTTTGTTCATTATAATTTTGTTTGTTCATCATTCATTGTGGTTTTGACCTGCCATAATGCAAAAACTACGCGATATAAAATTTGTATGCGATGAAAGAGTAATTAAAAGTGACATCTACAAGTCGGACGATATTTACTACAAATATAAAATTATAAATTATTTTGGGGTTTTTGCGTATCTATTTTTTTTTCCCAGGGTTGCGTGGCCGCACGGAAGAAGAGTTGCACGGTTGTCGTCCTGGGTCGCGCTGGCAAGGAATGATGGGGGAATGAAAGTGGGGGGCTGTCGCGGGTGTTTTGTCGCATTTAGCGCGGCTCGGCGTGGCCCCTGATTAGCGACAAACTCGTCCCTGCATTATTTAGCCCTTGGCCACACCTGCCCCCACGTGAGCCGCTTCCTGGGCCACCCTCGTCACGCCGGATGCTGTATCGTGCGTTGTGCAGCTCTTGTAATGCACGCTTTCAGGGGTGTATCCAAAGAGGCTACATACAGCTTCCCCATATATTTGACAGTGCAATAATGTAGAACTTCAGATAAAACTTAAAAATAGCATTCCTTTGTATACGTATGAGTATCTGAGTCAGTACATATTAACATTGTATCTACCCCCCCTTTTTTTTCTTCTTCTTCATGTTTTAACAACAAGCAGTATTGTGCAAGTTAACGGTCAAAATGAGTTTATAAAAAGCGAAATTAAATTTTAAAAGTTCAAGTTGAATTTACAGAAAAAGTTCAGGTTCTTCTTAAAAAATATTATTAAGTTCAACAAGAGTTCGCTGACAAAAATTAAAAATTTATAATGAATAGCTTAAGTGAAACAAACCACAGATTTATCTACACACAAAGTTTAAAACTTATTATTTTGGCGTTATATCAATACAAATATGTAGCACATGTGGTTATAGTCTGCAAAGGCATTTTTAGGCAAAAGAACAACTGGTTAACAGTAATGGAGTCACACTAAGATGGAGAAAATCTTCGAAATGCCCGTATGGTGAATGGGCCGAGTTTGCAGGTGAAAATGTTACTACTTGTGCTCAAAGTATTCCAGGTTCCAGGACTAATTTTTAAGATAAACATTTTTAGAATTAAAAAGAAAAGGTCAACTTTTTTATACGCCTACGGAAACACTAGTGTTATATAACTACTAGCGACTGTAAAAGTAACCACAGTTCATTTGCTCTAAGCATGCAGAATTAAAGGTCAACAATCCAATCAACTAGCCATATGAGAATGTTTTAATAAGTGACATGAATTTAATTGTGTTAAATAAAAGAACTAATGAAAGTTCAAGTTCCTAAAGCAAGAACCGAGCGAGTTCCTTTAAAAGTACACGAAATATGAACGGGATCGTACGACCTATTTCATTTTAAAATTTCACTACACAACACTAACTACAAATGTAAATATTAATACTCAACGTCAGCCACCTCCCTCCCCTTCCCCGAAAATTCTGGACACGTCTCTGCATGCTACCGGCACTTATTATGGGCAATAAAACTAACCGAAACATGCGCATACTAAGAAAAAATTTAATTATTCAGCATTATTAATTTTTGTATTTTTAGCGCTCCTGGTTTAAATCGGCAAGCTACTTGAGGGGGAGGATAGCGACACACTGACATAAATGTCTTTCTCGGAATTAGAACTCGGAATCTAGAAGTTCACCTTTTTAACCTACTATATATGGAACAATAGGCTTATAAGATCAGAGATATACATGTCTGTAACCACCTAGTATCTTGTTAACAACCGAACAGATTGGATGACTGTTTGAATTGGTTCCAATTTTTGTTCCTTATAAAGAGTAAGAATCAATGACGCAGTGCGTAGTCATAAAAGTATTTATGTTAGTTGGCTCGTGGTTACTTGAGCACGAATGTTAAGTTTAATTATATGGCAAATCAAGGTTGTCCTTTTGTTTTTTTTTTTGCTTTGTGCACATTTGAGTACGAACTAGCATGTCAGTAACACATTTACGTTACCAACTATTTCATATTTTTGTTTGACTGGCGCATGAATAATGTTAAGAGGCCCACAGCACTGTAAATGTTACATATGGTGCAAGGGTAAAACAGTGCTCAATCAACCGTAAACATATCATATGAAGAGAAGCTGGCTGGAGGAAATCTGCAATTTTTCAGCATGTGTTTTCCAATCAATTAACCAGCTTCATTTAACTTGCAGACAGAAACGTTTGAGCAATTCTTCGTTTGATAAATTCTCCATTACAGGAACCTAATAAAAAATCGGGAAAAAATCGTTGTTGGCCTAATAAATTTGAAGTGGCGTCGTTGGGCGGTTGGCTGGGCGAATACTGAGGGAATTTGGTTGGCTAACAGGCGAGAACCCAGCTCTGTGAGTAGGACATCACAGCAAGTCCTCCCGCCGCTTAACCGACATATGCCACGCGCATCCAATTCATTCGTCCTCTTTCCCTCACCCCCTCTTCCGAACCTCATACAAACCACGCTAGGAAATGAAAGAGAGGGGAAGTTTTTATTCCGCAGTTTGAATTATTGATGTTGTGTCAAGCCTCTCATTTTCAAATCTCTGGGATAAAGCGCTACACAGGGTTTCCATTACACCAAACTCGCCCCCCACCCCTTTTTCCCCAGCGCACGCACGCACACACACACACACACACGCTCCGGCACAACCAATTTTGAAATTCAAATCACAGCCAGCCTCCTTTCCCTCTCTTTTATTTCATCTTCCTTCTCGCCATCCCCCCCCCCCGG
Source organism: Clitarchus hookeri (assembly GCA_002778355.1). NCBI lineage: Eukaryota > Metazoa > Arthropoda > Insecta > Phasmatodea > Phasmatidae > Clitarchus > Clitarchus hookeri. The sequence goes on along the minus strand of NQII01002261.1, from coordinate 742,841 downwards.
TTCATATTACTCCATTTTATCCCGTTATTTCTGCATGCTGTACGTACGGCAACGCAGACATAGCCGATAAAAGCTTCCCGACAAAGAAACCGTAATTCGTTTTTGTAACCGTCATATAACGTAGTTTACCCGCGACGTAATTCTGCTCCTCTGCCGTCAGCTCCCGCATGAATATTCGTCCGCAGCGTGNATAAAAGCTTCCCGACAAAGAAACCGTAATTGGTTTTTGTAACCGTCATATAACGTAGTTTACCCGCGACGTAATTCTGCTCCTCTGCCGTCAGCTCCCGCGAGCACGTTTTTATGAATCCGCAGCGTGTGCCGCCACCCTCGCTCAGATTCAAANTTGTAACCGTCATATAACGTAGTTTACCCGCGACGTAATTCTGCTCCTCTGCCGTCAGCTCCCGCATGAATATTCGTCCGCAGCGTGTGCCGCCCCTCGCTCAGATTCAAATACTTGTAAATCTCCACAGTAACTAATATTTCATCCACGTGGCGATGAACAAAATCGCGAACGTGCATTCAAACGAGTCACGTTTGCCTACTAGCTAAAGTTCTGATTTTTGTTTACATTCGCAAAATTAGGATATTAGTATTGTTTTTTTTTTTTTGTAGATATTTAAATGTAAATTTATTGTCTAACGACGTTGTATTAATAAGGTAATTTTTATAAGCNTTTTTTTTTTTTGTAGATATTTAAATGTAAATTTATTGTCTAACGACGTTGTATTAATAAGGTAATTTTTATAAGCAATTATAAACAATAACTGCACAGACTGAAAGGAGATTTGACAAAGCCAAATAAGTGCATGTGGATACGAGTGTTAACATCATTGATCTGAATATCATTGTAGCCGTCATCTATCCTTTAGTTTCTATTAACTTTGCTACGCTGGATCTATTTCAGTAAAATTTCCTACTTGTGATTACAACTAACTCAAGCATAAAGTTTTAACTCAAGGCTGAAACTTGCAAGAAAGGCCAGCCCCCCTTCTCAGATGTTTCGGCATTGTCTGTTCCCGACATATGGGGAAGTTCCGTATTCTGTACGCATGGAGCTCAGTTCAATTTATTGTCGTTACAGGGTGAGTTTCCGTACGTCAACTGTACATTTTCGTAAAAAGTTCCGTGTATGTACAAAAAATTTTACAGTTCATAAATAGCTTAATTATGTAATTCTGATTTCCTGCAGATTTCTTCTCGTTTTACAATGCAATAGTCTCCAACAGATGCACGCTAAAGGGTCCCGTCTGTCTGGCACTTGAACTGCGTTGCAGACTGTTTGGAATCTTGTTTTTTCGACGAAAATATTAAACTTCCCTCCAGCAGTATGTTTACATACGATAAGACATTACACCCCAGACGAGGACGTAATGCTACTTAAAAGTTACCATGCATGCTGTAAGTATTATTTAGGAGTCCTCAAAAATAATTACAAACTGTCTTTTCAGATTGCCGTATCTTAAAACATACTAGCCAGACGCGAGTCAAACTACGATAGGAGCATATATTGAACTTTGCTACAGACATTTAATCAATAAAATGATAGGGTCACCGCTGAAAGTTCCATATATACAAGCAGCACTATGAGAACACTGCACGCCAGTTCAGAGCCCTGGGCGTAGCGGCGATGGCCCTCTTGTAGCGCATGTCAGTGTAACCCTTATAGCTCCCACTCTTCTCGGCCTAAAAAGGAGATAAAAAAGCGGTGCAGGCAGGCGGTTTATTCCAGCAAGTGCCGTAATATCCGCTTATTAAATTGGTTTTCTTTAGGCCTATGTCTGTTAGGAGCCATGTACTGGGACACATTACACGGTGTCAGACAGAACCCAATAGGAATGACGAAAGTTTGTTTTATAACGGTTCCGTAAGGCCACAGTTGCGCAGTGGCTAGAGCGCTTGCCCAACCAGGCTCGATTCCCGGTGGGGTCCCTCCTGGATCTTCCCACGTGGGAACTTGCATTCCGGTGCTGCTCCATAGTCGACTCACTTTACCCTCGTCGGCTCATAAGACCCTTATGATAAGAGTCGCACAAAACTCCCCACCCACTCCACTCAGTGTTCGAGGATGCGGTGATTTTCACACTTTCAGCCCTAATCAGTGATATCTATAATTAGTGAAATACTTATCGCAGAAAGTCAGTTAAGTTATCGAAGACTGACAGATTGGTCGAATGAACAAAGCACGAGTGTATTGGGCTGGTTGGTATTCATTGTCGTGTTTTTGAAACACGGCTTAAAACGTAATCAACTATTTTTTTCTCTACACTTATGCTTGTGATAGGTTTCTATACTTCTTCAAAATATATTACATGAGAAATTTTTGCTATCGGTATTAACGAAACACACCTAATATATAATTTCTAAAATAATCCCTGGGCGTTGTTGGAATCAAATCTCCACCCGAAATACGCTTTTTTTTTTTTTTTTTTTTTTTTTAAAAAACGTCGTTGACAGGTTCCATTACAACATATATATATTTTTTACATTCATTATTTGCTATTTAAGCACATAGGTTTACATTTAAAGTTTTATTTAAATCTGGGCAATAAAAAAAAACAAGCGTTTCACCACGTAAAAATATTTCATGCCTTAAATATACAGCTTTCACACTTCATAAATTAATTACAGAAGTTTCAGTTTTAAAGGTTATTGCTGTTCACAAGTATCCGCCATTTTACAACGCTACAAAACTTGTCTCAAATAAGGTCTACAGCGAACTTGTAAACCACTTTAGTTCAGTCCCTGTAATAATTGGTAATCTGCCTGCTAAATACAGAGTGGAGACATTTTTATTGCAAGCTAGTAGAATGATACGTCTGTCATAGAAACTCGGAGCTGTTCATGCTCTGTCATTCCAGTCGGCCGGCGGCCATATTGTCCGCCATGCTGGATGTCGGTGACGTTGACCAATAATTAAAATACATTTTTTTTGGGAGCGTAGGGGAGTATTCTTTGTGATCTGAAAATGAAGTTAAAACCAGAAAGTGACATTAAACTAATCAGTGAAAAATTGTTAAAGCTCTTCCACAGTGTAAGGGATACTTGCTACGCGTTCATGTTAAGACATCATGCTCATCTTGATGAGAGTGTATCCTTTCTCTGGCTGGCTGCACGAGGCTCTAGAAAGGGTCTTGCGTCTGAAATAGGCCATTACGTGCTAAGGAAAACTCCCTACTGGCTGGCCTGCCACCTGACAAGTAAGTTACCAGGCACTGTTGCTAGACAATGACGCCAATTTGCTGGCGTGCGTGGCTGGAGCTCACGGTGTAAGCGATAGTTCCACTTCGGTTTTTTTTTTAATGTTATGTACTTGTGTGTAGAGAAGAAGCTGGGCTGAAAGAAGTTCGCGTACGACCGCCGACATGTGTCGGTTGATAAGCACCGAAATAGTGGTATGGAGTGGAGTGGAAAAAATTGGGCGGCTCGTAATATCTAGGTCTTGAGAGCCGATGGGGAGTGAAGAGAGGTGAGTATGGAGCAGGGCCGGAATGCAAGGCGGGGAAATGGGAGATCCCCGAGAAAACCCACCGACCACAGTGTCATCATCCAGCACGATTCCCACATTGCCATTCCCCGCCGGGAATCGAACCCGGTTCGCATAGGTGGAAGGCGAATAGTCTGACCACTACACCACCAGTGGTTTGGCTATAGTTGGGGAGGCCCCACCAGATTTGGCACTCTGCGCACTACCGTACGATGCAAAACTCTTGTATCTGCCAAATTTTTTTCCATCAAACAGCTTTAAACGAAGTTGGCCAAAGGAAACTGGAGGGTTGTAACAGTAATGAAACGACATTTAACGTTTCAATGTTCCTCCGAAGAAAAAAAAGCTTTATTTCTTATTAAACTATTTGTGTGTGTGTGTGTGTGTGTGTGTGCGCGTGCATTTGACCCGTTGTAAAATTCTTTTGATGTTTGACGGGTTCAGCCAAATAGAATTATGCACAACAAAATCGGTCATTTACGGCCCCACAAAACTTTAAATTGGCAAACAAATAATTGAAACAAAATGATGTCATTGAGATAATTAATTTACACAAAATATCTTTAGACACGACTTCTCTTCGAAGTGCACCTGGCTTAATAATATTAAAACATAAGAGCAAATAATAATAAAAAAAAACCTCTATCGTGTTAAGTGAAAATAAATCCAAATATTTGTATCATTTGTATCATTCTTTCTTGTACTGGGCTTTGGTAGTTAGATTTTTTTTTGCTTTGGTAGGTTAAGTTATGATAGTTTGACATGTGGTAGGGATGTTTGTGTTTCGGCTGGTCTGAACTCTATAGTTTCTGTAAACTTGAGTTATGGTGGGGGGAACATTGAATGACATGGAGCCTACTTGCGAGTGTATAAGGAGCTGGGTTCCAGTTAGTAAGCTTTGTTTGACAGTGGCAGTCTTGAAAGACACTTCGTCTCAGCTCGTGTAAGCCCCTGGAATATATTATGGAGCCAAAGGTTGCTGGTCCATCAACGTATGAGGTTGGCACAGTGCTATCGACTTCCTCAGATGGGGCACATGCAGCAGCACCACCATCGTCTTCTTCAGGCATGGCACTGACAGTGCCATCTACTTCTTCGAATGGGACACCTACAGCAGTGCAGTCATCGATGACTCCGTCAAGGCTTCGTTGCTGGTACTGCGAGGAGATATTTACTAAAAGCTCTAATGCTTGGAGACATGAGGTCAATTGTATTCAGAATGTGGAACGTGCTTTAAGATTTTTGAAATTTTTCAAATAATAAATAAAATAATTTTAATTATTTATAAATTCATCTACTCCTAGATGCCTGATCGTTTTACGTTTGAATTGACAAGGTCAGCCAGCTGCCTAACCCGCGAGAGTGGTGTGGGAAGAGATGTTGTGGGCAACGGGTATAGGGAAGGGTGAAGAAGGGAGTGGTCGACCGTTTTTCGAGACGGTTTGGAGTTGGGAGAGGGCATGGTCATGTGTTTAGAGGATGACATGT
>NQII01002261.1:719338-734483 GCA_002778355.1 Clitarchus hookeri | reverse complement strand
CCCCCCACCAGCCCCGCCCCATCAGTCTTCTGGGCCCCCTGTTTTAATTATCGGCGAAGCAGAAACACCGTGGATGTGGCAGGGGAAGAGCGGGGAGAGTTGGCAGGCGGCAGATAGGCGGAAAGTTTAGAAAGTTCAGCCGTTTTCCCCCGAAAGTATCTCCAGTTTTTTCCCCCCTTCACTCTCGGGAGGGAAGGAAGAAATTTCCCCGGAATTAGCGAGAACTTCGGAGGGAGAAAGGGGATGGAAGGGCGCTTGAGTTGTGAGCACGGAGGTATTATTACTGGAGTGGGAAGCCGACAAAACTCTCCTTCCGTGTTTGTTTCACATTTTTGTTAGGCAGGAAAGGTTTCCAGAAGTTTCAGAGTATCGGAATTTTCGGACGCGCTGTTGTAACAAACGGAGGAGGAGCCGTACTACGGGGGAAATGATCACGTGGTTTGTTGTCGTTTTTCGTAGGTACTTGAAAAAATCTACCGCAAAAGTGGACTAGCCATCAGTTAGTGGTTGGAAGTAGAAACTGGAACCAGGTGCGGAAATGCGTAACTTTATATCATATATTGGGGAGTGGGGGATTAATATAAACATTTTGAGAAATCTGGGTTAAGCATTTAATGCATTTATTTGCATTTTTGTAAAAACTCCAACTATCTCGCATTTAACAAGGAATGAAAATATTGTCAGATACGTCTAAATATTTTCGTAACTATGCATCTACTAGTCAGAAAGTGTTGGAGAAATAAAATTACTAGGCCATTTCAGAGAGAACTTGTTTTCTTCCTCTCCACGATAATATCTCTCTGGTTATTCAAATGTTTACAGATTTCAAATAAATATGTTAATTGTTTAAATGTTTTTGAATCGTTGTTATAAAAGATACAGATGAGCCGAAAAAAAGTGAAAAAATATCTCAAAATGAAACAACTAAAATATTTTAATAATCCACTATATCCACTCCAATAGTATTTCTGATTTTTAATTTATATATATATTTTGCCCATTAGGGTAAAATTAATATATATAAATTAAAACCATAATATATCATGCAATTTCTAGAATTATTGTAAAAATTTCACAGATTATCATATTAGCCTGTCTTTTTATTAACTAGTTTGTTTCCATACCTCGCACAAGTACCGAGTTTTGCAATGGAGCAAACATATCTGCATTACCCGAAATAATCTGTGCGGAAGATTTTACAAGCTCACAGTATCGCCGCTGATGAAACAATGTTCCGGCGAGGCAAGTAAATGCCGGAAGTCACTTTCTGCACTATCTCCCTTTTATAACGCTCTTTCATTCCCACAGTAATTTAAGGTTTCAAGTTTTGCAAATAAAAAATGGTCTGATGCGTGCTGTGCCTAGGTTGACAAAGTATTTGTCTCGCTATCCCAGTCAATAAGCTGTAGGCTTTGTGTTTGGTGATCAGTGATATTATATGTCATAATGCAGAGCAGTGGCTCGGTTTTCGAATCAGTTATCCACAGGGAAGATCATTGTACACAGTGCCTCCCAGTATACAGTACCGATAAAATATGACCTTTCTATTCAACATGTTGATAGTTGTCTACACAAGGTATGAAAGTGTTACTACTCTTCTTTCAGGAGTATACTTGTATGCATAAACATGTTGTGATCTGATAAAACTATGAAGTATATTCAGGGTCGAGGATTATTTCCTACCTCAGGCCACTTAGCTTCTCTTTCTTAATGTTTACCAGCTGGAGTTCGACGTTGTCTGCAAAGAGCAGAGGACCTTTCCTTTTGACCAACGATGTCTTCTTTTCGTATAACTATCTGTACACTTCGCCAATTTCTGCACAGTACGAGGCAGCAGGATTAACTTGAAGTGTACAAAAAACATCAAAGGAACCACAACACCATTTTTCGTCTCTGTGTACATATCTACTCTGTCCTACTCAATAACCACGGTAACAGAAAAATATTGGGTGGCGTCAACCTGGTATTGGAAAGTGTTTAGGGATTTAACCAACATCCCACTACTATCATACTAATCCTTTTTATTTGTGGAGGCCGCGGTGGTGTAGTAGTCAGACTACTTGCCTCCCACTTAGGCGAAACAGGCTCGACTTCCGGATTTTTGCATGTGAGGATCGTGCCGGACGATGCTACTGGTCGGCGGGATTTCTCAGGGATCTCCCAGTTCCCTCGCCCTTGCATTCCATCGCTGACCCACAGTCACCTAGCTTCACCCTCATCGCATCTCAAGACCTTGCTGTTAAGAGCCACCCAAATCACTCCACTCCACTGTTTATTTGTGATGTGAAATAGTAGACCGAAAAACGTACTATTATAATGGAGGAAAATAATTCTTCAAAATGAATGAAACGAGCTATACAAATTTTTAATGTAGGAAAATATAATTTTTCTTAAGAAAATGTCTCAAAAATTAAAAACTTTAACGTGTTAGAATAGAGTTCGAGGCAATTTTTTTTTGTTATTAGAATGTCACGAGATATATTTCTTGGAAATTTTTTAAGTGGTTCATCCGTAGACTATTTCAATTCAAACGTTCGAGATAAACCTTTACGCAGGTGAATCGAGTGTGGAATTTCAAAGAAATTTCAACATATAGCTCCTGTGTTTTCAATGAACACTTTAGTTGGGACCAAACTTTGTGTATAGATAACTTTTTAAAACTTACTAACTGAGATTTTAAGTTATAAATGCCATATTTACGGTAAAAAAAACGCGATGAACGTTATATTAAAATTAATTTGGTGTTTCGACCAAATTATTATTGATACTTTGTGACAAAACTACAAAATAGCCTCAAAATCTGAGGGAAAAAACGGCCCTTGAAATGCTTGAAGTCAAAGTTAAATCAGTAAAGTCCCAGGAAAACAAACAAATTCACGATAAAGGCACACAAGCCACGCATTTTTAACTATCAATTTTTTTCCTGTGCAGAGGAATGTCTAACTGCATAATTAATCTTTTTAAGCGAAATGAAACAAAATTAAATAATCAAACATTTTATTTTATTTATAGAAATGGGTAACCTGAAGTACCATACAAAGGTAAAGTTTAGCTGCAGTGTTTTGATATTGTGGATCTCTGGCAGTTGAAGCACGTCTGTGATAAATTTCCCCTTTTTTCCCCGTCTCTGGGCCCAACAAAAATGCTTCAGTCTTAAGTAATTAGACAGAGCGCATGTTTATAATCAAAAGGCTTTTATTTTTAGCGTGCGGGACTGGGACGTCATAATTAATCTTGACAGCTCCCCCTATATTTAATAACTTCTCCCATACCTCCGTTCTCGTTTTAATTAGCCAAGCCCTAAGCCAGGATTTTTTCTTTACAACAGACACATTCAAACGTTAAATCAAGTTACAAAATAATTTCATTTATCACCGTTCGTCGCTGCCCGGACTTTATTTGTTGCTGGAAATGTTATGACGCTTTATCCGCTAATGCGATTTTCGCAATACGTATTCATTCGTTAAGGGAAGTGCGTCCTGAATGCCCAGAGCTTCCGAATGAAGAAAAAAAATCGTAATGAATCTTCACTTCTCACTGTAATTTACCCTGCCCTTTGATTTAATGAGAACCGTTTTTATATGTTTTTGTTTGAACACTAACGTTAACTCGCAGACTTCGGAGAGCTGAAGATACCACTCGATTACAATGCAGGGAAAGGTAATCCAAATAGTAACTGCAGCATAATTTTTCGTCAGATATAGCAGATGATGGCACCAGGTATAACGATTGACTTTGGTTTGCAGTTCATGAACAAATGTTGAAATAAAAATGATACAAGCATTCAATAATGACAATTTCGTAAGTGAATTTTCTTTTGGAAAATAAATAAATAATGACTTTAATCACAAAATAGGGTGAAAAATCACATATCTTCATCGTGCGTGTATCGAAATTGTCTCAAATGAGTTCGTGAACTATAAAAATTCTTTGCGTGTATTTTAAATTCGTTATTCAGAGTCGAAGGAATAATACTTCTGCAATACTATAGTTATTTATTTTCCGAATTTTATTCCTTACTTCATTGAAACACTTTTTACAACAAAGGACTTCACTGAGTTCATTTTCTAGTGTGTTTTGAATTACCAATACAACGCATCGTATTCCAAAAATAGAGGATATCCACTTAAGAGTATATGGTACATAAATACGTGGTGAAACGAGTTTATTGCTCTAGGGTAAAGTGGTCTGAATGGGATCATGATATGTAAAACCAGCAATATTCATTAACTAATAAAAATATAGAATTTAGCAAATAACTATAATATGAATTGAAAATGTGACCTATTACATATAATTAGCATTCACTCGAGTAATTTAATACAGTACACTTTCTAGTGAATGAGATCATATATCAAGCAAAGCAACTGTCACTTTTCGCCCGACTTTAATGGTGAATAGGGTCACTTAATAGGGGGAAGTGGGTCAGCAGCAAACACAAAAAAATTTTCATAAAAAATTAAAAAGATTCTAATATATGTTATTGTTCAAAGCTCTACTTGAATAATTAGAATTATAAAATAAATTTAGAATTAATTTTCTCAGCTGAACATTTTTTTTTACAAACAAGTGACATTGTAGTTCGTAAATAATCCAAAATAAACCTAAAATCATATAACAAATAAGCGAGAGGAAAGAACATTTTTGTATTTAAAATAAAACGCCTCACAATTTGGCTACTAATAGTTGTACCAGGGTGCATTTCTATGTAGCCAGTTAAGAAGTCTGGTCCTGCCATTTAATTTTTCTCTAAGAATTTATTTAGTATGTTATCTGCTTAAGCAAATGAAAATGCAACTTCTCTTACATCTACAGCTGTCAAACCGAAACCACATTTTGAAGATCTAATGATTCTGTTTTTTTAATGGTAGCTCCTGTTAATTTGGAAAAGTTCACCCCTGTTGTTCAGCTGCGCTACCGCACCACGAGCATAACGCCGTTGAAGGAATGAAAATGGTACACCATACGTCTTAGCTGCTGCTCGTTTGCTGAAAAGCCTGTTTATTTATGGCGCCCCTTCCATTTTGCATATTCTCCTCACTCCTCACTCCAAGTTTGCGATATTTTACGCTTGAACTTGCCTTCATGTTAACGAATAAAAATATCACTAAGTATTTCACGCAATAAAGAACTTTTAAACGGATGACAAAAAAAAAGGTTATGAGTTACTTCCGTGCATAATTCGCTGTGCTTTAATATTGCAACAGGTATTATTTATCTGTGAACTAAAAACTACGAAAATAAGGAAACAGTGAACACAGACACGTGTGATTCACACAACAAAAGAGCGAAGAACTGAAAAAGCAGTTGCAGGCGTCACTATGGAAACACTTCCACTCCAACCTTACAGTGGAACTCTTCAACGATAGATAGCAGCACTATCCTACCTTCTCTTCATTTACTGGTAAAAACGCGAAGTACATGGACGAGCCTATTCAGCCATTAACCAGATTCAGACCGTTGAACAAGTAATTTTAAAACGACCGTGGAAAAATTAGGAAAGAAAAATGGATCAGAGTAACTTTAACAGACCAGTAAAGTAAAAATTGAATGATCAATACTACTTAAAAGTTAATCGTAACATCGCTGAAGTGTATTTTTTATGCGTATGAATAAAAATATCTGAAAACAATGAGTCTGAGAAAGTAATTAATTCAAACAGAAATTTATATTAAGGGAATTTTTTTAAGAAGTACTTGTCAGTGTCTCAAAATCTTTCTTTAATTCGGCAATAACGTTCATAAACGTTAGTTAAATAAATATATGGACTATCGTTTATAGTGGTGGTTACCTATCTAGACCTGTCAAACAGTAAATAGTTTATAAAAAAACTGCTTAGCGTAGTTAAGTGATATCTGCTTACAAAAGGTACTTAAAAAAAGGTTCACATCCAAAAACTAGTTTCCGTTTTAACCTTTTTATGAAGTGAAAATAGTTATAACGCTTGTTTGCCCAGTCACGTTATGTTACGAAAACTCCGGTACACAATATTATGATATTTAAAAATTTATATAAGTACAAAGACGCCCAACACGCCCTTTTTGTTTCACCATAAAATTACAGGAACATCACAGAAAGTTTCATAGAGGTGAGTTGTCATAAAAAAGACTGCGCGGTAGTTCGGTGGCTTGCACGTAGAGTTCGCCACTTGTATCATGGAATCCAGCAGCACACGTCAGCAAAATGGCGTCACTGGCCAGCAAATATGTCGGAACGGAGTTCGCGAATCAGCGCCTGGTAACCTTCTCGCCAGTCGTGCAGTAGCCAATCAGACACAAGGCTCGTACGCACAGCCTCGAGCAGCCAATCAGAGAATGGGTTCGCCTACATGAAAGGAATCGCCGCGCCATATCGTCTCTGCGTAGGTACTTATTTGCTGGGTCGCCTTTAGCGTTTCCGTATTTCGAGGCCTCAGAAATGAAAAATACTTCGTTGGTGGCACGCCAACGGTGACTTATTACTGGGCTTTTCGCGTAAAAATCGGAGCTTCAATACTATATACACACCTCAGCTGTTCTTATACCTCCATTGGCTGCTGGCGCCATGTCCATCTTTGACCAAGTCACTCGGGACTAAGTAACTCCGACACTGAACCTTCGTGATTCGTGCGCAAACGGTTTGCACGGACCAGAACATTTTTTAGCCAATCAAAGAAGCTAGACGACCCTACAGTGCTTTGGACTGCATCTTGTTTCGAAATATTTTCACGAAATATCACTGCCCCTACTTATTACTATTAGTAAATCTCAAATTGCCACAAAGTTACGCCAATCTTTTAAAAAGAATCAGGTGACGATCTTGGAAAATCTCCGACGTGCACTCGCTGCAGCTGAATTCCTCGCAAATTAGATCTGCAACAATGCAGTATTATTATTACAAGCAATAAAAACCAACGGACTGAACCTAAGATGCCCCTTTGCATTTATTTTGCTTCTTACCTCCGAAGGAAACTGCGATGGCAACCTCCAAATATTCGTTCGGCCTTCAGAAATTTTAAATTTATCTAATAGGACAAAAAAATTTCTTAGAACATTTTCTTACCGAAACACACGTATATGCGAAAAAAAAAAAATTTGTTTTACAATAGCTTTTAGTTGAAGATTCTCTTTCGTGAAGGAAAATTTCACTTAGGCCTATCAAATAAACGTGGACGGTATGAAGTGAATCCGTAACTATTTAAGAGCATACGTTTCTGAAGTCGTAATTTGGTTGGACTACCATTTCTTATNCCGAAGGAAACTGCGATGGCAACCTCCAAATATTCGTTCGGCCTTCAGAAATTTTAAATTTATCTAATAGGACAAAAAAATTTCTTAGAACATTTTCTTACCGAAACACACGTATATGCGAAAAAAAAAAAAATATGTTTTACAATAGCTTTTAGTTGAAGATTCTCTTTCGTGAAGGAAAATTTCACTTAGGCCTATCAAATAAACGTGGACGGTATGAAGTGAATCCGTAACTATTTAAGAGCATACGTTTCTGAAGTCGTAATTTGGTTGGACTACCATTTCTTAGAGTGACTACGAAGAATGAATAGACAATATTCAGATTATTAAAAAAAAACACAGTATGAAGTGATAAAATAAATAAGCGACTGCCAGAAGGACAACGCGCGACACAGAAACAATGAGGACAACACAATTATTACTAGACGAAAATAGACAAAACTACATGCGAACAGTAACAGCGGTAAGTCACTCTAGACAATGGAAGTTCAATTAAATTACGAATTCAGTTATACCACACCGTTGCAATTTAACTTCAAAAACAGTATAATTTTCTTTTTTTCAAGCATTTCCATCTAAGCAGATGCGAATTTTCGTATGATTGACAATCCCGCAATGTTTGTTAATGTTTATAGCTTTACAGATTATCGTTTCTTCAGCAACTACCCAAGGCACCCCCCCCCCCATCATAAGTCATTTTCTGCGTTGAGGCAAAAACAAGGAAGCTATAAGGGCGACATTGCGCATCGCCTTTAAGATCGATGCATTCAACTGATAATCAGTCTTTAGATCGTGCTGTGGACACAGGACTCAAGTCGGCAACCAGGTAATTTTATTTTAAGGGATTTAGTAGCAGATTTCGATGAAAACCCCCAATTCAAGTTTCACGGATGACCAAGTAGCATGACATGAGATACAGCAGTCTGAAATTACAATTTTCATCCGTGTTAAAAAGCTGCAAAATAATGACAATGCGAGACTTGTTGAAATACGTGTTTCAGAGTAACTTGAAGTGTGAATTCTTTGTTGTATGAAAATGGCTTGCGAACATTAAACGTGTATTTCTGGCATAACGCAACGTAAAAATTTCTCCAAGCAGACGGGCGTATGAAATAACTAGTTACATTTTTACAGCTATATTAGAAGCAGATAGAGCTGAGAGTTTAGTTTATTGCGTCAGTGATATATTTCCTTTGTATGTGTTTGTGCAAATATATTGGACAAGTCTACGTTTGCAAAATTAGTGGAGTGGAGATATTTGGACGGTTCTTAACATTGAGGTCTTGAGAGCCGATGAGGGTGAAGTTAGGTGAGTATGGATAAGCGCCGGAATGCAAGGGCGGGGTAACTGGGAAATCCTCGAGAAAATCCGCCAAACAGAGGCATCATCTGGCACGATTCCCACATGCGAAAATCCGGGAGCGACCCCGCCAGGAATCGAACCCGGATCGCCTATGCGGAAGGTTTACAAAACTACAATACTGTGAATACATGAACCAATAACAAGAAGAAGGGTAAGTTCTTCTCGTCCAGTTGAGGCTCGTACTTGTAGGCCAGCTCCATGTGCAAAATAAAAATACAAACATAATACATGAACTGTAAACATATCTTACATTTTAAGTTGACAGAACAGAAAGCATGAAATTACAAAAAAATCCTCAGGCTGTTTTCTGAGAATGTGAGGGTTTGAAAAACACCCGTGTTGCAAATATCTCGGACGTTTGCTTGGGCAGCTTGCTAGCTGGTTACGAGGGAGGTTTTTTTATTGCAGAGTTAAGTTTACAAGTAACACGTGTCAAAAATTTAAATCCAAGCATTACGACTATGAGAACAGGAAAATTATTTGAAGTCGCCCGCGCAACTTCAATCGCCGTCAGTCAAAGGCAAGAAGAGCTGTACTCTCCTGATGTCTTTTTTAATCGTGGCAGGACACAGAGAACACCGATTACTACGGAACTTTAACACGGACTGGTTTTGTTGTTGCTCCAGACATACAGAAAATATTTCACTCCGTCCTGAAATTTATTGGAAAATAAAACTCATAAATATCCCACTTAACTTCGTCAGCTAACAAAATCCACTGACGCGTTTAAAATTGCCACGATTTAAACTTTTAAAAAATCTTTTTTTTTATCATTATTATATTTTTCGCTGATACACATTTTAGACCTGTCACGCGAAGGCATTTATTTTATCTCTTGTACTTTTTTATGTTCCAACGACCTTTTATATATATATAATATTTGCGAAATCTATTTCGAGCAGACTAAAGATTTTTTTTATAGACATGTGGAAGTGATTTATGTACCCGAGTAGATATTTATATACTCGATACAAGCATTTAATCAGAAAATCAGTTTCCTGAAAAGAGGAGCACAATATTGCATCGAAAATTCTCTGAAACAAACACCCAGAATAAATGTATTTTTTAACCGAAATTGAGAATTTAAAATATAAATAACGTGCAAGCAGGTTATTATCATCACATTGTCAGAATTTTCCGAAGCCTATTTCATTGCTTGATTATTTTAATGATGCAGAATGTTTTTAAACAATTTCGTTTAACGAATTGGTGTTTTTGGCGCAGTGGATGATAAATATATATTTTTTTCCCCCTATGTAAAGTGCTTTAGGTCACAGCGCAGAACATTCTCTTAACACGAGGAATTCACTTAGAAATCAATGCTCGTTCGTAAATAAGATTAATATGAGCAAAATTTGAATTTAAAATGTTATAATAGGGTGCTACATAATTATACCGAAATACTGCACTTGACCTTCTGATAACTTGTTGCAATGGCACTCTTTTACTTTTACTGCAAGGAATACATCCAAACTTAGCTTGGGATGGCTGCCTGCACCACAACCCTCAACCTATTGCTTTATTTATTTTGGTTACACACGAGGGAGATGCGAAGATCACGTGGTATTTAACAAATTAAAAATGCCTAAACTTTAATATATAAACACGGTACTCCTCCATGTCTTATCCAAGATTCGAATCAGGGATCTCCTGGTTCTAAATCACCTCAAATTTCTCTTCCGCGTAGGTCACAGCTTCCCCAAATAAAATGGCTTTAAATAAAGTATAGTCTATTCGCGGTTTCTTTACGCTTTTTAAATCTAACGTTTGAAAAATCACTCCATGTATGAGGTGCTTGGTAGTTTACAAAATATGTCATATATTACAAGCGCTTTATACTTGCGTTAACACAAAAATAGGCCTGGCTTATTATTTATTTAATTGAATTTCTGGTTATATTTGATCTATAAATTATATTTCATTTATAATTATTATGAATAAAAACACGGATAAAACAGGTGTGTTGGTAATTCCCAGGAAGAATTGTTTCGTATGCGAAATATTATCACACTGCGTGCGCACGAATGCAGTGCGCTGTCCCTTTGGTGTAATTTTCTAGACTTAGTAAAGCTTTGTTTGCATAAGGCGGAGGGATATTCAGAAAATAAAATTTTAGCAGGGCTTCATAAAGTTAGAAATAACGGTGAATGGCCTATACATACGTGTTTAAATTTTTTTTATAATTAATTTGTGCGAATATTTTGTGGAGTCGGTTACACACAACGCATTAGTCAGAGCTGCGTCTCACAGTGGGTACTTGGAGTCGAGGAAGAATTACTTCGTATTCACGTATTTGATACTGAGCCATGACAGTCATGAGATTAACACGCAGTCTTCCCAGTTCCGTGGCCCGGTTTAGATTCCCGGTGGACCCGCATTCGAATTTTTCTCACGTTGTAAACGTGGAGGATGGCTGAAGGTGTATTTACCGGATGCTCCCATTTCGCAAACCACCGCATTCAGTCGTTTCTCTGCACGTTCATCAATACGACCTTCATTCGTTGACGTTAAACATTATCAGAACTTCTTTAACTTATGGTTGCCAGTGTTGTNCGTTCATCAATACGACCTTCATTCGTTGACGTTAAACATTATCAGAACTTCTTTAACTTATGGTTGCCAGTGTTGTGGAAAGTACAGAATTAATTATTGTGGTGTCGGCCAGCAAAAAGGACTATACTAATCTGTGCCTTTGGCCTGCTCATAAGTATATAGCTGAATGTTGAAGATGGAGTAGTATTCTGAATGACATTTAAAGTAAATACGTGGCTTGCATAAACAGGACTTCAGTGAAAATTACGAAATATTATACACTACGTGAAAATAACAGAACAATAATANGGTGGCTTGCATAAACAGGACTTCAGTGAAAATTACGAAATATTATACACTACGTGAAAATAACAGAACAATAATAATGATATCGAGACGTCACAATGTGTTGTACTTTGACCAACAGAATTATTGTTGTTATCGGGACTAATGAGCTTTAGGCCAGAAATAACCTTCAAGTGTGGTATGTGCACAACTACGTACTCTGTGCCTGAGTGGGTTTACGGGAATTAATACTCACCGTCTTGGATTGAGAGATTTTTCGTCACAACCTACGTATATGGTTTTATTAAGTTTTGTGGTCAACAAGGCATAGGTACAACCAATACACTCCCGCGAAAAAAGGCGACCAGAAAAGCTTCAAAATCTTGAATGGATAATTTAATAGGGCCCATTAGATAATTAATTCATTATTAATTGAACCTTTTTGAAAGTCCTGCTATATTTTTCCTCTCCTGCCATTTTGAATTTCCCCTTCATAGCCACGTTATTATGTATCATGTGAACGCGGACAAGTCAAGCAGAGTGCAGCGACACGTTGGTATCCAGACCAGGCGAAGAATCCAAAACACGCTGCAACAATTATATATAGTCCATTCACGGTTACTTCCAACTTTTCTGAAGCCCTGCTGAAGTTTTACTTCCAGAATATTCCTCCGCCTCATGAAACACAGCTTAACCAAGTATAGAAAATTACACCAAAGGAACAATAACCCACCGCATTTGTGCGAACTCAATGTAATATCATTTTGCATACGAACTACTTTTTACTAGGCGTTACCAACACACCTGTTACCAACATAACTATTTTCTCCCTGTTTTTATTAATATTAATTATAAATGATATCTTCTAATTTTTAAGTAGAATGTACAGTAAAAGTTCAATTTAAGTAAAAATAAGGTAATTTTATGTTAAAACATATATAAAAGGCTTTCAGTACGTGACATGTTTAAGAAATAACGATACATATCATACATAGGATGTTTCTTCACACTTTTTGAATCAAACCTTTGAAAAGTAACCCCATGTATGACGTGTTCGATTGTTTCCTAAATACACCACATATCGCAACCGTTTTATACGCATACTAACATAAAAAGATCATATTTTTGGTTAAACATAACATTTACTTACATTTTATTTATAAATTATAATATTCAACTTATAATTTATATGAGTAGAAACAGTGAGAAAAAAGGTTTGTTGGTGAATATTAGTAAGGAATAGTTATTATGCAAAATATATGATCATACAGAGTGCGCGCACGAATGCACTGCGCTGTCCCTTTGGTGTAAATTTCTAGACTCGGTTAGGTTTTGTTTGCATGAGGCGGAGGAATGTCCTGGAAGTAGAACTATTGGAGGGCTTCAGAAAAGTTGGAAGTAACCAAGAATTGACTATAGTTTGTAAAAAAAAAAAATCAGTAAAGCGCCAGCAGATGTCCCATCTTGATGACATGGTATCCAGGACAATTACGCCACCAGAAACTATATAACACTAGGCNAGCGCCAGCAGATGTCCCATCTTGATGACATGGTATCCAGGACAATTACGCCACCAGAAACTATATAACACTAGGCAACACTCTGAATCTAGATATGGAAGGGATATCCACAATGGTAAGAGAGAAGTAATTTAGCAGGACTTTCAAAAACGTTAAAGTAATAATAAACTAATTATCTTATCGGCTATATTCAGTTACTCGCACAAGATTTCAAATCTATTCTGGGTGCCTTCGACAGTCCTCGGTGCGAATCAGTTATTCTCTCATCGCTGAGACGTGATTCGCAATTGTTTTTGTTGGAAGGGGGGAGGGGGGTGGTTATTCACCCTTAAGTTTTAATATAAATGGGGTGAAATCACGATCATTAGAATCGCTTCGGATCTGTACCCTGAGATTCTGATAATACCCACTGTAAAATTGTATTCTCCAGCAGGATTTAGCTACCTTTTATTTCTCCAACAGCCATAAGTTGGGGAAAGATTTTTCTTTCGGAATGTTTTAGATTGTTTCTTCAATAAGTTTTGATTGTTTAGTTTCACGTTGCTTAAACCTTTTACAGCTAGGCGTTACGTTTCTCTCCTTTGTAGTGTAATTGGAGATTGAAATTTATTCTTCCTTTTAACTTAACTTGGTTGCCTCATTCCCTTCTATCCGTTCCGTGAACTCTTTCACGCCCTAACTCAGCATATCCCATCCTGAGCTCCTCTTCATTGCGTACTAATCTTGTTTGTGGCCATTATCTCCCTCTCTTATGCCCGTTCTTTCTTCTCTCTTTTCCCTGTGCGCCAATTCTGTTTGCGACTTCACACGCGGTAAGCAAAATAATCCCGCAAACTTGTGTGCTGCTTCAATCTTTACCTCCGCTATGGCGTAAATGCCTATATGCTTTAGCACGTATGAGATCAGAATTGTTCCAACTGATCAACAGAAAATATTCAAATCCAATCTACAGTGGAATTTTCTTGTTAATACCTGCCTTTCATTGCGAGCTAGGAAAAAGTTTTTTTTTTACGACAACAAAACACTGGTTCGTATAATGCCAAATAAAATGTGGAGGTTACTCAATCAAATATTTTGTTTTTGGCCAGATTCTGATGACCTTACAAAGTGGTTCCATCAGATTCAGTAAAAAAATTGCTAAAAAGAACACAATCAGTATGGCTGCGTTTCAAATTTTGTCCAACCAACCAAGTGTTTATGATAGCCGCTACAGTTTGTTTGGTTATATAAAAATAAATATTTCACTGGCGTAAACGCTTTTCTGTCAATGTGGTTGATAACGGACATGTGCGTCCTGATTGGCTGGATTGTAAAGCATCGTCTGATAACCTTATTGTGTGGCGTTAATAACCAATGTTAATAATGCAAAAAAAATATTAAAAAATATAAAAATAATTTTTGGTGTAAGCAGAAAAGGCATCAAATGCTGGTTTGGCAGAAAATATTGGAATAACTGGCGTTTTATAATCCAGTCTTGTAAAGTTTGAATATTAGAGGCAACAAACAGTTGTTTCAAAGGCTATCACTAACACTGTTCAAGTTCCACACTACAAAGACCCTAATACATTCTAAATATTACAACATCTAAATGTCACAATTCCTCGTCTCTTCCCGTAGTTGTACTACAAAATTGTCATGGGTTGTCCGCAATCATTTCATTAATTTTTTTTAATGTTTGTCGTAATAAAAGAGTAAAGGCTTCGTTATGTTAAAAAAAATAATTAGAAAGCTGTTTTCATTTATTGCAAACTGGCCAAATATAGGTTGCAAATATGATATAACATTAATAGGAAAATGATACTATTAGAATAATATCAAAGGTGAAAACACGAACTCGTTGTAAGTGTCTTAAGAAACATCAGTTATTAATGTTGACATCAATTTACACAGAGTGTTCACGAACAAATGATAATAAACAGCAGAGTAGGCTAGATAAGTACAAATGGAGCATATTTCATCAGGAAACCAATAGTCTAGCATCCATAGTTAACCCGCTAATGGCAGTGGCAATGTGCAGGGTGCGGGTAGGCAATCACATTAACTATGCTATAGGCAGTGCAATGAAATGACACTTTATTTACACATTTGGGCTGGATGCATGGGGACAGAGTGTCTGTTCGATGTGTCTGTTCAAAGTGTCTGTTCAAACTGTCCGCCACCGTCGGCCACACAGGCGGTGCAGCGCTGAAGCATGTTGCAACGCATATGTGCAAAGG